>CAUIVZ010000012.1:4832510-5226468 GCA_961763995.1 Juglans cinerea | reverse complement strand
ACGGTTTCGTGTGGGCTGGGCATGGTGGTGATCTGAGGGAGGAGCAGCAACATGGTTGGCTTGGCTTCGGGGTGGCGAGGCTGCTGGACATAATGGAGGTTGTGGGCTGCGGGGAGGCCGTGAGGGTGCAACTACGTGGGAGGCTACGGTGTAGTTTCGGTTTGTTAGACTCTCGGTTATGGCTAAGCAGTGTCTTCGTGGGTGGTCGAGAAGCGGTGTATGGAAGGGAATCTAGGTGGCTGCCGATTTCACGTGGGGCAGGACAATGGGCTAAAAACAGAGCTGCTGTGGATGTTTTTGGCTGACAGCAATGGAGTGCAACACGATGGGGGTTGTGTTGTGGCTGGTGACAGCAACAAGTTTTGGGCAGTTTTTGTTTCCATGCAGTAGAGGAATACGTGTATATATATGAAGGTGATGATAAAACCCTAGAGATAAGAGAGGAAAGAGACGTGCATAAGCAACGCTTATGACTAACGGAAAGAGACGTGAAAAAGCTGGGGAGTTTCTAAAAACAATAGCCGTTGGGTTTCTCAGATTAATAAAAAGGGGTGCGGATCTTGGGGTGATCGGGTAGAGCCCACTTTAAAAAAAAAAATTGGGTTGAAGACTGGTAGTGAATAAATAAAAAGAATAAATAAATAAAAGGGCTCTTCTCTGCAATATTTCAACTTGTCTCTTAAAAAAATATCGGCCCATAAAAATATTCGACAAAACAACTGGTTTTCCATACGTATAAATCCAAAATAATTTTAGAAAACGGCTTAGTGCTGGGCCAGGTGTTACATTCCCCTCTTTCTACATAGGATAGATAAAAGAAAAAGAAAAGATGTAGTGATCGTGCGTATGACCTTGGCCCTTGTACTTGACTAATGCCTAGTTTGGATAGCAACATATTTCCCATTCATCTCATCTCAACTCAATATCTAAACATTACAAATAAAAATATTTTTTAATTTCAAATTTTTAACTTTTTCATTTAATCATTACAACTTTTCTAAATTTGCAAACAAAACACAAAATATAATTTAATTTTTTCAAACATCAAAATAGAAATTATATAATAATTTTTTAACTTTATAATATTTTTATTCAATTCTCTCATTTTCCAAAATCACATAAAATATATTAACCAAATTCATTTTATTACTATACACAAAAATTTTCACTACAATTTACAGAACATCTCATCTCACTCTCTAAACCAGGCCTATGGGTGTATGGGCTAGCCCATGATGCGGTCAGTCATCAACAGAGTCTGTTATTAAAAGATTATTATTATTATTTTGTATGGATCTCACATTTATTCATTTTTTTAAAATAATAAATGCGATGGATTAATTTTTTTCACATGAATATCAAATTATATTTACATATTTAAGATATTTTCATTACCTATATTAATATGTATAAGACTTATTTTATTAATTTTCTTATAATTTTCAATATATCGCTTTAATACATAAAATTATAAGTACAAATAACATTCTCTCTTTAATTTTTCTTTTTATCATTTACATATTTAAGATATTTTCATTATGCTGAGACTTATTTTATCAATTTTCTTATAATATTCAGTATATATATATAGCTGACAACGCATATAATTATAAAATTATACGTACGTCATTTTCCTTTGATTATACTGTTTACTTGAATACTATTATAAAATTATAATAGTACTATAATCTTTGTTTTATACAAACTATATTAAATAATTAATAAAATGATTATCATTAAGAAAAATATACGTACATGTATACAGTACCTCAACCAAGTACTCGATCCCATCTACGTTCTAAGGATTATAATATATCCCAGAAAAACAGATCGGATCAGATCGATCAGGAATATTGGCTTCCCAGATTGCCCTCCATATTTTCATTGTTCTACGGTGGATCAACTTATTGGGAGGATCTACCTTATGATCCCATGTATGTGCACATCAGTTCAAACTTCAAATACAATGGATTATGACAAAAATTAATTAATTAATTAGGGTATCATGGAATAAGTACTGTAAATTAGCCCGATAGTATATTTTTACATGAATAATACTTTAACTACAAAAAGATTACACAAAAGTAAACTCACAAACTGACGTGACTTAATACAATACGTCAGATTGTAAAATTACTTTTATTATAAAATAGATCTAATAGATCACATGAAACCACATAAATTTATGAATTTATTTGTGTTTATATATTCTCTTTGTGTACGCAGCACTTCTCTTCTTATATATACACGACATAACATATCAACCAAAAACTACGTACAGCAATATACGGTAAGCCAGTATTAATATTTATTATGCTAGAAGTGTGTGCTCATACAACACACACCCCAGCATATGCATGCACGTACGCATGCATCTCTTATTAAAGACGTGCTTTAGCCTGTAATTAAGCAAACCTCCTACGAACTGGATCTGGACCTTAATTATGATACAGCCTAATCCTAAGTTACAAAGGAGCATTTCACACACCTACGCACGTAGGTACGTTTAGAAATGCGACAACTAGTAGTGCTGGTTATGCTGATCAGGATGATGATAATGATGATAATTCATGATGATAACGTTGCAGCCGCCTTGCCCATCGTACTCAGGCTGTATTACATTAAATAGAAAAACAAAGATATATGGTAAAACAAAAGGTGAAAACAATATATAAGGTTTTAGAAGATAGGAAAGAAAAGTATGTTTATCATGTAGTCCTGAGAGGAGTACTTACGGAACTTGAGCTTCCAGAGCGATGAAGCTTGCCAGAATGGTCATGACGCTGCTGCTGCTGCTGCACACCTTGGAGAGTAGTGCCTCTGTGGCGGATTGGGTTGCCATACTCATCCGTACGAATCACGTTGCCGTATTCGTCTGTGTGGATAATGTTGCCGTATTCGTCTATGCGGATAACTTTGCCGTCTGTGCGGATAACGTTGCCGTATTTGTCTGTGCGGTTAACATTGCCGTATTCGTCTGTGTGGATAACGTTGCCGTATTCGTCTGTGCGGATAATGTTGCCGTATTCGTCTGCGCAGATAACGTTGCCGAATTCGTCTGTGCGGATAACGTTGCCGTATTCGTTTGTGCGGATAACTTTGCCGCCTGTGCGGTTAACGTTGCCGTATTTGTCTGTGCGGATAACGGTGCCGCATTCGTCTGTGCGGATAACGTTGCCGTCGTCTGTGCGGATAGCTTTGCCGTATTCGTTTGTGCGGATAACGTTGCCATGCGCGTTAGTTTGGGCTGCTCCGTATTGGTTTTGGTAATGTGCCATTTTCAAGGTTAACAAGCGGAAACAAAATCACAAGCAAAGGCTGAGAATTTTAACGAAATAGTGTATAAAGGTAAGCTAGCTAGCTGCTAATGTTCTTTGCATTGATATAGGATGGATTAAGTGTGAGTACTTTGGATTAGTCTGGACTAACTTATATATATCGGTACTGGTAGACCTGATATTTATGTATATGAACATGCATGACGGCAGAATTGTTAAACGTGCCCCGTTACAAATTGCTAAACGTGCCACGAAACTTCAACTCGAACACGTCGATCTACTCACAAACTGAGATATTGAAGTTTCGGTTTGAGATGAAGTTTCGTCAACTCAAATCGAACACGTCTACTCATAATTATGTAACCTAAGACGTTTATTATGTCCAAACACATTTACTCATCGTCGGCGACGAAACTAATTCATCTCCAACGACACTTTTCAGCTTCTATCACTTCCACGTGGCCATGAGTAATAACGTGGCACCTTTAGCAATTTGTAACGTGGCACGCGTAACAATTTTGTTGTTATTATTCATGCCTCACAAAGTTATCTACTCTTGTTCGTGACAATTAAAGATGAAATGCACGTAGTATAACAGATATTTTTTTTTCTTTGAACATAGCAATTTGTAACGTGGCACATGTAACAATTCTGTTGATATTATTCATGGCTCACAAAGTTACCTGCTCTTGTTCGTGATGCTTTTGTTCGTGACAATTAAAGATGGAATGCACGTAGTATAACAGATACAATACATTTCATGCGGTGGAGCAGCCACCAAAATTTCCCCTCCCCCCCCCAAAAAAAAGAAAAAGAGGATTCATAAAAAGAGAAGAATCCTCTCACTCTCAAGAGTTTTTTCCTCAAAATCTAAATAATACGTGTACTCGAGTCTTTGTTAAAACTCAAATTTTAGCCTTAGATAAAAATAAAAATAAAAATATAAAAAAAAAATCTAGAATTTTTTTAACTTAATGTTCTTTTTCTGTTATGGAGATGGACATGTTTTGAAGGCTAGATGTTGAAATAGTGGTGAACACACCTAGTTGTATTATCTAATATTGACAGTGAATAGCATAAACTTGTCCTAAAAATTTATGTTAGTCATGAGAGTCTCTAGAGATCGTAATGCTATAAACGATGTATATATTAATAGTCGAATTATCGTTTGGGATGGAGAATGATAAACTTCTTACATATAGTCTGACTTAATATTATTTGCAGAGACCTAATTACAATCTTAATAAAGATAAAAATTGGAAATATTTTTTTATTACTCATAATTAAAAAAAAATAAAAAGAAGGTAGACCAAAAAACTTTTCTTTGATTTGAACTAACTCAACAAAAAGAACTTCAATTCTTAAATGAAAGGGATTACACATAAGTACTAAGTAATCCAACAAACTGACGTGGCTTCATGTGATCCATCAGATCTGTTTTACAATAAAAGTAACTTTACAATCTGATAAATCACATCAAGCCACATCTGATTGTGAGATTATTTTTGTGTAATCACTTTGTGGCTAGAGTATTTCTCTTCGTTTAATGTATCAAAATCCTAGCTAGTATCAATCTATTTTATAGATATTTGAACTATACTTGACGAACAACTAATTAGGCCTGTACATTAGCCCGCCCAATGACTTTTCGGCCCATAGCCATGGCCAGTGAAATGTAATCCTACCCGAGGATCGGGTAAAAAGTCATTGGCGCGCGCGTGTATTTTTTTTTTTTGTGCGTGCCTGCTATCAGTCTTCTTTAAAATAAAATACAAAGCATTGCTAAAAGACATATAACAACTTACAAAAAAGAGAAAACTGAAGCATTTACAGAAATTCTTTGAGGAAGAGATTATCTTAAGAAAAAGAATCAATACCATGTGGAATCAAGTCCTTCTAGAGGCAACTGATGAATAGACATTTTTAAAAGCTAATAAATGGATGGGAAAATATTGGTGAAACTATTCCACAACTCCTTTGCCTGCAAAAAAAGCCACGACCAAATGGACTGTATGCAACTATTCCGATTCCAATTCCACTATGAAAGAAGGGTTGAGATGGTCAGGCCTCATTCAATGAAAACAAATGGCACACCATTTAAAATGGAAGTGAAACAAGAACAAGGGGAAGACACTATAATCAACATGGAAAGAGCCGATGCAACTATAATGTCGTGCCCCCTATAAACATCTAGATTGCCAATCATAACAACAATTAAATTTGAAAATAGACTCCAGCTTGGAATAGTATGAAGAGAACCATAAGAATGATGGCAACACCACACGAAAATTCACAAGTGCCTGTAATTTAGACAATAATTTCCTGTATAAAATAGCTAAATTGTGAAAACAACTCCATGTAAGTTATGGAACTGATTCAAGTAATTGGAACACAACCATACAGGGTTGGATGTGTTGAGCTGTATGGGGGTTGGGAAACCCGCGAAGTTTTCCCGTGTCAAATACGTATGAGAATGAGTCTATGAGGAATTTTGCCAAACACTTCCCCAGCATTGCTCTTATTCCATATCTGAATCCTTTCATTACATTTAGTTGATTTCCTTGTAACATCACTGCATCCACATTCCACTGATCTGATACGTTAAATTTACTTTACAATAAAAAATATTTTACAATCTGACACATCACATCAAATCATGTTAGTATGTGAATTTACTATTATGAGATTTATTTGTAAAAAAAATATTTCTCTAATAGTTTTGAAATTATTAGTTTCATAAATAATAATTTTTTTTTTATAAATATTCGTTTGGTATTTTACTTTCAACGGTTAAATAAAAATCATAATTATGGTTTTCTCTTAAATCTAACAGTAAGATTTTTTATCATTTGTCTAATGGTAACAGTTTTTGCCATTTATCTAATTGTAATATTTTTGTCTTTTGTCTAGCGGTAACATATCCTTTTCAACTTGCAACGGTAATTTGTTTTTTCACCAATTTCCTAACAAACATATTTTCAAGTGGTAAAATTTTTATGTATTCATAAGAGCACTTATGGGTCCATTCATATCTAGAGTAGCCTAAGTTTCATTTCATCTTAAGAGAAAATTTTCATTTCAGCATCATTTTCCACTCGCTTCTTTAAATGGATTTTTCTTTCCTTCGCAAATTGCTGCTTTATTTAGACTCCAAAGATGAGGCGAAGCTTATTTTTCATGACGATTGAGGATCAACATCTACTCATCGTGGTCCTCGCCAACATCGTAAGTACATTAAGCACGATCATATTGAAGGGCAACTATTTTCTTTTATCTATCCTCTTTCTACATAGGATAGATAAAAGAAAAAGAAAAGACATAGTGATCGTGCGTAAGACCTTGGCCCTTGTACTTGACTAATGCCTGGTTTGGATAACATCTTTCTTATTCATCTCATCTCAACTTAATATCTAAATATTACAAATACAAAAACTTTTTAATTTTTAATTTTTAACTTTTTCATCTAATCATTACAATTTTCCTAAATGTCTAAACAAAACACAAAATATAACTTAATTTTTTCAAACATCAAAACAGAAATTATATTAAAAAATTATATTCTAATAATATTTAACTTTATAATATTTTTATTTAATTCTCTCATTTCTCAAAATCACATAAATATATTAACTCAAATCATTTCACTACTATTCACAGATAATCTCATCTCACTATCTAAATTAGGCCTATAGGTGTATGGCTAGCCTTTGGTGTGGCCATCAGAGTGAGTTGTAATTGAGCTTGATTTAGTTGCTCTCGTATTGAAATGTTTTTTTTAAGTATGCGGGTGACTCATCGTCGTGAGATCGGTTGGTACCCTCCATAAAGAAGGTTGGTGAGGAGGATCACAGGTGCGGAATGTCAAAGGTAAGTTTCAATCTTGTATTGTGGGCAGTGAAAAAGAAAAAGAAAAGGCTTCGAGGATCTAGTTTCCATTGGTTTTTCCTTTGTAGGTTCCTGGGGTGAAACCTTTAGATCTTTGGATAGTATGCGCGAATTAGAAGGGGGCTAAGCGGGAAGAGGGTTGTAACATGAGAAAAGCAAAGAGGTCAACCTCTTTCAAATATACAACATGGATTCCGGCAATGCAATGTAGAACTACTAATCAGTCTTCTCATCTCTAAGCCAACAAATTCCTAACAAGCTACGCACCTTCTTGTACTTCTAGCCAAGTAAGGCAACGCAGTTGCTGTTGTTGAGTGAAAAAAAGGGTAGTCAGAGGCCTCATATTCTGAACTTTTATTAGAGCATGGAAACTCAAATTTAAACGATAAAGATGCCTTTTGGTGATTTCAAAACTATTCCTACACCACCTTCTTCCTTGGCCCATCCAAAGTGATCCAATGACTTTATTAGCTTCTCACGTTGAGTTCTAATCGATACAAAGGACGGAGATTGGCAAGCCACTCAACAAGCAAATTAAGAACCTTGCTCCCCTTCCTCGTTGCAATCCGAGACAACCATCAGCATTACCGAGTTGGGTTCTTCTCCTACCCGTATCGAATAGAACATGCTGAGCCAAATCTTCTTCATGTAAAACCTGCTTTATTTAGATCGGAAAAATCGTACGGTTTCGGTCTGATTGTTATGGTTGTTTCCGTATTATTTTGTTGAGGACAAATAGGAGGACAACAAATAGACAGGGTGAAAAAACCTATAGCTTTGACTCCGGATGGATGGGGCTTTTCATTCATGTTATTCTTTGAATGATTGTGACGGAGTTACGCCTTTGTATGACGGATTGATTGATAGTAGGATCAATCATGTTTAGTTTAATTTAAGATCGGCATACCCCAGGTTTTAAGAATTCGATGACTTTATGGAAACAATATTATTTCTGGTGCCATTATTCCTACTTCTGCAGCTATAGGTTTGCACTTTTACTCGATATGCGAAGCGGCTTCCGTTGATGAATGGTTATACAATGACGGTCCTTATGAACTAATTGTTCTACACTTCTTACTTGGTGTAGCTTGTTACATGGTTCATCTTCTTTCTCTTTTGCTTAGATGGCACCTTGGCGAGGAATCTTTGAACCTAGAAAAACCAAGAAAGTGAGAGGTGCGAAGCAGCTCGAGCATAGCGAGAGGAGCGTGAAGGCATCAGAACAGGAGCTACCACCACTATGGCTGTCCGTGTCAGAGGCGCGAAGAAAGCCAATTGATTCTTTTTCCCTCTAATACGCAACGCAATTGATTGAGAAGCCGAAATCTTTCCTACGATAGGTTGAGGGAGTCAGGCATGTTTGGGGGTAGTGCCTCCTAAGAGGTATGATAACTGCACCATTCAAGATCAATCCTTGTATCCGGAGATAGATGGGTGAAAGTTATCAACAAAGTCTGTTATTAAATAATTAATTTTTTTGTATGATTCTCATATTTATTCATTTTTTTTTTAAATTATGCGAAAGAATAATTTTTTCATATGAATATCATATTTTACTCAATTCTTTTAAAAAATGACTCTAATATAAACTAAAAATATCATTTCTCTTTTTTAGTATAAATATATTTTCATAGTTTATATATGCATTACTAATTTACTAGTGATTCCTAAAAAAAGATTAAATGTTATAGTACTATATATATATATATTTTTTTATCCTTCACATGTTTAAGATATTTTCATTACAGATATTATGAAGACTAATTTTATTAATTTTCTTATAATTTTCAATATATCGCATTAATACCTAAAATTAAAGTAAAAATAGCATTTTTTCTTTAATTTTTCTTTTTCTTTTTACATATTTATGATATTTTCATTATGCTGAGACTTACTTTATCAATTTTCTTATAATCTTCATTATAATATATGCATGGCTCACAACGCATATAATTATAAAATTATACGTACGTCATTTTCCTTTGATTATATAACTGTTTACTCGAATACTATTATAAAATAATAATAGTACTATAATCTTTGTTTTATACAAACTATATTAAATAATATCATGCATGATTATCATTAAGATGAACATATCATATATAAGAAAAATATACGTACATATATATAATTTCGTGCTAGATCCATAAAGAAATTACACAAAAATAATCTTACAAATTAGCGTAATTCCATATGAGCCATCAAATTTGAGTTACAATAAAAATAACTTTACAATTTGACAGACCCCGTTAAAACACATCAATTTACAAAATTATTTTTATTTAATCACTTAATTAGGGTATCATAGAATAACTCATGTAAATTAGGAAAGCTGGCTGATGCCCGATATATAGGTCTATATGGTTATATATGCACGACATATTAACCAAAAACTACGTACATAAATATATATTAAGCCAGTATTAATATTGATTATGCTAGAAGTGTGTGCTCATACAACACACACCCCAGCATATGCATGCACGTACGCATCTCTTATTAAAGACGTGCTTTAGCCAGTAATTAAGCAAACCTCTTACGAACCGGATCTGGACCTTAATTATGAGAGAATCCGATCCCCAGTTACAAAGGAGCTTTTAACACGCACCTACGCACGTAGGTACGTCCAGAAATGCGACAACTAGTAGTACTCGTTATGCTGATCATAAGAAGTACCAGAAAGCTTATCTTTGATCGTTTCCATCACACCCCTATGATGACGACGCTGCGGCTGTTCCCCAGTACCGTAACCGGCCGTCGTGGGATAAGTAGTCGCAGTCGCATATGATGTATCACTTCGATGGTCCTTGTGTCCAACTCCAGAAATGCGGATTGGGTTGCCATACTCATCCGTACGAATCACGTTGCCGTATTCGGCTGCGCGTACAACGTTGCCGTATTCATCTGTGCTTGCGGAAAGGTTATGACGCTGCTGCTGCTGCACACCTTGGAGAGTAGTGTCGCTGTGGCGGATTGGGTTCCCATAGTCATCCGCAGGAATCACGTTGCCGTATTTGTCTGTGCGGTTAACGTTGCCGTATGCATCTCTGCTATGGGATGCTTCTCCCGCCTTGTTCCTTCTCCCGCGGCCTAGCCCATCGTACTCAGTCTGTATTACATTAAATTAATTCACAGAAAGACATAGATATATGGTAAAACAAAAGGTGAAAACAATATATAAGGTTTTAGAAGATAGCAAAGAAAAGTATGTTTATCATGTAGTACTGAGAGGAGTACTTACGGAAAGGTCATGACGCTGCCGGTGCTGCCGGTGCTGCTCTTGGAAAATAGTGCCGCTGTGGCGGATTGGGTTGCCATAGTCATCCGTAGGAATCACGTAGCCGGATTCGTCTGTGCGGACAACTTTGCCGTATTCGTCTGTGCCCATAACGTTGCCGTATTCGTCTCTGCGGATAGCGTTGTCGTATTCGTCTGTGCGGATAGCGTTGCCGTATTCGTCTGTGCTAGGTACGTTGCCATACGCGTCACTTTGGGCTGCTCCGTATGTGTGTTGGAAATTTGCCATTTCCAAGGTTAACAAGCGGAAACAAAATCACAAGCAAAGGCTGAGAATTTTAACGAAACAGTGTATAAAGATAAGCTTGCTAGCTGTGACTGTTCTTTGCAAGGATATAGAATGGATTAGTGAGTACCTTGGATTACTCTGGACTAATATATATCGGTAGAACTGAGTATGTATATATATGAACATACACGACGACAGAATTGTTACACGTGCCGCGTTTCAATTTGCTAAACGTGCCACGTTATTACTCATGGCCACGTGGAAGTGATAGAAGCTGAAAAATATCCCGTGATAGAAGCTGAAAAATATCCGAACACGTCGGGTTTAGATGAAGTTTCCTCGCCGACGTCAATGAGTAGACGTTTATTACGTTCGAACACGTCTTCTACTCGTAAACTGAGATGAAGTTTCCGTTTGAGATGAAGTTTTGTCGCCGAACACGTCTTAATTAGCATCATGTGGATCTTTCGTTTCTCTTTTGACGGAAAGCAAAATCCAATATTCGGAAAAATAAACTTCCACGTGGCAATGATTAATAACGTGGGACGTTTAGCAAATTGTAACGCGGCACGTGTAACAATACTGTCGGCATGCATGTTCGTATATATAAGCAGGTCTACCGATATATACAAGTTAGATTTCCTCTTGAATGTCCGGTTGCCGACACTTCTGGGATGCTGCTTCTTGAATGTTCCAATAGTCATTAAATTTCATATTATTAAAATAATCATTTATACAACTACTGGTTTACAAATTACAGGGCAGGGTTACTTTAGTGCCGTAGGGCTTGGTACTTTGAAGATTGGCTCCATGTATTTCATCTACCTTTTCGTATATCTTGAAAAAATAGGAGCACTTTGCATTCTTTTATCAATAATCATCTTTCGGCTAACCTAGGCTTAGATTTAGGCTTGATTTCATCTCAACATCAAAATATGTACTATTTAAATATAAATATTTTTTAATTTCAAGTTTTTAAATTTTTAAATTTTTCATCTAATCATTATAAAATTTTTCAAATTTTCAAACAAAACACAAAAAAAATTCAACTTTTTTAAATCTCAAAACAAGAAAAACATTTTAAAAAATTATATTCTAACTCTCTTTTAACATTATAATTATTTTACTCAAGTTTTTTCCTCTCATTTTTCAAAATCTCAAAAAAATCTTAATTCAAACCATTTCATTATTATTCACAAATAACTCACTATTATTTACAAATTTCTCATCTCATATGTATAACCAAATGAGACCTTAATATTTCTCAAGAACTATTAATTTTTTGAACTCATTCTATGTATTTATAATTCTTTCACTTTAAACTATTATTTTTTTTAAGAAAATAAAAATTCTTTTTTTTATTATGAAATAAAATCACACTCGTTGGGTCCATTAGATATGAAAATATTAATTTATTTTATCTTTATATTTAATAAACATGTAGATGATTGTGTATATTTTATATTAAATTCATTATTGTCAACAAAATATTATCATTGTGATGCCCCAGATTCCGCTTGGAATTTTGCAGACTTTAAAGCATCAGGACATGCAATACAAAGTTACCTGCTCTCGTTCGTGACAATTAAAGATGTAATGCACTTAGTATGCATATAAACATTATACAATATTCGCAGTGGATATTTTTTTTTCTTTGAGCAATACATAAGGTACTAGAATGCTATATCCCAAGACATTAAAACATATTTATAAACTGAACATAATATATGTTTAGGTTAGATCACAAGTCTAAAAGGTCTACAACCATAAGAGTATTGGAGAGAGAGATAGCTCTCTAAGTAAATGTAAAACGAAGGTAACTATTAGGCTAATCCATGCTCACGCATCTCGGTCAAGGACGCCATAATACTATCAATAAAATAGAGCATCAAAGCGATGAGCTCCCCATCGTGTTGTCGTTGTCTAGTCGATCGCCTTCATTCGATCATATGCCATGTCTCTTGGTCCTATGGGGGAAAATGGTAGTCAAGACTACCACAGTACAAATCTCACCAAGTTAACAAAGAACTTAATTGACAGTTTAGATATGCATGCATGACAGTAAAAGCATGAATGCATAACATGATCATAAATAAGCTAGACGTGACTCGATAAATAACATCGCATGTGCTGACATGACTTGAGCTGAAATGAAATGAATTTGAACATGGGCTGAACTGAACATGAACTTGAACTTGTACTTGAAACTATACATGAACTTGAACTTGTACTTGTACTTGAGACTGAATATGAACTTGAACTGAGACTGAACACGAACTTGAGCTGAATGTGAAATAAACATGAAGTGAAACTGAACATGAACTTAACGTGAAATTCAACATGAACTTGAATGTGAAATAACATGAACTGACCTGTATTCTTGTCTCATGGGGTTACCATAATGATACTCTTGTCTCATGGGGTTACCATGATGATGTTGTCTTGTCTCATGAGATTTCCATTATAGTGTAGTCTTGTCTCGTGGGGTTGCCACGATGTCTCAAAATAATAATGACTTGAACAATAACTTGACTGTACATGGACGTAACATGACTAGACTTGAAAAACACTGTTTTGGAGACATACTTCGAACTCGATACATAATGTGACGTGAAATGGAATGATAGATGACATGACGTAACGTAGCGTGACATTTACATGACATGGCACAACATTAAATAGACAAACACGTCGGAACTTGAAACAAACAAACGTTTCACGACATGACATTACATGACAAACATTTCGTGACATAGCAAAACATGAAACACACAAAGGTTTCATGACATGATATAACGTGAAATAGATAAATCTTTCGTGACAGAATATAATGTGTAACATATAAATATTACGTGATAGAATATAATGTGTAACAGACATACATGTAGTGACATGGCATACCATGGCATATATAATATTTAAGAACATAGGCAAATGTTCCCTTACCGACACACATACATAGTAATCTAACAGTAAGTTAAAAACTAACTTACAATTATCGTTGCGTGATGGATAAAAATTTGCAAAAAACGAGAAACTGTAAGTAAAGATTTCCAAATGTCATAAACTCATCACTAACACTTTAGAAACATAAAAATACTATCTTAGAGTAGAATTACCATTTTATCCCTCCACTTGTGGGAAAATAAGCATTTTACCCATAACTTAAGAATTTCACATCCTAACTCAAAAAATTACCAAAATCTACATTGCTCATATAAATTTTACCCTAAAACCAAATATCTAATTAGAAAAAATTAAAACACATCACAACTAGGTGAGTCATGACAAGGCCGAAACATACTTAGGCCAAATCCCTTGATTTTTGTTGCAATTTCATTAAACATCATTTCTCATTTTTAAACAGAAATATTACAACATGTAAAATCATATCCTATGATCAAATATCTTACTAAAAAAATCAACAAAAATCACCTCATAAAATCACAAATCTTTTTAATACAAAACTTCAAGTTTTTAAACCTTAAGCACAACCCTTGATTCTCAAGGTTTTATCTCATTTCAGAACAACTTGAGGATCTCAAAATGTTCAATAATATACTTCCAATACATTCATAATATACTCCTAAGAACTAATATGCTTTGAATTATCATGTAAAAACCTCAAAGATAACAAAAATTCATCTTGAAGCATTTGGCCTTAACACTTTCACCAAAACCGATTCTTATATGGTTTGGTTTTATAGGAATCAGCCTTGATCAAACCCTTTGATCCGAAACATAGCATGACATAAATCACAAATCAACAACATCATATGGTTAAAAATCATGTCCTATAATAGGTACAAGCATTAAACTCAAGATCATAAGGCCAAGATTAAATCAAAACATTAATCTACCTGAAAACCTCAAATACATGACCTAACCGAACCTCTTCATGCATAAAAAATTATATCTTTAAAGTAAATCACAAAAAATCCTTAAAATACATCCTAACATGTTAATAAAAGTCTTAGGATCACCATATAAAAATATAAATGCCATTGGAGCATGCTTTCTCATCAAAATATAAAAATTTACACAAAACATAATCTGTTTTCAACCTTCCCGTTTTCAACTTTTGGGATCTAACTAAAATTTTTGTAAAACGCTTATAACATGCAACTAATCTTCATCAATACTATAAATTAGCATGTTAACTATACTCCATAGGAAAAATCAGACAATATCTTGCCAATAACTTGGTTAAAATCATCAAAATATCACACACTATCCAGTTTATAGCTCAAAATGACCTCTTCATGCATTAACCAACATTTGACTCATTAAATGACCATGGAAATCGATATAAACATACCAAAAGAAACTAGAGTAAAAAATGAACAACTTTTGTGAGAAAATACTTACAATTGCTTCAAAAAAGTCGAGCAAGGCATGGCAAAAAATCTCCAAGAAAAGAGTTGAAAGTGACCAAATGTAAGGGGAAAGGACTTGGACAATTCTTACACATCTGGAGGGTGATATGAGGGGTGTGAATGACACTTAGAGTGACGCTTATGTCAACCAAAAAAGGGGCAAAACCGTCGGCAATAGTGAATGGTTTTCAGCCAAGGAAGCTTCCTTGTGCAAGGTGGTGTTGAGGTGGCTTTTGGCCTTCCCATCATGCACTGTTTGGAGCAGCCACCAAAATTCCCCCTCCCCTCCCTCCCCAAAGAAAAAGAGGATTCAGAAAAAGAGAAAGAATCCTCTCACTCTCAGAGTTTTTTCCTCAAAATCTAAATAATACATGTACTCGAGTCTTTGTTAAAACTCAAATTTTAGCCTTAGATAAAAAAAAAAAAAAATCTAGAATTTTTTTAACTTAATGTTCTTTTTCTGTTATGGAGATGGACATGTTTTGAAGGCTAGATGTTGAAATAGTGGTGAACACACCTAGTTCTATTATCTAATATTGACAGTGAATAGCATAAACTTGTCCTAAAAATTTAGGTTAGTCATGAGAATCTCTAGAGATGTAATGCTATAAACGATTTAGGGCACGTTTGGGAGGTGGGATGAGACATAAAATTCTCATTTCATCTTATCTCATCATTACACTTTTTTCAAATCCCCATACAAATTATAATAAACAATCCAACTTTTTCAAATCTCAATCCAACTTTTTCAAATCCTAAGACAATAATAATACAAAACATAATATTAATGGTCGAATTATCGTTTGGGATTCATAATGATAAACTTCTTACACGAATATGTTTGTCTTATATAGTCTGACTTAATATTATTTGCAGAGACCTAACAATCTTAATAAACATAAAAATTGGAAATATTTTTTTATTACTCATAATTAAAATAATAAAAGGAAGGTAGACCAAAACACTTTTCTTTGATTTGAACTAACTCAATACAAAAAGTACTTCAATTCTTAAATGAAATGGATTACACATAAGTAATCCCACAAACTGACGTGACTTCATGTGATCCATCAGATCTGTTTTACAATAAAAGTAATTTTACAATCTGACAAATCACATCAAGTCACGTCTGTTTGTGAGATTACTTTTGTGTAATCACATTGTAGCTAGAGTATTTCTCTTTCGTTTAATGTATCAAAATCCTAGTATCAATCTATTCTATAGATATTTAAACTATACTTGACGAACAACTAATTCGGCCTGTACATTAGCCCGCCCAATGTCTTTTCAGCCCACAGCCATGGCCAGTGAAATGTAATCCGACCCGAGGATCGGGTAAAAAGTCATCGGTGTGTATCGTGTGTGTGTGTGTGTGTTTTTTTTTTGTGCGTGCCTGCCTACTATTGGTCTTCTTTAAAATAAAATACAAAGCATTGCTAAAAGACATAGCAACTTACAAAAAAGAGAAAACTGAAGCATTTACACGAAAATTCTTTGAGGAAGAGATTCTCTTAAGAAAAAGAATCAATACCATGTGGAATCAAGTCCTTCTAAAGGCAACTGAATAGACATTTTTAAAAACTAATAAATGGATGGGAAAATATTGGTGAAACTATTCCACAACTCCTTTGCCAGCAAAAAAGCCACGACCAAGAGGACTGTATGGAACTATTCCGATTCCAATTCCACTGTGAATGAAGGGTTGAGATGGTTAGGCCTCATTCAATGAAAACAAATGGCACACCATTTAAAATGGAAGTGAAACAAGAACAAGGGGAAGACACTATAATCAACATAGAAAGAGCCGATGCAACTAGAATGTCGTGCCCCCTATAAACATCTAGATTGCCAATCATAACAACAATTAAATTTGACAATAGACTCCAGCTTGGAATAGTATGAAGAGAACCAGAAGAATGCTGGCAACACCATACGAAAATTCACAAGTGCCTATAATTTAGACAATACGGTCATGTATAAAATAGCTAAATTGTGAAAACAACTCCATGTAAATTATGGAACTGATTCAAGTAATTGGAACACAGCCATACAGGGTTGGATCTGTATCGAGGTTGGGAAACCCTCGAAGTTTTCCCATATCAAATACGTATGAGTATGAGTCTATGAGGAATTCTGTCAAACAGTTCCCCAGCATTGCTCTTATTCCATATCTGAATCCTTTCATTACATTTAGTTGATTTCCTTATAACATCACTGCATCCACATTCCAATGATCTGATACGTTAAATTTACTTTCACTACAAGGGGAAATACCTTTACCAGCGATTCATTTTCGCTGGTAAAACCCACAAAATTGCTGCCTGTCACATTTCCTAGCGATTTATAAATCGCTAGACGTTCGCCGGTATTAAAGTCCACTTTAGATCTACTCCAACAGAAGCCAAAAAATCGCTGGCAAATATTTTTTTTACTGATGCATTTTATTCGCCGCAAATAGCGCTTTTAATTGCCGCAATTTCAAGATACGATTCAGTTGTTAATCGTTGGGAAATATTAATTTCAGCGATTCATTTATGTCGCTGAAAGAGGAAAAATCGCTGAAAATATACTTTCCCACCGATTTTTTGAAATCGCCATAATAGATTTAACGGTTTTGAAATAACAGTTGCAACGATAAAAGTTCGTGGTATATCTTAATACCAGCGATTTTCATATCGCTGCCATTGAGTATCGCTGGGAATAACTCAAGAAATTTTAGTTTTAGCATAAACATCAAGAGTAGCTCTCGACAAGCCAGAAAATTCTAATCGAACCTACTAGTTTGAATAAAATCCTCGTTTGCTTACATAGGCTATTATCTTGAAGAAAAGTGTTAAAAATAATACATTCTCATCTCCACTAGTTTAACAAACAGTTACAAGGGTTCTTGTATAGTCAAAACATGATTCAAACTCAATATTTAAAACAGAAGATCTTCTCAATATTAAAAAGAGTAGAAATAAATATTGATATTCAATAAGCCTACATTTAACCACTACAACACAATTGGTTTTTAGTGACGGTTAGGAATTTGTGACGGTCTCTAGACCGTCACTAAAAGGTATTTTCTGTGACAGTTTCTGGAAACCGTCACTAAAGATAGAATGAGATGTTTTTACGTTCCAACGTATGGGAAATATGCGTTCGAACGTTACATATACGTTCGAACATTATGTCTGTTTACGTTTGAACGTAAAATGTTTTGGCGCAACCGTTCGAATGTTATTAATTTTACGTTCGAACGTAAAATGTTTGCACCAATGTTCGAACGTTAAGTAATAACATTCGAACGTTCATTGTAAATTTAAATTAAATGACTTTAATTTAAAAATTATGTGGTTTTTATTGTGCATAATTTGTGAACAAGTCTAAAAAATTGAATTGTATATATTTATATATACACACTTTGTAATATATAAATATATATTATTGATTTATATATATTTGAAATGCAGTGATTTAGTATTAAAGTTGAAAAATATAACATCAAAGAAGGTTAAAAATTGAAATTAAAAAACGATAGAAATATTCAATAATATTTTTCGTTACAAATATTAAAAATAAAATATAAAATTTGATATTAACAGTCAGATGATAACGTTATCCGCAAAAGTCGAACTCCGTACCTCCTCAGTCAAGGTATCAACCTTGTCGTTGAGGATAGTTACACGATGGGTGAGTTCGGCAACAGACGCCGATATAGCCTCGAGCGATCGATCGATCTTATTTTCGATATGCGCAGTCAGCTGTGAGATGACCGCATCAACCCAAGCAGGCCGCACATCTCCTGCAGATGTACTCGGCGTATGCTGACTACTACTCCCGACATGACCTGGCTCAGGCTGCGTCGGAGGAACTAGATCCTCTACAGGGGGTGGCTGACGTCCCCTCGCCTGTCCAATGCTACGTCGATGCGTGGTCATGTCGAGGGGGCTCATCTGATCTTTGACCCGGTCCTCTGGCTGGGTCGGCACTCCCCGTGCAAGTAATAGTCGGCTGATGAGGACACCATATGGGAGATTATCCGTGGAGACGATGCTCGCCTCGTAACGGATCCTCTGAAAGATGTGCAATGGCAAATCTATAGGATCTCCACGTGCCACTCGTATCAAAAATTGTGCCCGAAGCCGACTAAATGTGGTTTTATGAGCCACAGGATCCACATTTGTTGCAACAATAAGGTGCAACATGCGGAAGAAATGCAGCAGATGGTTCTGGTTGAAGGCGTTCTTCCGCTCGATCTGCATGCGATCCCTCCCGGTGAGGATGTAGAAATCCTCGTCTCGGTCATCATCCCGAGCCTCGACGCCAGTATCCTCAGCCTCTGACTGGCCTGCATCTCTGGCTGATGCTGGCTCACATCCCCGACCAGTAGATGATGTAGAAGTGCCTACATCCTCACGGGGTGTCGAGTGTGCAAATGTCTCCACTCCTCGACGAATCCCAAGGTGCTCGCCGATGACATCTGCTGATACCTCAATGGAAACACCGCGTACAGTCACGGTGTGAGAGGATGCATCCTGAGGCATGTCACACATCCCCATATAGAATTCTTGAACCATTGAGGGGTATACCTTCCCCCTCAATGTGCAGATATTTCCCCAGCCTCTACTGAGGAAAACATCTCTCAGGTTCGTCTGCTGCCAACAGAGTTCGTCGAACTCATTAATTAAGATCTCTCGCTCTACCATAACAGTACGAGCTCCAATGCGGGCAGTGTCCGACGTGGCTCCTTCCCTCCCTCGTTTCCTAGTATGCAGTGGAAGAGCCATATCCTGAAAATAGAAAAGGAAAAAAAAATTATTTACAATAATGCATTTTTTTGATATTAATTCTAAGATGCTCTGCCGTAACGTTCGAACGTTTTATCTATAACGTTCGAACGTAAAGATAAAACGTTCGGATGTTTATTTATACGTTCCCACGTAAAATAATGTCAATATATTTACATTCGAACGTAAAAAAATACGTTCGAATGTAACAATGTACGTTCGAACATAAGCAGTAAATAAATATTGGCTGACGTACGTTCGGACGTTAAAACAAATACGTTCGAACGTATTTGTTTTACGTGTGAACATAAATATGGACGTCCGAACGTCGAAGCATGAATATTGTAGAAAATCATTACGTTCGGATGTTATAATCAAACGTTCGAACGTGGAAGCCGTAACGGCTTTGTAATTTAAACGTCGTACGTTCGAACGTCTTGGTGAAACGTTCGAACGTTTCGACGCAGAATGGCTGAGTCGACTCAGCCATTATTGAAATCTCAAGAATTTCGCTACACGGTTCTAAATACCGAAATGTCACCGTGGAAATGAAGTATACACTTCAAGAAACATTTCTACGGTGACTATTCGGCAAATGACTAGCCGTGGTGGCCGGAAAATGAAGTTGAAAGTCTTGAAATAACTTATCCGGTTTAACACAAAACTCAATCCAAATTTCAATAAAATACATGTTACTTGAATAAAAGATGAATGCCTACCTTTAGTGACGGTTGTGGCGGAGTTGACGGCGGCGGCGAAGGAGGCGTGGCGGCGTGCAACGGAGTAGACGATGAACGTAATAGAGATGTCGTTTCGACGTTCGGTTTTGGCCTTATATACACAGAACGTTCGAACGTAATTATTATTACGTTCGAACGTTATTCAATTTAATATTATATTATAAATGTTTTCTTTATAGATTACGATGTTATATAATATTATTGACAATTAGATTATTGGTTTTTTTGCGAGTGCTTGTTATATTTCTAAAGTTTAGCAATATGTTTATACATGTTGTTGTGATTTTATGCTTACTCTTGAAATAATTATGATTATTGTTTGTGAATTTTGTGAATAGTTTATGAGCTTATGGTATTTATTGATTATTTAATAAGTAGTATATAGATATAAATAGATATATAAAATGTAGAATACATATTATAGTATAAGTTAGTATATAATAAAGAATTTAATAAATAACAATTTAATATATATTATTTATTTATATATATGGTAAGTTTATATATTATATACATTTATATTCTCATCTAAAGTATTATGCTATCATACTATACAATGTAGTATATAGTTATAGATATATAAAATGTAGAATACATATTATAGTATAAGTTAGTATATAATAAAGAATTTAATAAATAACAATTTAATATATATTATTCATTTATATATATGGTAAGTTTATATATTATATACATTTATATTCTCATCTAAAGTATTATGCTATCATACTATACAATGTAGTATATAGTTATAGATATATAAAATGTTGAATACATATTATAGTATAAGTTAGTATATAATAAAGAATTTAATAAATAACAATTTAATATATATTATTCATTTATATATATGGTAAGTTTATATATTATATATATTTATGTTCTCATTTAAAGTATTATGCTATCATACTATACAATGTAGTATATAGTTATAGATATATAAAATGTAGAATACATATTATAGTATAAGTTAGTATATAATAAAGAATTTAATAAATAACAATTTAATATATATTATTCATTTATATATATGGTAAGTTTATATATTATATACATTTATGTTCTCATTTAAAGTATTATGCTATCATACTATACAATGTAGTATATAGTTATAGATATATAAAATGTAGAATACATATTATAGTATAAGTTAGTATATAATAAAGAATTTAATAAATAACAATTTAATATATATTATTCATTTATATATATGGTAAGTTTATATATTATATACATTTATGTTCTCATTTAAAGTATTATGCTATCATACTATACAATGTAGTATATAGTTATAGATATATAAAATGTAGAATACATATTATAGTATAAGTTAGTATATAATAAAGAATTTAATAAATAACAATTTAATATATATTATTCATTTATATATATGGTATAGTTTATATATTACGTTCGAACGTTAAATAAGAGTAGGACTATTACGTTCGAACTATTCATGTTAACGTTCGAACGTTAAATAAGAGCGGGAAATTTCCCGCTCGATTAAGGTATGTGTGTGATTATTCAGACGTTCGAACGTTTAGACTATGCGTTCGAACGTTATTTGATGAATTAGTTCGGAAAATTTAACTCTCAAATATTGTAACACTTTGATGAAATAAACGTTCGGACGTTTAAGTTAAATGTTCGAACGTTTATCTGTAAATTTACAAACGTTCGAACGATAAATTGTGATACATTCGAACATATATGAGGAAAGTGCGGGAACTTTCCCGCTAGATTTTATGATATAAATTAGAAGGGTACGTTCGAACGTGTATTGTAAACGTCCGAACGTTATGAATTAGTGAAATTTTAGCATATAACGTTCGGACGTAAAACTTAAACGTTCGAACGTTTAAACTAATAATTTGCGGTATTAATCAGTACGCGCACGGGAGGAAGCGGATCATTTCTCTTCTCCCGTGCGCGCAACAGACAGAGAGAGAGAGAGCGAGAGAGAGAGAGAGAGAGAGAGAGAGAGAGAGAGAGAGAGAGAGAGAGAGAGAGAGAGAGAGAGAGAGAGGGTGTTAGTGTGAGAGAGAGTTGAGTTAGAGAGTAAGAGAGAGTTGAGTTTTGGTAAGAGAATATTTTTATTTCTTATTTTTATTTGAATTTTATGATATTTATAGAATGTGTTTTTGTTATAGAATATTTCTAATAAGTTAGTGTTGTATTTTTTTGAAGGATTGCTTGTTTTGGGAAGTTGGAAGATTTTGATTTGTAAGAGGATATTGTGAGTGCTAGGTATATTTCTAAACTTTATCAATATATTGTTGTGATTTTATACTTACTCTTGAAATATTGTGATTATTATTTGTATAGTTTGTAAATAGTTTGTGAGTTTTTGTAAATATGTTGTGATATGAATTTGAAATATTGTGTTTCTTATTAGGTATATGTTTTCATTAGGCTTTGTTAATACATGTTTATTACTTACTCA
Organism: Juglans cinerea; assembly: GCA_961763995.1. Lineage (NCBI taxonomy): Eukaryota > Viridiplantae > Streptophyta > Magnoliopsida > Fagales > Juglandaceae > Juglans > Juglans cinerea. The sequence goes on along the minus strand of CAUIVZ010000012.1, from coordinate 5,203,445 downwards.
ACTTTAAAAATATGTTAATACATGTGGCATGTTATTTTGTGAATATATTGTGAGTTTTTTCTAGTATGTTGTGATATAAACTTTAAATATTTAAATTATTATTTGTGAATGTTTGAATATATTTACATTATTACAAATAAGTAAAATGTTCGTACAGTAGGAATCGTACGTTCGAACGTTTAAGTTAACGTTCGAACGTTAAAATAAGAGCGGGAAATTTCCCGCTCAAGGTTTCTGTGTGATTATTGTACCGTTCGAACGTTTAGACTATGCGTTCGAACGTTACTTAAATTAGTGCGGAAAATTTAACTCTCAAATATGGTAACACTTTGATGAAATAAACGTTCGGACGTTTAAGTTAAATGTTCGAACGTTAATCTCTAAATTTACAAACGTCCGAACGTAAACTTGTGATACATTCGAACATATATGATTAAAGTGCGGGAACTTTCCCGCTAGATTTTATGTTATAAATAAGAAGGGTACGTTCGAACGTGTACTGTAAACGTCCGAACGCTACGAGGAGAGGAAATTTTATTAAATAACGTTCGGACGTTCAACTGAAACGTCCGAACGTTTAAGGTAACGTTCGGACGTACAAGTTAAACGTTCGAACGTTTAAACAAATAATGTTAGAACTTAATCCGTGCGCGCACGGGAGCGCCATTGAACATTTTTTCTTCTCCCGTGTGCGCAACACAGAGAGAGAGAGTGGAGTTGGAGAGTTAGAGAGAGTTGAGTTTGGTAAGAAAAAATTTTTATTTCTTGTCTTTATTTGAATTATATGATATTTATACAATGTGTTTTTGTGATATGGATTTGAAAAATTGTGATAATAATATGAAGTTTTAAGTAATAATAAATAAAAGTAACTCTTTAAGAATTATAATAATTAAAATTATTGTATAACCATTGAAATTTAAGAATGATAGTGTAAGTATAACAATTAAAATTATATTTTAGGAATGATAATAATTAAAATTATAATATAACCTTTAAAATACTCTTCAATAAAAAAGTCTTGAAACTACTAAATAAGTAGAGTTTGAATATGTAAATATACTTATTTATTACAAACTAAAGAGAAAGGAAATAAGGATCAAATAGATTCTTATATAAAAATTATATACTTATTGTCTATATAAGTAAATAACTCACTAAATTAAGTATAACAATTAAGATTATAATTGTAGAATGATAATAAGTCGAAATTATATAATAACATTTAAAATTATATATAACAATTATAATCTCTAAATTTTGGTCTAATTGCTTGACTGTCATAGTCTCTTCGGCCTTGAGAGGAGTGTCGAGGTCGGACAGTTTGTGACGGTTAAGTAATTAGACCAAAATTTAAACATTTCATCAAGATCATTCTCCCTCGTTGTGTACAAGACACGAAACAGGGGGTCACATAATCTTCCATCCCTCTTTAGTTTAACAAATATGGAGATATTATTGTATGATTATATTGCTAGATGCGTGTGTCATTGCATAAATACCCTTAGACCCGTTTGGGAATCAGTGTACATTTATGTGTCCACTGATTCCTGAATTGTCCAGTGTGGACAGTTTGAGATTATATTATCTGTATTGCACATTTTTGTTACTCGCTACTTTCCACGTTTAATATGAAGTTTCGGTGTCTTCTTCATTGTTCTTCGGGTATACTGTTCGTCGGGTCACAATCCCGATATTTGAACATGTATACTTGGAGAATTATGGGGAGGTGCTGCCGAAATTTCTACTAACGTAGAAATTAGTAGAGTGACGAGATTTGTGCAATATGGAGAATATAATCTCGAATGGGATAGGACCAACTACCTTATCAACAAAGTAATGAGAAGGCATGGTAAACTGAAGATCACAATTCCTGATAATTCCACTGGAGGAGTGGATGATAGTGCAGCAGCGCTTTCCTCCTATATTGGCACATTAGTTCGAGCTTATGCTCCATTTTATGTGCGCTCATGGCGAGATGTTCCGAATGAGATTAAGGAGCACATTCGAAGTCGTGTGCTGGTGAGTTTACTTTTCAGTACATTTTTTTCACCTAGATTAATATATTATATTTTTTACCTGATTCCCTTATTAGGATGAATTCGACCTCGACTTTGGCCGTAGCGAGGATTTGAGAACCGTGAATGAGTTGATGGCTACACTATTCCGACGTCACAAAGGACGATGTCATGACCACTTCAAGAAGTTTGAGACGTTGGAAGAGGCTGCGCAGTCTCCTTTTCAGCAGATGAAGTTAGATGATTGGAGAAAGTGTTGTGATCTTTTCGCATCTCCAGATTATCAGGTATTTTACATTTATCTCTTTTAATTATTTACATTCATATTCGTTTTATATATTATATGTATACATATTACAATTAACATTTTTAATATATTTTGTAGCACTTGAGTTCTACAAATGCACAGAATAGATCCGTTATGACTGTCCACCATCGTGCCGGTTCAAGGTCATTCCACCGTCTTGCTGAAAAAATGGTAATTAAAAAATTATAGAATTCATTTATTTTCCTGATATTATTTCTGATAAGTACGTACTAATATTATCTTTTTAAAATTGCTAATATTCTCGCTTTGTTAGAAACGTGATGATCCTGAAAACTTTTCCCTCATTCATGTCTATGCTGCTGCTCACACTAATGAGCATAGTGAGTGGATGGATCCTGTCGCTGCAGATAATTATGTAAGCAGTGTTAATTTTGTTAAATAAATTATTTATATAATATTTTAATAGTTTATTTCTTATTTCTATTTCTTTTAATACGTTACTAATTATTTACGATCATTACCTTTTAAATTGCAGAGCAAAATGTTGGAGATGCAGTCGGCTTCTGAGGAATCATCTCCTAGTGACATAGACATATTCACGCAAGTGCTCGGGCCGCAGTCTAGTATGGCAAGAGGTTTGGGACGATCTATCAAGCATAAATGTTCATCCTCCTCAACCTCATCGGCTTCACAAATTAATAATCTTACGGCAGATTTAGAAGCTGCACGGCGTGAGAATGAGTATATGAGGTCTAGGCAACAAGAGTTAGAGTCTCTCTTAGAACGACAGTCTCATTTAGAGACGCGTTTGCAGGACCAACAGAGAGACCAGGAGGAAAGAATACGCAATGAAGTGCAAGAGCAAGTGCAACGGGAGATGATGGTGCAAATGGAACGTGTTATGTCGTTGCAACAGAATCCCCGTGGGAGAGGGAAAAAGAAGAAATAAATTTTATCAATATTTCTGACTAGTTTTAATATCTAATTTTGTACTTTTATAAGACATTCTTACTTCTTAATTGGGTATGTAATATGATACTATTGGTATTATATATGTTTTTAAATTTTATGAAATTAGTATTTCTGATCTGTACGTTCGAATGTAAATAAAAATCGTTCGAACGTTGGTTCACACTGTAACAAACGTTCGAACGTAAATACAATTGAATCGTACGAACGTTAAACTATACGTTCGAACGTACTCACGCTAAAACGAACAAACCGTTCGAACGGTAAAGCGACTAACGTTCGAACAAAAAACTTGCATTCGGACGCTCCTTCGTTTACATTCGAGTATACGTCCGAACATTAAACGCGCTACGTTTGAACATTTACGTTTACGTTCGAACAAATATTCGAACGTTTAATGTAATTAACGTTCGGACGCATTAACATTCGAACGTAAATTTATACGTTCGAACACGATATCCAACGAACGTCAACTTCTCTCATTCGAACGCCAATCGGTCGGGTATAACGTCCGAACGTTTTATTTTACGTTCGAACGTGATTTTCTGTGACAGTTCATAACCGTCACCAAAAAATGAACGTTCGAATGTTGTACCGAACGGAACACTTCCAACCGTCACTAAAAATATTTTTTGTGACGGTTGTACAGTAAACCGTCACCAAATGTTTTCTGTGACGCACTTTAGGTGACGGTCATGGTGACGGTTTCAAACCGTCACCAAAAATTTTTAGTGACAGTTTGCCATTTTTTTGTGACAGTTTTCTCTGTCACAAAATACACATTCTGTTGTAGTGAACACGACAGCATGAGTAAAAGATGACACTGTTTTGAGAAGCCCTAGTCAATTAGCTAGGGATCATATTCCTCATTAATTACCTCTAACAATAAACTGCATTAAGTAAATCAACGCAGGTTGTGTACGTACGTTATTTGTTCTTTAAATGGAGGAAACTAATGGACTATAACTATATGGAGCCTAGCTAGCTAGCTAGATAAGTAGTTCATTATACTTAAAAGGCCTCAACCAATATATATAATACTGTCTAAGATGCCTATATATATAAGATCATGTTCATGCTTGCATGATCCACATTCTATTTTTAATCCTTTAAATCCTGATATACACATGGGCCATAAGCACCAGGAAATCAAACACAAATCTTTTAGTATAAGGAAGGATACTAAAATGGACCAAACTCATTGAACAAAGTCTACAGTTCTGCATGCATGCATGCACGATCTAAGGTCTATATATAAAGCTGACAGCATCAGAAAAAAGCAAAATACTAATGGGCCTGATTATTAATGTCTTGGTCTGCATATAGCAGGAAGATGTTTTTAATGCCTTGGTTAAGAATATATATATGAAGCAGAACTTTAGAGAAGAAACTAATATATATATATTCGTATTTTTATAGCTTGAGTAGCTAGTGATCACTACACAGAAACAAATGGGAAATTTGCTTATAGCTTTTTTTATAGCTTGAGTATATATGGAATTAATTCGCAGTACTGTCAGCAATGTTTCGCTATTTAGTTTAGGTACTCAACTTCCCTGTACACTTCATCAAAATCATTGACTGATATTTTAAAATTTTTTATTATTAATTATTTTTAATTTCACCTAATTAAACTAATTGACAATGTCTCGATAATTGTCGAAGGAATCCAGCAGTTGTTGGAAATGAAAAAGATCCATGTCCAATCCGATGCACTTCTTTCTCAAATGTGTAAAGTGATATCAGAATCAAGAACTCAACAACTTATGGATGGTCTAGTTTATACTGCCATTAGCCGTGCAGCCAAGAATGGGATTTTCGAGTTTGTTTCTAAGATGCTTGAAATGGATCAACGACTTTTATGGACCACAGATAGAAATCAAAGGAACATATTTATGCTTGCCGTCTTGCATCGTCAAGAAAATATCTTTAACATTCTATACGGGCTGGATAGGAAGATCATGAACTACTCATTGACATCTAAAGTAGATGTCAATGAAAATAATATATTACATATGGCAGGGATGATAGAAGATTCCACTTGGGTTAATAAAATCCCAGGGGCAGCTTTACAAATGCAAAGAGAGTTACAATGGTTCAAGGTCCTCTCTCTCTCTCTCTCTCTCTCTCTCTCTCTCTCATTGGCCTAGCAGCATCCTTAATTTGATGAGGTCGTAGAAGGCTGAGGCTGAGGCTGAGGTGGGATAAGGATTGGTTTTATAGATCAATTCCAGTCTTTTTGATCCCTAATATCCTTGTACTTTATATTCAATATTGGAGCTGATCATTTTAACATGGACTAGGAAGATTAATCATATAATTTTGAACCATTAACCTTATTTTACTTACTATTTCTTCTGTGTAAGGTTAGATCATCAATTTCCAATCTTTCTAATATGTAATATATGTCGAAGTAAATAGTTTTGGTAGCATTCTTGATACCAAAACAATTCATGATCAGCAAAACAATTCCCACAAAACTCTAAGAAATGTACATTCAAACAAAGCAACATTCTTCACAGAAATATTCTAATTACATATTAGAAGGTACCAAAAAGGGCCATAAACGCTGCAACAGAAAAGGCTCTGTTTTTGCAAGAAAATCACCCACGAATCGCTGCATTATGGTGATATCCACAGCTTAGACCACCACGTACACAAAAGGTAGATATACAAAAATTAAACCTCAAGGAAGAACATGGGAATTAGAATGACACTGACAAAAAATTATTATACAAACAGACAAAAAACACTTGAAGCCCTACAAGAAATGCAGGAAGGTTTCTCTGATAGAAAAATTAATATACTTGAAGGGGAATTTATTCCCTGAAAATTAGCCTCAATCGTTCGCAAAATAGAGCCCAAAAACCCAGTTCCCAGCCGAATATGGAGGCACTATTTCCCAATCAAATTCAAGTGGTAGGAAACCGCAATTGGGAATATTGGAGCGATATCGTAGGGGAAGTCAGAAATCAGCGTTTAAACTGGGGTAAGAGGAACTTTAAGTTGCAGGTGAGTTGTCCATGGAGGAACATCAAAGTATAGGGGGAGCTAGAGAAGGGCCCTGGGAAAATGGGACTCTGAAGGTGAACAGAGGAGCTTCGGCAGTGAGGACTTCAAGTGGTGTTCCGTCCGTCGCAAACAGGAGTGACCGTCGGCATAAACAGGAGGTGGAAGCACCGAGAACGTATTTGGTGAAGTGGGTTTTTGTATTTCTTGGGTTTCGTCGAAGTGGAGAAGAACAGGCAGTGGGGGGGAAAATGTTGGGGGGGGGGGGGAATTTATCTATTTGCGTTTTTTGGCGCCCCAGAATCAATCCCGACGTAAATTACAGCGTCGCAAGAAGTTAAAACCATTCGCGGTGCACACATTCGCTACTAAAAGTAAAACAATCGCTGCAAGAAACTTTTTAACTGAAGTCCTGGACTGTTTCATGTTAAAAAGTGCGACGAGTTGAAAATCGCTGCAAGAAATGTCCATTGGCGGTGATTTTTATTGCAGCGATTTATAAATCGCCAGTAAAGGACCTTTTTCTTGTAGTGTTTACAATAAAAAATATTTTACAATCTGACACATCACGTCAAACCATGTCAGTTTGTGAATTTACTTTTATGAGATTTATTTATAGACAAAACATTTCTCTAATAGTTTTGAAATTATTACAGTTTCATAAATAATAATTTTTTTTATAAATATTCGTTTGGTATTTTACTTTTAACGGTTAAATAAAAATAAAAATTATGGTTTTCTTTGAGATCTGACGGTAATATTTTTTGTCATTTGTCTAATGATAACAGTTTTTGTCCTTTATCTAATGATAATATTTTTGTCTTTTGTCTAGCGGTAACATATCCTTTTCAACTTGCAAAGGTAATTTGTATTTTTGCCAATTTCCTGACGAACATATTTTCAAATGGTAAAATTTGTATGTATTAATAAGAGCACTTATGGGTCCATTCACATCTAGAGCAGCCTTAGTTCATTTCATCTTAAGAGAAAATTGTCATTTCGGCCTCATTTTCCACTCGCTTCTTAAATGGATTTTTCTTTCCTTCGCAAATTGCTGCTTCATTTAGACTCGAAAGATGAGGTGAAGCTTATTTTTAATGACGAGTGAGGATCAGCATCTACTCATCGTGGTCCTCGCCAACGTCATAAGTACATTAAGCACGATCATATTGAAGGGCACGAACGACTATTTCGTGACTATTTTGCAAAAGTACCAACATATCTCTCGAATCTATTTCGAATGAGATTTCGTATGGGTCGTTCTTTGTTTCTTTATATTCATCATGAGGTAGAGGATTTCGAGCTCTACTTCATCCAAAGAAGAGATAATTCTGAGAGACTCGGTCTATCTTCCCTGCAAAAGATAATTGTTGATTTTATGGCTGAATACATACCAAAGTTTTAAATATCGTTTTGTACCAGCCGGTACAACCAAAATTTCTCATGCCAGAACAGTACTTGATACGGTGGATGTGTGTTTTTCGTTCAGGGTCAAATATCGGTCATTTCGGTCAATATCGGTCGATTTTCAAATTTCACCAGGTATAGGAAAAATCGGCCTGGAATGTTAATTAAAAGTGAACGCCATGGTGATTTTGTAATTAAGAGTGAACTCAAATGGCTTTTTCATAAATAATTTTTTCCTGGACAGATCAACTCTTTCAATTCTATCTATCTGGGTCTGCCAAATCTGTCTGATTATGAGACAATAGGCCTGCCAACATGTGATGTGTGCCAATGTGATGTGTGCTAGGTACTAGACAATAGGGTTGCCAGGTTTGCTAGGTACTAGACAATGTGATGTGTCCAAATATTTGTGCCAGACCAAAATGTAATGTGTGCCTATTGCGTATGTGGTAGGCCTTTCGATTTGGTGCATCACAAATTGGGTTTGCCAAATATGTCTGATTACGAGGATTATTTTTTTCAAAAATAAAAAAAAATAAAATTAGAATTGACTCAAACTCTAGGTTGATAATATATATAAATATAGAGGGTATGAATATGGAGAAAGGACGCTGCGTTGGGTGTAGCACGAGAAAAGTCACATGCCATTCCATGTTTTTTGTATCATGTATATATGTTTTTAAGACTTATATTATTGTTATTTTGGAACATATTATATATATATATATATAAATAATTTATCTATATATAAACTATCCAGAAACGGTACACCAAAACAATATTGGTACCGAAATATTTCATTCCATTGCCTCGATCGAAACAATATTCAAAACTTTGATACATACGGATTGGAGAGAGCACCGCAATGGAGAAGCTTGAAAAAATTTGTAACCATAGTTGTAAATATTTTTTCTAATGAATATTTGAGGTCTCCAAATATCAATGATATTGCTTGATTGCTCATTGTTGATGAACAACATGAATTCCTCAGGATGTTAGGAAACATTGATTGTATGTATTGAAATTGAAAAAATTGTCCGTTTGCGTGGAAATGGTCAACATTTGTGAAGACAATCATATATCCACAAGGGAACAAAAAGAAATATTTTGCTACAACACAGGAATCAACAAGAAATGATGTAGAGCGTGCATTTGGGGTCATTCAACAATGCTTTGCAATAATTCGTGGACCTACTCGAATGTTCAAAATCAGTGATCTAACAAATATAATGAAAGCATGCGTAATTCAACTTAACATGATCATCGAAGATGAATGTGATGATAATGGGGTTCCCGAGTTCGAGTATGAACAACTTGATGAGGATCTGCTTGAACTGTTGTGAAATCCTACAACTGAACTCATGGAGTTCATTCAACGTGACCATGAGATTAGAGACAATTCGGCTCATCATCAACTCCAATCAGACATAATTGAGCATCAATAGAGATTATTTTCCTAAAATTAGAAAAGCTGCAATCCACTATAATTTATGTTGTCAGTAGTGACTAAAAAATTCCTAATTGTAAGATTTATTTTCCCTAAAAATGTTGGCATAACAATATTGGCAGAAATATCTGGTAGTATTTTCACTATCTGTAATATTTGAAATATTTGTAAGATCTATTTATGTAACACCCTGCTCTCTACAGTTAAGAAATACACCTTTTTTTTTATAAAATCACGGGATCTAGAGTGCTACTACTGAACTTGACTTAAAAATTTTGGAATCATAAATGATAGTGCACGGATGCATTTATTAAAATTTCTTAAAGAGTATGTCATAAAAATCATAACTTAAAATATCTATACATGATCTAGGCCACTGTCACACCTCCTTGGACTAAGTCTTGTCATGCAGCTCTACCTTCATAAATATTCTGACCTGGGGTAGTTTAAAAACATAAAAACAAACTAAAATTAGTCGATAACTCAGTAAGAAACCCGTCATAACATAAACATACTTAACATAAGGTTTTTCATAAAATATTTCATGCTGAGAACTTAAACTCATGACTGTTCATATATATGCTATGACATGCATGACTTATCTGAATTAACTGACTTGTCTGGCTGATCTGAATTATCTTAGTATTTTGAATGTTCTGACTGGCCAACAAGCTTAACTCTGTGTCAATCAAATCAAAGACTCATCCGAGTAACATGTAAGTCAGAGCTCCAATATTGCAAAAATGACAATTCACAGCCACATTTCCAAAATCAGGGACCTAAATGTAAATCACAAGGAATAATCAGAGACCCATTCAAGAAAATCACATAGAATACCAGAGCTATAAATTAGAGACTCATTCGAGTATATCACAGAGTAATGTAAATCACAAGGAATATCAGAGCAATGAACTAATATGGGTGAACAAATATATAATCGGCACATAGCATTCTGATGAGAGAGAGAGTGTGTGTGGGTGTGTGCGCGTCGAAGGTGTAAAGACTTACCAGAGACGATGATTGGAGGGGCTGCCTGATGGGGACGTGAATGATGGTCGGTAGCAGGTAAGACACAAAGAGAGAAGTTGCGCGGGAGTGATGAACTGAAATGAGGATTGGGGATGTATTGGGAGCTACAATTTGGGTAGGCAGATGAAGCATGCATTTGGGATTTTTCCCAAATGTAAACCCTAAAATTTAGAAAAAATTGTGGTTTGGGGAGCTAGATGTGGATGCTCTAAACAGACAAGAGGGAAGTGAGTAACGATAAAGTAAAGATTTTGAGCCATATTCGTTGTTCTAGGCTCGCCATTATTTATTTCATTTCATTCTACTTATTTATGGGTTATAATTATGGGTAGCAATTCGTGTTTGTGGGTCGTGTCAAGTCATGGATATTTGACTATATGGTTCAATTCGAATTCGACCCATTAAGTTAAACGTATCAGATCTTCAAACCCTAACATGACCCATTTAAATAATGGGTCGTGTCGTGTCACTCATTTTAACCCGTTTAATAATTAATTATAAATTAATCAACACAACATGACTCATTTTAATCCATTTCATGTAAATGAGATAAATTAATCCACATCACCCATCTGACCTAATTAACATAATTTCACATAAAAATTAAAATATGTAACATCCTGTATTTTAGTGTATTTTTACTGACGGAATTATTTTTATGGATTCAAAATTTTATTCTCCTATTTTAAAATTATTGGATTTTAATTGGGTTATTTTTATAATTTTTAGTTTACGAAAATTATTTTCAAAGTGCTTTCTTTAAATTAATTACTGTGGGATTTAATTATTTCAATTTGACTTTACCATTACGTTTAAATTATTTTATTTAACTTGTGGTTTTAAAATCGTTTCCGTTGGATCATTTTTGTGACCCAAGTTATGAGGATTGGACCTCATTTCTTTTCCCTCTTTTTTTTTTCTTCTTTTCCTTTTCTTTTCTTCTTCTTCTTTTTCTTTTTTCTTCTTCTTTTTCCTTCTCTCCCTCGCGGACTCTCTCTCTCTTCTCTTTCGCCGTGCGTTCGGGCCTCCTCCAGCCCGCCGCCGTCCGCCGGCGGTGGTCGACACCGCCCGGTCCCTTGCATTCCCCTGCCGCCGGCCGTCCTACCCCACCAATATCACCGCCGTTCGTGCCGCCGTTAGCCCCCACGAAGCCCACAAAGCCGCGGCGCCACTTTCGCTCCAGCGCCGCCGTCGCTCCACCTCCGGCCACCATCTTCCTACCACATCATCCCCGACCTCTTGGCAACCCATTGGACCTAACCCCGGCCCCGATCCGTCACCGGTGAAGCCACACTAAGTCGATTTCAGATTTGCACTTTTTTGGCCTAAAACCTCCCCTTGCGCCGCCACCCACGGCAAACCACCACCACCATTGGCTTCACCGACCTCTCTAGGCCCTACCCTACCATTTTTGGGTCTTCGTTTGTCTTCGTTGAAAAGTGGGCATCTGTGACCCACAGCCACAGTGTATTTTACACTGTGGTGTTGCTCAGACATCACCACTTGCAACTTCGTGATCCTTCGAAAATTGCTATATTGTACTGTAAGTATTTTCTCAAAGAACTTTTGTGATTTAAATATATTTTTGCACTAACTCTTTTTAACTGTGAACTGGTTGTGGATTTCTGTTGGTACATGTACATCTCATTATTTCATGCATGATCATGTTTGTAACTGAAAATTGGGTTTTTCGCATGAATTCATACATGTTCATGTGTTTGTAAAGAAAACTGGATTTTCATGCGAGAAATGATTTTTGAGTGTGTTTGAAACGATTGGTTTGACTGGTTTGAGAAAGGAAATGAGACTGTAGGGATGGTGGTAAGCAGGGATGGTGGTAGAGTCCCGCCTGTGATTCCCGCCTACGGTGCACGCGGTAGGGATGGTGGTAAGCAGGGATGGTGGTTGTGTCCCGCCTGTGATTCCCGCCTACGGTGCACGCGGTAGAGATGGTGGTAAGCAGGGATGGTGGTATAGTCCCGCCTGTGATTCCCGCCTACAGTGCTCTGTTAAGTATTCGTTGTGTGTGTTAAGTATTCATTGTGTGGAAAGGAACTGTAGGGATGGTGGTAAGCAGGGATGGTGGTAGAGTCCCGCCTGTGATTCCCGCCTACGGTGCACGCGATAGGGATGGTGGTAAGCAGGGATGGTGGTTGTGTCCCGCCTGTGATTCCCGCCTACGGTGCACGCGGTAGGGATGGTGGTAAGCAGGGACGGTGGTAGAGTCCCGCCTGCGATTCCCGCCTACAGTGTCCGATAAAGGGTTTGTTTTGTGTGAATCATTTTCTGGAAAAATGGTATTTTATCGCTAAGTGTATTTTGTCATATGAATGCATGTTGGTTGCATTAATATGTTTTTATCCTGAGAGTTGTTTGGTTTATACTTACCTGTGGTACCATTTTATGGTATCGCAGATTTTGATGCAGATGAGGATGATGAGCCTTAGCTTGGCTCCGTTGGTGGAGTGATCTGGGATTGCTCCTGTTTATCAAGTTTCTTATTTTATCAATTTATATATTGCCCTTATAATTTATTTGGGATGACTGTATAACTGCTTTTAAACCTCTTCGGATATTTAAATTGTATTTTAAATTCTGGTACTTAGTTGACTATCCGCTGCGTTATTTTTAATTGTACACCGTTGCATGTACACACACTGGCACTTCGTTGGGATGTGTGACCGTGTGGTCATCATCCTGACGTCACGATTCCTATTCTTTTGTACGTGGGAGTCGGGGCGTCACAAAATATGTATTAATTAGTAGCCACAATATTTAAAAAAACAATTAGACTACCCACTATAAAAAAAAAATATTGATATTTTTCAGATTTTAACATATAATAAAATCAATATTACAATCTCAATATTAACAAATATAAGTGTAGGTTCAGAATTACAATCCTAATAATAAAAACATAGGCATATTGAAAAATACCAATATTACAATCCAACAATAATAAAATTGTGATTGTGAGTAAAAATCTAAACGAGTCATAATGGGTTGATTTCGTGTTAAGTGAGTTGACTCGTTAATGACCTGTTTATAAATCGTGTCTTAACGAGTTACCCATTTCGATCCGAACCCGTTAACATCAAAACTCAAACTTGCTAATTTCACATCATGTTCATGTTGGGTTTACAGGTCGTATCACATATTATCACCCCTAGTTCTAACTCCAAAGAACACAAGCTATGTTGACTTACATACACGTCTACTTGACCAAACGATTAGGTACCGCGCCACGTATCATCCCCTCTTTCTACATAGGATAGATAAAAGAAAAAGAAAAGATATAGTGATCGTGCGTAAGACCTTGGCCTTTGTACTTGACTAATGCCTGGTTTGGATAGCAACATCTTTCTCATTCATCTCATCTCAACTTAATATCTAAATATTACAAATAGAAACAATTTTTAATTTCAAATTTTTAACTTTTTCATCTAATCATTACAACTTTCCTAAATTTCCAAACAAAACATAAAATATAATTTAATTTTTTCTAACATAAAAACAGAAATTATATTAAAAAATTATATTCTAATAATATTTTAACCTTATAATATTTTTATTCAATTCTCATTTCCCAAAATCACATAAAATGTATTAACTCAAATCATTTAACTACTATTTACAGAATATCTCATCTTACTATCTAAATTAGGCCTATAGGTGTATGGGCTAGCCCATGGTGCGGTCAGTCATCATCAACAGAGTCTATTATTAAAAGATTAATTTTTTTGTTTGGATCTCACATTTATTCATTTTTTTAAAAGAAATGTGCAATAAATTAATTTTTTTCTATGAATATCATATTTATTCAATTTTTTTTATTAAAAATGACACTAATATAAACTAAAAATATCATTTCTCTTTTTTAATATAAATATATTTTCGTAGTTTATATATGCATTACTAGTGATTCCTAAAAAAGGATTAAATGTTATATCATATTATAATACTATAATTTTTTTTTATCCTTTACATATTTAAGATATTTTCATTACCTATATTATGTATCACTACAACACAATTACTTTTTAGTGACAGTTGGGAAATTGTGACAGTCCCCAAACCGTCACTAAAAAGCCTTTTCTGTAACGGTTACTGAAAACCGTCACTAAATACAGATGAGATTTTTTTTACATTCCAACGTATGGGAAATTTACGTTCGAACGTGACATATACGTTTGAACATTGTGGCTACTTACGTGCGAACGTGAAATGTTTTGGCGCCAACGTTCGAACGGTAGTAATTAACGTTCGAACGTAAAATGTATTGCGCCAACATTCGAATGTCAATTACTAACGTTCAAATGTTAATTGTAAATTTAAATTAAATATGACTCTAATTTAAAAATTATGTGGTTTTTATAGTGCATAATTTGTAAACAAGTCTAAAAAATTGACTTGTATATATTTATATATACACAATTTGTAATGTATAAATATATATATATTTATGATTATACATATTTGAAGTGCAGTGATTTAGTATTAAAGATGAAAAATATAACATTAAAAAAGATTGAGAATTGAAATTAAAAAACTATAGAAATATTAAATAATATTTTTTGTTACATATAATAAAAGCAAAATACAAAATATGATCGAATTTCTTAAACAACACTCAGATGATAGCGTGGTTCGCGAAACAACAAATCCCCATATAGAACTCCTGAACCATTGAGGGGTATACCTTCCCCCTCAATGTGCAGATATTTCTCTAGCCTTTACTGACGAAAACATCTCTCAGGTTCGTCTATTCCCATATGAGTTCGTCGAACTCATTAATTAGGACCTCTCACTCTACCATAACAGTACGAGCCCCAATACGAGTAGTGTCCTGAGTGGCTCATTCCCTCCCTCGTTTCCTAGTATGCAGAGGATGAGCTATATCCTGAAAATAGAAAAGGAAAAAAAATTATTTACATTGATGCATTTTTTATGTTAATTTTAAGCTGCTCTGCATTAACGTTCGAACATAGTAAAATAAACGTTCGAACGTTAAGAGAAAACGTTCAGAGGTGTATCCTTTACGTTCGCACGTAAAACACATACGTGCAAACGTATAACATACACGTTCGAACGTAAGCAGTAAATAAATTTAAATGACGACCGTTTGGACGTTTCTGTTATATGTTCGAACGTATGAGTTTTACGTGCGAACGTAAAGTATTCACGTCCGAATGTAAAACAATACACGTTCAAACGTAGAAGCCTTAAAGGCTATGTAATTGAAACGTCGTATGTTCGAACGTCTTGATGACACGTTCGAACGTTACGACACAGAATGGTTGAGTCGACTCAGCCATTATTGAAATCTCGAAAATCAATCTACAAGGTTCTAAATGCCGAAATGCCACAGTAAAAATGAAGTATACACTTTAAGAAACTTTTATACGGTGAATATTTGGCCAATGGCAAGCCGTGGTGGCCGGAAAATGGAGTTGAAAATCCGACAAAACCGAACCCAAATCTCAAATAAAATACATGTTAGAGGTTAAAAGATGAATGCCTACCTTTTAGTGACGGTTGTGGTGGAGTTTGACGGCGGCGGCGACGGAGGAGTGGTGGCGTGCAAACGGGAATGAAGTTAGATAATGGTGAAAATGACGTTTCACCGTTCTGTTTTGGACTTATATAGACGAAACGTTCGATTGTAATTCTTAGTATGTTCAATTTAATATGTGTATAAATATTGTTGTGGGAATATTATTGTTGTGATATGGATTTGAAATATTGTGATTATTGTTTTTGAATTTTTATTGAATATGTTTAAGAAGAAAATTATAAGTTTAGGATCTTAATTTAAGTAAAGATTAAAAATATTTAATATGAGAATTAATATTTAACATCTAATAAGTATATATAATATATTCATACTAATTTAGTTAGAATATGATTATTATTCAAATTATAAGTATAGTATAAAACTTAATCTTAAAAAAAAGAAAAAAAAAAGTATATAACTTAACTATATATAAAGTATAATATTTTTTTCATATAGAGTGAGATCAAATACGGGGCTGGCCATTAGATCAATAAATAGCAAAGCAGTTTTAGTGAGATCAAAGACGAGGCTGGCCATTGGATCTGGGTTGGATGAAGTTGAAAGTCATATATTTGGATGAAGTTGAAAGTCATACAAATTATGACCCTCAGATGATGTGATTCCATAAAATTATTACTATATAGTCTATATATAGTGGATTATATATATAATGTATTATATACTATATTACATATAGACTATATATAATACTCTTATATATATAATACACTATATATATTCATAAGTAGTTGAAGATGATGCCCAAATATATACCCAGAATAAAGAAGAATTTAAAATTAACAAATAATAGTCATAAAAAATTCATATTTTTCTCAACTTTTACATAAATAAAAAAATATTATATAGTACTCTATAGTACTGTATAAATATATAGTGTATATATATATATAAGTTTTGTTGTTAGTTTTATTAATTATATATTATTGATTCATATACTTAGCATAGTATATATAGTATATTATTATGTTTTCATTTGAAGTATTATACTATCATACTATATATATATAATATAATATATATACTATACTATAATATAGTATATTATATAGTATATTATATACTATATATGGTCTAGATTACTCACATTGGCATCCACCTCTCATAATCTTAAAAATGAACATTTTTCTCTAACATATTCACAAGTGATTGGAGATGATGTCCAAATACGCACACCTTGAGTAAATAAGAATTTAATAAGTAACAAAGAATATCTCGAACAAGTGGATTATATGAAAGAACTTTTATGTCACAAAAAGTTAATATTTTTCTCAACTTTTTAAAAATAAAAAGATATTATATTGAAGAGAAATATTATGAGTATCCAGAAAAAAAAATATATATATAACTATTATATTAATAAATACTAAGCTATGAAGGTAAAAGTAACATTCGAACATGAATTTATTACGTTCGAACGTTAATATTATATTCCCACTCGATTTTCTCATATATGTGATGATCTAATTTCCATGTTCGAACGTTTTTGCAAAATAAAAGTGTGGGAAATTTTTCGCTCGATTTAAGAACCACTGTGATTATCTGAAATGTTCGGACATTAAAATTTTACGTTCGAACGTTAGTCGATGAATATCACTGGGAATTAATTAACGTTCGAATGCCAAATTTCCTAACGTTCGAACATGAAAATAGAAGTGCGGGAAATTTTTCGCTAGATTTTGAAGACTGTCATAGGAAGATGCATTCGAACGTGTATAGAAAACGTCCGAACGTTAGCCGCAGAAAATTTAACCGAGTTTTTTAACGTTCTAACGTCATCTAAAATTGGGCGGGATAATATAACGTTCGAACGTAATAATTAAACGTTCGAATGTCATTTAAAAATTGGGCAGGATAATATAATGTTCGAGCGTAAAACTTAAACGTTCGAATGTCATTTAAAAATTGGGCGGGATTAAATAACGTTCGAACGTACAACTTAAACGTTCGAACGTTCCATCTAAAGATTTTGTGATTTATTGAATACACGCACGGGAGGCAGCTGACTCATTTCTGCTTCTCCCGTGTGCACAACAGAGAAAGAGACGGTGAGAGAGGGTCGTGAATTAGAGAGAGAGTTAGAGTGAGAGAGTGTTAGAGTGAGAGAGAGTTGAGTGAAGGAGGGTTTATTAATATTTTGAACCTCTAGTTCCATTGATTTTGGTAAGGAAAACTATTTGTCTTTTGTATTTTCTTGAATTTTATGATATTTGTCTTGTGTTTTTGTTATATATATGCTTATAATAAGTTAGTGTTGTATTTTTTTTAAGGATTGGTTGTGATTATTGGCAAGTTGGAAGCTTTTGATTTGTAAGAGAATATTGTGAGTGCTAAGTATATTTCTAAACTTTAGCAATATGTTTATACATTTTATGTTTACTCTTGAAATAATTGTAATTATTGTTTGTGAATAGTTTGTGAGTTTCTGGTGTTTATTGATGAATTAACATGTGTAGAAATATTGTTGTGAGAATATTGTTATTGTTGTTGTGATATGGATTTGAAATATTGTGATTATTGTTTGTGAATTTTTATTGAATATGTTTATATGGTTAGAAATATATTGTGTTTAGGTTTTGGATTGATGTGAATATTTTGATATAATATTTTTTTATTTTTTTGAATTTGTGAGTGCTAGTTATATTTCTAAAGATACTCAAAGATGTTTATACATGATGTTGTGATTTTATGCTTACTCTTGAATAGTTGTGATTATTCTTTGTGAATAGTTTGTGAGTTTATGATGTTTATTGATGAATTGACATGTCTAGAAATCAGAATTGATAAAAGACATAAGATATCAGAATTCCTTCTTCTAACATCCTCTCTCAGCTTAATCATGCTCACCGATCTAATCCAGGTCCTCAGTTGGACTCTCCACATCATCTGAAAAATATTATGAAGATAGGGGGTGAGTTATCAACAACTCAGTAAGCAGAAATCATATGCTAGCGTGTAAACATGAGCATTTACAAAGTAGAGCATGCAGAACAAAATATTTTCCAGAGTTATCATACCGAACAGAACATACATTTTTTAAGTAACAGAGCAATGGTTTTAAGACAAGTAAAACCCATAGTACTTTAGCATAACATAAACTGAGTATCATCATCAGATCAAAACAGAGCATCAAACAGAGCAGAGACCATGTTTCACCCCCGTGGTAGGGTTGTGCTAACCCCGGTGACCAAACCAGGCAGAGACAGAGGTGAACTCATTACTTTATTCTTCTCGGAGCCCCGAGACTGCACACAGGAAAGACCACAATAAAACCAATTTGTTTTCAAAGTGGGTGCACTCAGAGACAGAGAAGTTGGTACCAACCCAAACAGAGCAGAGCATAACAGAGCAGAGCAGAGCAAAGCAGAGACAGAGTCAGATACGAAAACCAGTACACCATGCCAAAGGTTTTCAGATGTTATATCAAAATAATACAGAGTACCAAAACAGAATCAGACAGTTTACACACGCTGAACACAAAAGCCAGAACATCTTTCTAAATAAATGCACAACCTTTCATATTCTCAATATCGCTCTTTTTTCAGATTTCAAAAACCACATGATAGAATTTAGCTCATGTCTACACAATGCATGTCAGAACATATTTTTCTCTTTTTCATACAGATTTCATGAGTATGCAAATAAACGACTGAGGTTGGTTTTGTTTTTTCCAAGTTCTCATTTCACCACAAAAATATGCAAAGTTTTCAGAAAATCAACCTCAGTCTCAACAATTCGTGTAAGGCCTAGCATGACAGAAAATATAAACTAATACCTCCAAAAATTAAACTGCACTCGACAAAGAAAATTAATTCCCCTCTAAATATTCTCTCAACCACCAATCCAACCGACCCCCCTTACTCCTCGGACTCAGTCCGGCACAACCAACAAATTCACAGTAAATATGAATTAGCGCAGAAATACATTTAAATCTCAAAAGTTCTTTGGGAAAAATACTTACAATGCTATAATATAATTTTTGAAAGATCACGGAGGTGCTAGAAGCGGCAACGCAGCAACAAAACAGTGCCAAATGCACTGTGGCCGTGGGTCTCAAAAATCCACTTTTGAACGGGTGTAAACGAAGACCCGAGATTGATAGGGTAGGGCTTAGGGATGTCGGTGAGGCTAGTGGTGATGGTGGTTGGCCGTGGGTGGCGGCGCAATAGGCGGTTGAAGTGCAAAAACACCCAAAACGGAAATGTTGATGGTGGGGCTTTACCGGTGACAGATCGGAGGTGGGGTTGGGTCCAATGGGTTGCCAAGAGGTCGAGGATGAAGTGGTGAGAAGATGGTGGCCAGAGGTGGCGCGATGGCGGCGCTGGAGCGAAGGTGACGCCGCAGCTTTGAAGGGCTGCTGGTGGTTAACGGCGGCGCGAATGGAGGTGAGGTTGGTGGGGTGAGGTCGCCGGTGGCAGGGGAGGCGAACGGACTGGGTGGTGACGGCCACTGTCGGCTCACGGCGGTGGGTTGGGCGAGAGGGGCGACGCACGGGAAGAGAGAGGGAGGGAGTGCGGCGCGCAGGAGAGGAGAGGAGAAAAAGAAAAGAAAAAAAAAGGAAAAGAAAAAAAAAAGAAAAAAAGAAAAGAGGAAAGAGAAAATGTAGGGAAAGAAATGAGGTCCAATCCTCATATCTTGGATCACAAAAATGATCCAACGGAAACGATTTTAATACAGCAAGTAAAATAAAATAATTCAAATGCAGTGATTAAAATGAAAATAAATAATTAAACCCCACAACAAGTTAATTTAATTTGAGAAGAAATTTAAACGCATAAAAATAGTTAATTTAGAGAAAGCACTTCAAAAATAATTTTCGTAAACTAAAAATCATAAAAATAACACAACTAAAAATCCAACAATTTTAAAACAAGAGAATAAATTTTAAATTAATAACAAAAAATCTTTCAATTAAAAATACAATAAATACGGGGTGTTACAATTATTGTTTGTGAATTAGGGTTGAATATGTTTATATTGTTAGAAATATTGTGTTTAGATTTTGGATTTATGTGAAAATTTTGATATTATAATTTTTGATCCATTTTTTGAATTTGTTCTTTAACAAGAAAATTATAAATTTAGGATCGAAATTTAAGTAAAGATTAGAAACATTTAATATATACTTAATATGAGAATTAATATTTAAAATTTAATGAGTATATATAATATATTCATACTAATTTAGTTAGAATGTGATTATTATTCAAATTATAAGAATAGTATAAAACTTAATTTAAAAAAAAAGAAAAAAAAAGTATATAACTTAACTATATATAAAGTATAATATACATATAATAACTATTATTAATAATCAATTAAATATTCTTACCATTGTGAGGTTTCAAACCATTATATTATTTTATATATATATATATATATATATATATATATATAAAGAAAGTAAAATACTCTTTAAGTAAAAAAGTCTTGGACCTACCAAATAAGTAGAGTTGGAATAAATAAATATACTTATTTAAAATAAACTAGAGAGTAAGTAAATAAGGATCAAATAAATGCTTATATAAAAATTATATACTTATTGTCTATATAAATAAATAACTCACTCAGTTAAGTATAATATTTAAAATTATAATTTATGAATGATAATAATTAAAATTATATAATAATCTTTAAAATTTTATATAACAATTATATAATAACAACGAGGGAGAATGATCTTGAAAAAATGTCTATCAATTTGCTTGACTGTCATAGTCTCTTCAGCCTTGACAACTCTCCTCCGGTCTTGACAAATCCGACCTTGAGAGTTGTCAGGACTGGAGAGTCTATGACAGTTAAGCAATTAGACTACAAATGCATATACTAGATCCGTTCTGACTATTCACCATCATGCCGGTTCAAGGTCATTCTACCGTCTTGCTGAAAAAATGGTAATTAAAAAATTATAGAATTCATTTATTTTTCTGATATTATTTTATTTAAGTACTAACATTATCTTTTTCAAATTGTTAATGTCGCTTTGCTAGAAACGTGATAATCCTGAAAACTTTTTCCTCATTCATGTCTATGCTGCTGCTCACACTAATGAGCATAGTGAGTGGATGGATCATGTTGCTGTAGATAATTATGTAAGCAATGTTAATTTTGTTAAATAAATTATGCAACATGTCAATAATTTATTTTTTTATTTCTATTTCTTTTAATACGTTATTTATTAACGATCATTACCTTTCAAATTGTAGGAAAAAATGATGGAGAGACAGTCGGCTTCTAGGGAATCCTCTCCTAGTGACATAGACATATTCGATCACACAAGTGCTCGGGCCGCAGTCTAGTATGGTAAGAGGTTTGGGGCGATCTATCAAGCATAGATGTTCATCCTCCTCAACCTCATCGACTTCACAAATTAATAATCTTACCAAAAATTTAGAAGATGCACAGCGTGAGAATGAGTATATGAGGTCAAGACAACAAGAGTTAGTCTTTCTTAGAACGACAGTCTCATTTAGAGAAGTGTTTGCAGGACCAACAGAGAGACCAGGAGGAAAGAATACGCAATGAAGTCCAAGAGCAAGTGCAACGGGAGATGATGGTGCAAATGGAGCATGTATGTCTTTGCAGCAGAATCGCGGTGGACGAGGAAAAAATAAGAAATAAATTTTATCCGTAGTGGTGGCTAATTTTAATATCTAATTTTAAAATTTTATATGACATTGTTAGCTGTTAATTGATGGTATGTAATATGATACAATTGATATATTTTTAAATTTTATGAAATTAGTATTTCTGATCTGTACGTTCGAATGTAAATTAAAAACGTTCGAACGTTGGTTCACATTCGAACCAACGTTCGAACGTGAATACATAAAATTGTATAGTAACATTCGAACGTATGCCTCTACGTTCGAACGTATTGACTCTCAAACGAATAGACGTTCGAATCATTAAACGATTAACGTTCGAACAAACCTCTGAACGTACCACTTGCATTCGAATGCTCATTCGTTTACATTTGAATTAACGTCTGAACGTTAAACCCGTTACATTTGAACATTGGTCCATTAACATTCGAACGGAAATTCAAACGTTTATTATAATTAACGTTCGGATGCATAAACGTAAATATCATACGTTCGAACTATAATCAACGAATGTTAACTTCTCTCGTTTGAATGCCAATCGGTCGGGTTGCCGTTTGAATATTCAATTGGACGTCCAAACGTTACTTTTGGTGACAATTCCCGTCACAAAAAAGGGAACGTTCGTACGTTCAACCGAACGAAACACCTCCAACCGTCACTAAAAATATTTTTAGTGACAGTTCAACAGTATGCATTTTCTGTAACGCACATTAGGTGACGGTCGTGGTGACGGTTTGAAACCGTCACCAAATATCTTTAGTGACGTTTTGGCACTTTTTGGTGACGGCTCCTTGTCACAAAAGACAAATTGTGTTGTAGTATATAAAACTTATCTAATTAATTTTCTTATAATTTTCAATATATCGCATTAATACATAAAATTAAAGTACAAATAGCATTTTTTCTTTAATTTTTCTTTTTATCTTCTTACATATTTATGATATTTTCATTATGCTGAGACTTATTTTATCAATTTTCTTATAATCTTCAGTATATATAGCTGACAACGAATATAATTATAAAATTATACGTACGTCATTTTCCTTTGATTATACTGTTTACTTGAATACTATTATAAAATTATAATAGTACAATAATCTTTGTTTTATACAAACTACATTAAATAATATCATGATTATCATTAAGACAAACATATACATACATATATATATATATATATATAAAAGAAAAATATACGTACATATATACACCTCAAAATAGTACAAGACAAATATAATTTCAGAGAATCGTGACATGACCGAGTACATATCCCAGAAAAACAGATCGATCAGGAATATTGGCTTCCCAGATATCTACTAAGGCAGGTCGATTGCCCTCCATATTTTCATTGTTCTACGGTGTATTGGGAGGATCTACCTTATCCCATGTATGTGCACATCAGTTCAAACTTCAAATACAAAGGATTGACATAAATTAATTAATTAGGGTATCATAGAATAAATTAGGAAAGGCTGAAGCCCGATAGGTCTATATGCTTATATATGCACGACATATTAACCAAAAACTACGTACAGCAATATATATTAAGCCAGTATTAATATTTATTATGCTAGAAGAGTGTGCTCATACAACACACCCGGCCCCCAGCATATGCATGCACGTACGCATGCGTCAATTATTAAAGACGTGCTTTAGCCTGTAATTAAGCAAACCTCTTAGGAACCTGGACCTTAATTATGAGAGTCCAATCCCCAGTTACAAAGGAGCATCTCACACACACCTACGCACGTAGGTACGTCCAGAAATGCGACAACTAGTAGTACTCGTTATGCTGATCATAAGAAGTACAACGGTCCCCAGAAAGCTTCTCTTTGATCTTTTCCATCACACCCTTATGATGACGATGCTGCGCCTGTTCCCCAGTACCGTAACCTGCCGTCGTGGGATAAGTCGTTGCAGTCGCATATGATGTATCACTTCGATGGTCCTTGTGTCCAACTCCAGACATGCGGATTGGGTTGCCATACTCATCCGCAGGAACGTTGCCGTATTCGTCTGTGCGGATTGGGTTGCCGTATGCATCTGTACTTTGGGCTGCTTCTCCCGCCTGGTTCCTTCTCCCGCCTTGCCCATCGTACTCAGTCTGTATCACATTAAATTAATTCACAGAAAAACATAGATATATGGTAAAACAAAAGGTGAAAACAATATATAAGGTTTTAGAAGATAGGAAAGAGAAGTATGTTTATCATGTAGTACTGAGAGGAGTACTTACGGTAAGGTCATGACGCAGATGCTGCTGCACACCTTGGAGAGTACTGCCGCTGTGGCTGATTGGGTTGCCATAGTCATCCGTAGGAATCACGTTGCCGTATGTGTCTGTGCGGATAACGTTGCCGTATGCATCTGTGCTATGGCCTGCTTCTCCCGCCTTGTTCCTTCTGCTGCGGCCTTGCCCATCGTACTCAGTCTGTATTACATTAAATTAATTCACAGAATAACATATAGATATATGGTAAAACAAAAGGTTAAAATAATATATAAGGTTCTAGAGGATAGGAAAGAAAAGTATGTTTATCATGTAGTACTGAGAGGAGTAGTACTTACGGAAAGGTCATGACGATGCCGCTGCATACCTTGGAAAGTTGTGCCACTGTGGCGGATTGGGTTGCCATAGTCATCCGTAGGAATCACGTAGCCGGATTCGTCTGTGCGGATAGATTTGCCGTATTCGTCTGTGCCGATAACGTTGCCGTATTCGTCTGTGCGGATAGCGTTGTCGTATTTGTCTGTGCGGATAGCGTTGCCGTATTCGTCTGTGCTAGGTACGTTGCCATACGCGTCAGTTTGGGCTGCTCCGTAATTGTTTTGGAAAAGTGCCATTTTCAGGTTAACAAGCGGAAACAAAATCACAAGCAAAGGCTAAGAATTTTAACGAAATAGTGTATAAAGGTAAGCTAGCTAGCTGCTAATGTTCTTCGCATTGATATAGAAAGGATTAAGAGTGAGTACTTTGGATTACTATGGACTAACTTATATATATGAACATGCATGACCACAGAATTGTTACACGTGCCGCGTTGCAAATTGTTAAACGTGCCACGTTATTACTCATGGCCACGTGGAAGTGATAGAAGATGAAAAATATCCGAACACGTCGGTTTGAGATGAAGTTTCGTCGCCGACATATTATGTCCGAAGCTGAGATGAAGTACTTTCGGTTTGAGATGAAGTTTCGTCTACTCAAACCGAACACGTCTACTCGTAATTATGTAACCTAAGACGTTTATTATGTCCGAACACGTTTACTCATTGCCGGCGACGAAACTTCATCTCAAACCGACGTGTTCGGACATTTTTCAGCTTCCATCACTTCCACGTGGCCATGAGCAATATCGTGTAACAATTCTGTCGTCATGCATGTTTAGCATGAGTTTTGCTATAAAACTGTTCATATCACACATTCTATAGTACTTATAATTTTTCATAAAGTATGAAAGTATTTTTCATAAGATTGAATGATATTTTTTATAAGATATGAGATCTAGAATGATAAATAATGAATGATGAGAAGAATTTTTAATCAAATCTATCTATATATATAAGTTAATTAAGAGTAATCCAAAAATAGATATATAAAATGAATGTTCCAATAGTCATTAAATTTCATATTGTTAAAAAAAATCATTTATACAACCACTAGTTTACAAATTACAGGGCAGGGCCGGATACTTGGTACTTTGAAGATTGGCTCGAAGTATTTCATCTACCTTTTCTTATTTTGTAAAAATAGGAGCACCTTGCATTCTTTTATCAATAATCATTTTCCGGCTAACCTAAGCTTAGATTTAGGCTTAATTTTATTTCATAAATCTTTCAAATTATCTCATCTCGTCTCATCTCAACATCAAAATATATACTATTTAAACATAAACATTTTTCAATTTCAAGTTTTTAAATTTTTTATCTAATCATTAATTACCTAATCATTACAACTTTTTCAAACTTTCGAACAAAATACAAAAAAGAATTCAACTTTTTCAAATCTCAAAACAAGAAAAAAAATATTAAAAAATTATATTTTAACTCTCTTTTAACATTATAATTATTTTCTTCAAGTTTTTTCCTCTCATTTTTCAAAATCTCATAAAAATTTTAACTCAAATCATTTCATTATTATTCACAAATAACTCACTATTATTCACAAATTTCTCATCTCATCTGTGTAAACAAATGAGACCTTAATATTTCTCAAGAACTATTAATTTTTAGAACTCATTCTATGTATTTATAATTCTTTCACTTTAAACTATTAATTTTTTTAAGAAAATAAAAATTCCTTTTTTATTATGAAATAAAATCACACTCGGTGGGTCCATTAGATATGAAAATATTAATTTATTTTATCTTTATATTTAATAAACATGTAGATGATTGTGTATATTTTATATTAAATTTATTATTGTGAACAAAATATTATCATTGTGATACCCCAGATTCTGCTTGGGATTTCATAAACTTTGAAGCATTGGGACATACAATACAAAGTTACATGGCTTTGTTCATGACAATTAAAAATTCAATGCACTTAGTATGCATATAAACATTATGCAATATTCGCAGTGGATATTTTTTTTTCTTTGAGCAATATATAAAGAACTAGAAGGCTATATCCCAAAACATTAAAACATATTTCATAAACTGAGCATAATATATGTTTAGGTTACATCATAAGTCTAAAAGGCCTGCAACCATAAGAGTACTGGAGAGAGAAAGAGCCCTCTAAGTAAATGTAAAACTAAGGAAACTATTAGGCTAATCCATTGAGTAGCTCACACATCTCGGTCAAGGACACCAAAATACTATCGATAAAACGAAGCATCGAAGCGATGAGCTCCGCATCGTGTCGTCGTTGTCTAGTCGATCGTCTTCATTTGATCATCTGCCGTGTCACTTGGCCTTGCGGGGGAAAATGGTAGTCAATTGAGACTACCACCGTACAAATCTCACCCAAGTTAACAAAAAACTTAATTAACAGTTTAGAGATGCATGTATGACAGTAAAAGCATGATGCATAACATGATCATAAATAAGCTAGACGTGACTTGATAAATCACATGTCATGTGCTGACTGAAATGAACTTGGACATGGGCTGAACTGAACATGAACTTGAACTTGTACTTGAGACTGAACATGAACTTGAACTGAAACTGTACACAAACTTGAACTGAATGTGAAATAAACATGACGTGAAATTGAGCTTGAAACTAAACATGAAACTTGACATGAATTGAACATGAACTTAACGTGAAATTGAACATGAACTTGAACGTGAAATAACATGAACTGAACTGTATTATTTTCTCATGAAGTTACAACGATGTCTTTGTCTCATGGGGTTACCATGATGATGTTGTCTTGTCTCATGATATTTCCATTATAGTGTAGTTTTGTCTCATGGGGTTGTCACGATGTTTCAAAATAATAATGACTTGAACAATAACTTGACTGTACATGGATGTAACATGCTAGACTTGAAAAACACTATTTTGGAGACATACTTTGAACTCGAGACATAATGTGGCGTGAAATGGAATGACAGATGACATGACGTAATGTAACGTGACATAACATGAAACAAACAAACGTTTTATGACATGACAAACATTTCGTGACATTACATAACATGAAACAAACAAAGGTTATAGGACATGACATAACGTGAAATAGATAAATCTTTCGTGATAGAATATAATGTGTAACAGATAAATATTACGTGATAGAATATAATGTGTAACAAACATACATGTAGTGACATGGCATACCATGGCATATATAATAATGTAAGAACATAGACAATTGTTCCTTTACCAACACACATACACAGTAATCTGACAGTAAGCTAGAAACTAACTTAAAATGATCGTTGCGTGACGGATAAAAATTTATGAAAAATGAGAAACTGTAAGTAGAGATTTCTAAATTTAAGAAACTCATCACTAACAGTTTAGAAATATAAAAATACTATCTTAGAGTAAAATTACCATTTTATCCCTTCACTTGTGAGAAAATAAGCATTTTACCCCTAACTTAAGGATTTCACATCCTAACTCCAAAACTCACCAAAATTTATATTCCTCATGTAAATTTTATACTAAAACCAAATATCTAATTAGAAAAAATTAAAACACATCACAACTAGGTGAGTCATGACAAGGCCGAAACATACTTTGGCCAAATCCCTTGATTTTTGTTGCAATTCCATCAAACCTCATTTCTCATGTTTAAACCGAAATATTGAAACATGTAAAATCATGTCCTATGATCAAATAGCTTACTAAAAAAATCAACAAAAATCACCTCACAAAATCACAAACGTTTTTAATACAAAACTTCAAGTTTTTAAACCTTAAGCACAAGCCTTGATTCTCAAGGTTTTATCTCATTTCAAAACAACTTAAGGAACTCAAAAAGTTCAATAACATAGTTCCAATACATTCATAGCATGCTCCTAAGAACTAACATACTTTGCATCATCACGTAAAAACCTCAAAGATAACAAAAATAGCCTTAACACTTTCACCAAAACCGATTCTCCTATATGGTTTGGTTTTATAGGAATTAGCTTTGATCAAACCCTTTGATCCGAAATATAGCATGAGATAAATCACAAATCAACAACATCATATGGTTAAAAATCATGTCCTAGAATAGGTCCAAGCATTAAACTCAAGATCACATGGCCAAAATTAAATCAAAACATCAATCTACTTGAAAACCTCAAATACATGACCTAACCAAACCTCTTCATGCATAAAATATTATATCTTTAAAGTAAACCACCAAAAATCCTTAAAATACATCCTAACATGTAAATCAAAGTCTTAGGATCATCATATAAAAATATAAATGCCATTGGAGCATGCCTTCTGATCAAAATATTCAAATTTACACAAAACAGAATCTGTTTTCAATCTTCATGTTTTCAACTTTTTGGATCTAAGTAAAAATTTCATAAAAACTTATAACATGCAATTAATGTTCATCAATATTATAAATTTGCATGTTACCTATACTCCATAAAAAAAATAGACAATATCTTGCTAATAACTTAGTCAAAATCATTAACATATCACACATTGTCCATTTTATAGCCCAGAATGACCTCTTCACGCATTAACCAACATTTGACTCATTAAATGACCTTGGAAATAGATATAAACATACCAAAAGAAACTAGAGTTGAAAATGAACAATTTTTGTGAATGATACTTTGTGTGAAAATACTTATAATTGCTTCAAAAAAGTCGAGCAAGGTATGCCAGAAAATCTGCCCAAGAGCTTCTCTGGTTTTCTCTCCAAGAAAAGAGTTGGAAAGTGACCAAATGAAAGGTGAAAGGACCTGGACGATTGTTACACATCTGGAGGGTTATATGAGGGGTGTGAATGACACTAAGAGTGATGGTTATGTCAGCCAAAACAAGGGGCAAAATCTTGGGCAATAGTGAATGATTTTTAGCCAATGAAGCTTCCTTGTGTAGGGTGGTGTTGAGATGGCTTTTGGCCTTCTCATCATGCACTGTTTGGGACTGCTTTGGGTAGTGTTTGGACTGTCGTGGCAGGGGGAAACTTCATCCACAAGCCTTGTTTGGTGGCTCAATTTCGTGGTTCTTAATGGGCCTTAACCGAATGGGCTTCCATTTAGGGTTTCAATGGGGTTTGGGTTGCTATCAAGCCCAAATCCAATTTTCATTGGCCCAATAAAATTTCTAAGGTTCAAAAAAATAAATAATAATGTTATAAAATAAATTTGAGTGGTTAATAGTATGTGAAAGTGATTTAATCAAGTGATTAAACACTAAGCTAAAACCGAATTCAATTAGGGTTTGGAAGCAAACTTTGGGGTTTGGGGAAACCATTTGGGGTTTCAGTTTCAACTAAACTTTTGGAGTTTCAATTGGATTCCAAGTGTTTATGGTTGAAACCCTCTTTGGTTTGACACAAATTGGATGGTTGGATGGAATAGTGTTTGGCTTAGGTGGCCTGATCACAAAGCTTGATTTCCTTCACATTTTCATCTCATGGTTCCTCTTGGCGCCAAGTGTCCAATACTATTCACCAAATGTGGCTATGTAACATGCCACTTGAAAGGTTCATTAAGACTTGGCCTTAGCTTCCTTAATTAATCCTAATTAGTGTAGGATGATCAATATATTTTTGGAATCACACTTTGGGTTTAGCTAGAATTATTGGAATATTTCTAGTATTTTATTATTAGAATAAACACCAAGAAACCAATAGTGGAATGACGCTTGGCATTATTAGTGGGCTAAGCATAAAGGGCTAAGTATTGTTGGATTTAAGGGTAAGCCCAAGAGTGTTTAATTAAGGGACTCAATCACTAAGGATGTGATGAGCTAGGAATAGGTGCCATAGTACAGACCCATCTGGATTTATAAGGATTTAGGCCCCTCTTGAAGGACCTTAGAAATTAGGCCCAAATGGGAGGCTTGAAACTTTTGGGCCTAACTTGATAAGAGTGAAGAACTTTGGCCGAATCTTACAAAGACATGTTATTTGAACCCAAACTTAGTAGGCCTTAGATAAGCTCTCAAATCTGGACATAAGATCCATTCAATAACCCACACCAAAGCCCACATCCAAGCTCAACCCACAAGGCCTAACAAGCCTTGTCTTTCATTTTTATCCTTCTAATTGAAGCCCACATACACCATACCATTGGTTTTCCTCAAGCCCAAGATATGCCACACTCCCCTAGGGTCCCCACCTAACTATGGTTAAGCTTCTAACTTGAGTTAAGAAACACTAATCATCTCACACATGATTAGTAACCTCTAAACCATGTTTTTAGCTTAATTTTTCTTTAATTTGTTTCCCACGTTTCTTTTTAGTTTGAACTTTTTGGTTTTTATTAATGATTTACATTTTCCTTAGACTAATTTAGAAGTTTAAACTTGACCCAACACATGTCAAGAGAAGCAAAGCCATGTCAATGCCCAAATCACCACCAATTGGCACCTAGGTGCACCTTCATGTGCATTGCCAAATCAGCCTCTAACCCACGCCTTCTCCACCATTTTCTCAAGGAAAATTTCAATATTCACACCTAATATCATCCCTTAAGACTCAGTTCTAGCAATGGACGAAATGACATCAAGAAACCAAGCTTAAAACCCAACCAATTCCTCAAGAAACTTAGTTGAAACCAAACCGAGTGACCTTAGGATTTTCTTGAACTTTCTGCTCTTTGTTGAACCACTCGACACACCACCACCCCTTCCCTCCAATCCCATAGAAGTCCCTCAAATAGTCATAAGATTTTGACCAACTTTCCCCCAAACAATTGCCAAGACCGATTGACAATGGCACATTGAACCACTAGGCAACCACCTCACTTCAATCCCTTCCATGAGCTGCACACACATAATCACTTGGCAACTAATCCCTCCACCTTTCACCACTTGAAAAGGCCATCAAGACGTGACATCATACCTACATAACATAGCCATAGACAAAGGACAAGAAGATGAGGCAAGCAAGTGATGAAAGCTGGACAGTTTTTGAAGATCCTACCCGAAGGCAATGTAGCATGACCTCAGTTGCATTTTTGTTTTTAAATTTTTGCACCATGGCATCTCCTGCACCCACATAACACAAAGCAGCACCTGAAATATAGAAATGATGAAGTGTTTGAATACTATTCACCTGCACAAGTGGTGACACAAGTTGAAACTTGCATCACCACACTCCACCGCCCACATCAACCAATCCCAAGCCCCTTCTTCATCCAAAACAAATGTCCCCCACCCTTCTTGAAGCCTATAAATACCTCCCTCACCTCCTCATTTCCCCACACCACTCCTCTAAGCCCTCTCTTGAGTATTGAGAGTATTTCTCCCTTTCGTGTGCAAATAGAGTGAAACCGAGTAAGTTTGTGAGTGTTCTTGGGAGAGGTTGCATTGGGAGCTCAAAGGGCCACAAATTGTGTAAGTAACCTTGGCCTCATATTTTTTTTAGTATTATCATAGCATGTTGGGCGTTAATTTATGCCATGTGAATGAATTTTAATTGAGTTTAGTTGAGGTTTATCATGCTAAGTTCAAAACCGAGTTAAATGGGAAGTATT
The DNA here is from genome assembly GCA_961763995.1 of Juglans cinerea. NCBI lineage: Eukaryota > Viridiplantae > Streptophyta > Magnoliopsida > Fagales > Juglandaceae > Juglans > Juglans cinerea. Next base: position 5,171,012 of record CAUIVZ010000012.1, on the reverse strand, counting down.
GAATGCATAAATTGTTTTGGGTTGATTTTTTAGCTATGGCATGTCTTAATATAATTTTATATGATTCACTAATGTCTTAGAATAAATTTTTAAGGTTTAAATTTGAGGTTGAAAGCATGCCATGATAGGTTTTAAATTCATATTTTGTGTTGATCATCAAGCATGTTTTGGTTTTGCTTAGTTTAAGTTTAATTCATGAAGTTTTGATTGATTTGCTTAGGTTTGAATAATGAGCAATTATAAAAGCTTTGTTTGTGATTGGGATAAGAATGAATGTGGCGCCCCCAATCCCCCTTATAAAAATACACGGGGATCGAGACACCAGGATGGTGACAACACGGTCACACATCCCAACGAAGAGCCAGTGTGTGTACATGCAACGGTGTACAAATAAAATAACGCAGCGGATAGTCAACTAAGTACCAGAATTTAAAATACAATTTAAATATCAGTAGAGGTTTAAAAGTAGTTATACAATCATCCAAAATAAAGTTTAACACATGTCCCGAAAATACAAAAGGGTAAAATAAATAACAATAACCAGTGATCCCAGATCACTCCTCGGGCGGAGCCGTCTCCTCAGGCTCGCCCTCCTCCTCCTCATCTGCATCAAAATCTGCGTTACCACAAAAGGGTACCGCAGGTAAGTATGACCCAAATAATCCTCAAGAAATAAAATGCATTTAATGCAACCAACATGCATGCATATGATGAAATATGCATTTTTCTCAAAACATCATTTTCCCCGAAAATGACAATTTTCCAACACACGCCAAAATCTCATTGGCCCAAAATATCCGTAAAACATTTTCCCAGAAAATGGTTTACACAAAATCCACGCACACTATTTTCCCAGAAAATAGCCAATTTAATCATTTCTTAACCTATGCACCATGGCCTCCCCTAGGGACCATCCGCACGTCCTGGCTTCGTAGCGATGCTCGGTTCCGCGCCCAGCGCGTACGTAGCCAAGCACCCACTACGCAACGAGCGATGCCCAGTTCCGCGCCCAGCGCGTACGTAGCCAAGCATCCTCTAGTCCCCGCTAGCAGAAGGACCACGGAGTCGGCACGAATCTCTCGTCCGATCCCATCATCGCCCAGCGACAATCCAGGGGACGTTACTCAGTTTATTCCGCTCCCGAGTAACCAGAGGAGCTCCACCGAGATAATGCCCCATCTCGGCTTGGGGTCGTGATACACACGCACCCAAAATACTCTCACATAAAATCATAATTTTCCAAATCACACATGAGCATGAATGCACTACACGAAAACCCAGTTTTCTTTACAAACATGATCATGCATGAAATAATGAGATGTACATGTACCAACACAAATCCACAACCATCAATATTCAAATCAATCAAATCCAACCAAACCAACCCAATCACCAAACCAACTGACTCCCGTACTCCTCGGACTCAGTCCGGCAAAACCAATCATCAGATTATAAACAGTGAAATGTGTTAGTGCAAAAATACATTAAATTCACAAGAATTCTTTGGAGAAATACTTACAGTGCAATATAATAATTTCCGGAGGATCACGAAGCTGCAAGTGGTGACGTCAGAGCAACACCACAGTGTAAAATACACTGTGGCCGTGGGTCACAGATACCCACTTTTCAACGAAGACAAACGAAGACCCAAAAATGGTAGGGTAGGGCCTAGAGAGGTCGGTGAAGCCAATGGTGGTGGTGGTTTGCCGTGGGTGGCGGCGCAAGGGGCGGTTTTAAGGCCAAATAGTCGAAATCGGAGATGGACTTGGTGGGGCTTCACCGGTGACGGATCGGAGCTGGGGTTGGGTCCAATGGGTTGCTGGGAGGTCGAGGATGAAGTGGTGAAGAGATGGTGGCCGGAGGTGGAGCGACGGCGGCGCTGGAGCTCAAAGTGCGCCGCGGCTTTGGAGGGTGCGTGCGGGCTACCGGCGGCGAGATAGGGGCTGGGATTTGGGGGGTGAGGTCGCCGGAGGGAAGGGGTGCTAGTCGGCCGGGCGGTGTCGCGCACGGCGGCGCGACGGCGGCTGGGCTGGGAGAGGCGACTGACGCACGGGAGAGAGAGGGAGGGGGACGTCCGCGCGGGAAGAGAGAGGGAGAGGAGAGAAAAGAAAGAGAAAAAGAAGAGAAAAAGAAAAGGGAAAAAGAAAAATGGAGATAAAGAAATGAGGTCCAGTCCTCATAACTTGGGTCACGAAAATGATCCAACGGAAACGATTTTAAAACCACAAGTTAAATAAAATAATTTAAACGTAATGGTAAAGTCAAATTGAAATAATTAAATCCCACAGTAATTAATTTAAATATTAAAAGCAATTTAAATGCATAACAATAAATAAATATTAAGAAAGCACATAAAAATAATTTTCACCAAATTAAAAATCCTAAAAATAACCCAATTAAAATCCAATAATTTTAAAATAAGAGAATAAATTTTGAATCCATAAAAATAATTCCTTCAGAAAAAATACACTAAAATACGGGGTGTTACAATGAAAATACATGATTTAATTAGGTTCTAAATATTTCATTGATAAAGAAAAACTAGAAACATCATGCATATGCTTAATGAATGCTTTAGTGGTGATTTGGCCTTAATCTTTGCTTAAGTGTTAGGATGAACTTATAGGACTTAAGTCTAAGTTTTTAGTTTATCCCTAAGGTTATAATTATAGTTGTCACTTGATGAATTTGAGTTCACAAGCATCCATAGAAAGTTTATAGATGAAATCACACATAGGCCTTAAAAGGATGCATGCCATGGGTTGGGTAAATTTGACATAGTTGTGCTTTGAATCTTGCAATTCAAAGGGCATAGATGAATTTAGAACATAGAAAATATGAGATTTTGTGAAATCTGGTGAATTTTAGAGCTCATTTGTAAATAGTAAAAATTTAGGGCCTTAGTGGCAATCTGATGCCACATTATGGGATGATAGGAGAATAATGAGAAAATGGATGAAGAGTAGGATTACTCAATAATATTGATCTTTTTCGTAGATGAGGGAGTCATCCGGGTTACCCTGCCATTGAGTACTTGTAACACCCCGCTCCTTCCTTCTTACGTACGTTTTTCTCTTTTTGACGTACGTTCCTTCTTTATGACGTAAGCAAATCCTGAGGGCAGATATTATGTAAATTGTCTGCCCCTTCTATCTAGCGATTGCGAGCCTTGCCAGGCATGCCGAACCATGATGGTGGGTTTCGAATGATATCGTACGACTTCTAGGGCACGCCCAGTGTTTTAAATGTGCTAAAAATATTTATAAAGAGTATTTCCAGTGTTGTTAAACTAAACTTGATTTTAAATATGACAATTATAATATTCTTGAAGAGCTCTCAAAATATTATAATTGCCAGAAATCATTTTAATATAATTATTAAAATGATTTCAACTATTTAAGATATTATGGGATTTAAATTATGTTGAAAGCTTTTATTAATTAAATGGTTTTATTCTCTTTAATATGTTAAGTGAGACTTCATCATTTTATTAATGATGAAGGAATATTATTTTATAAACTAAAGTTAGTTTAAAATAATATTCTACCTTAATTCTTCTAAGCACCTTTAATTAAGTTAATAGTTAATGCATTTAGAATCAGTGTTTGAGATCCATCGTTAGATCATTACGTGGATCCCTGGACGAAGGGACTGGATTAAATACCCAGACTCCCTCACTTTTCACTCAGCTCTCTCTCTCTCCTCCCTCTCCCCAGCGTACGCAGTACGTGGCTTCCCTCTCGCCCGAACGGTTCCATAGCTCAGCCCGGCGCCGCCGTGCGTCGCCAGCCCTCACCGCCGGCACCACCAGCTCCACCTCACACCGGCGAGCCTCCCTAGCCCAGCCCCTCTCCCACGCTCTCCCTTTCTTCCTTTCGGAAGTGCACAACCCGAAAGGGCTTAGTGCTTACTGCACCGCCGTGTGCCGTCTTTCGGCGCCACCACTGCTATAGCAACTTCCTCTTCCACCGGCCATCACCCTCCAGTGAGCTCAGGCCCTCCCATGCAGCCACCTTCCCCGTCGCACGCATAAGAGACCCACGCACGGCTTCACCGTGCGCGACCTCTAGCACCGCCGTACGCGGCACCCAAGGCCACCAAGCACTGCAATGGACCTCCCCTTCGCTCCCCTTTCCTCCTTCACGTGACCCATGGCCAGAAGCCCCTCCTCCACGTACGGGCTTCCCCTTCTCCACGCACGGGTTGCACAACTCTCACTGCTGTGCAACGCCACCCACGGTGACTGACCGCCACCTTCAGCCTCCTCAATCCACCACCAAGCCATCCCAGCCATCCACGACCCCGATCTGCCATCCATGCACGCACACTCTCCCTCACTCTCTCATGGGTTTCCCTCCCCCTTACACGGCCATTCCTCCCTCCTCCGCCGTGAGCCACCGTGGCGCCACCCCAGTGCCACCATGAGCTTCACCAGCAACCCCTTAGCCCAACCCTTGGTCCAAACCACCACTTTGAGTGGTGGTTAGTCAGTGCATGTGATGGACAGCCACTGCGCGTGGCTGACCGCTACTATACAGGGCTAGATCTGCCGTGTTACGCTCCTTGCCATCATCACAAGGCCACCATGAGCCCTTCCAAGGCCACACCTAGCTATCCAAACGCCTAAACAGTAACCGTATGCAGTTCAGCCACCACGTACGACCCTTCTGACATCATCGGCTGTGACGATCAACGAGCAACGCACGGGTTATCCCGTCGATGGTATAACCCTCTATCCCTCGTTAATTATGTTAGATATTGATTAGTTGACTAGGTTGTGGACTGTGCTGTTGGTATTTGTGGAGTTGTGGTATTGTGATGTGGTACTGTGTAACGAAATGTTGGGCATTCTGTGTAGTGAAGTGTTGGGCATATCTGTGTTGTATGGAGGTGTATTGTGCCGTGTAGTGTACTGTGAAGTGTTGGGCGTAATTGGGAAGTGTGCTGTGTAGTGCTGTGGACTGTGTTGTGATGGTGGTGTGGTGTAAACGGAATGGGAAGAGTACACGCTGTGTGTGGCGAAGTGTAAGACAAGGAGAGTATATGTAAAATATACCCTCCTGGCATATGGTGGAACGGGATGAGTACACGTAAAGTGTACTCTGTGGTGTAGTGTGTATGAAGGAGTACATGTGGAATGTACTCCATATGACAGATTTATGTACCATATGACTGTATGCCATAATGATGATGTGGTGTAAGTGGAATGGGAAGAGTACACGCTGTGTGTACTCTGTGTGTGGCGTAGTGTGAGACAAGGAGAGTATATGTAAAATGTACCATCCTGGCATATTGTGGAACGGGATGAGTACACGTAGAGTGTACTCTGTGGTGTAGTGCGTGTAAAAGGAGTACACGTGGAGTGTACTCCAAGTGGCAGAGTGATGCACCATATGGCGTGTATGCCATAATGGTGGTGTGGCGTGGTGTATGTGGAACAGGAAGAGTACACGCTGAGTGTACTCTGTGTGACGTGATGAGTGTAAAAGGAGTACACGTGGAGTATACTCCAAGTGGCGGAGTAATGCACCATATGGCTGTATGTCATAATGGTGACGTGGCGTACTGTATATGAAGGGAGTACATATGGAATGTACTCCATGTGATGGTGTGATGCACCATATGGCTTTATGCCATAATGGTGACGTGGCGTAGTGTATATGAAGGGAGTACATAATGAATGTACTCCATGTGATGGTGTGATGCACCATATGGTTGTATGTCATAATGGTAATGTGGCGTGGTGTATGTGGAATAGGAAGAGTACACGCGGTGTGTACTCTGTGTGGTGTGATATGTATGAAGGGAGTACATGTGGGATGTACTCCGTATGATGGTGTGATGCACCATATGGCGGGTATGCCGTAGTGGTGATGTGGCGTGATGTGTATGAAGGGAGTACATGTGGAATGTACTCCGTATGGCAGATTGATGTACCATATGGCTGTATGCCATAATGGTGATGTGATGTAATTTGGAATGGGACGAGTACATGTTGAGTGTACTCTGTGTGGTGAAGTGATGCACTATCTGGCGGGTACGCCATAGTGATGAGGTGGCGTAGCATGTGAGAAGAGAGTACGCATGGGATATACTCCATGAGGTGCAGCGATATGCCGTGTGGCGTGTCGCAATGATAAGGATGGTGTTGTGATTGATGGGCGTGGAATGTGATGAGTAGAGTCGGGAACTGTGGAACAGTGTCCCGAAGTAATTATGGTGTAGCCTGTAGTTTATGGTGACAAGTGTCACCATGTTGGAGTTACGGCTGGGAATATGGATGAAGTAGCGGAATAAGTGTAAGAGTGCGCAACGAAAGCATGATTGGGCAACGTCACCTCGTGACGTGGTTATTGACAGTCGTGCTTACCATGTGATGAAGCGATAGGGAATGAATGGTGTAATGGGAATGTGACATGATGTCACGATGTGTTGGGAGTACATGAGGAATCGTACTCATGATGAGTTAGGAATTTATGTACCAGAATGTTGGGTAACGCGACAAGGTCACGGTGTAGCTTGAGAATAGTCTCAATCTGTATGACGTGACATAAGACGTGGTTATGAATGGAGTCTTGTCGTGTTAAGTGTTGGGATGATCTGTCAAAGGGACGGGTAACATGAGGAGTCATACTAGCCGGTTTAAGTGAAGGTTGGTATTGGAGTATGGCCCTTGTCCCTCCAAGCTGGTGATCAACGTGTTATAAGTTATTGATATAGGAATTTTCAAGGAGAATATTTCTTTTTGGAAAAATAATTGTTCGAGGTTTTAGTGGCAGGTTTTGGGATTTGATCCATATCAGATTTAAGGATAATAGTTGGTGCAGATTCGTGAATGAATTCTTGGTGAGTTTGAGGAAAGTGTGTACTAGTTCATGGTTTTAGGAGATCAAGAATTTTCAACCTAATGTGGTGAGAGTTTTCTGATTAGTAGGTGTTGAGCTACCTTGTACTCGATGGTGTTATTTTGTGATATAATTAAGGATTCAAACTTTGTGTTGATCTTAAGGGAATATTGGTGATTTGAAAATTTGGGATGATACTTGTAATTAGAGATTAAACTTTCGGTGGTGCAGATTTAGGATATGGTTCTTGTTGATTTGAGGGAATAGGTGTAATAACCAGGCCTCAAGCCCAGCCCTTTTGGAAGGCAACCGGATACATGAAGCCAGCCTAGCCCACGTGCATGTGTTGAGGGACTCGGACGGCGCCGTTTTGGTAAGTAATTCCTCTCATTTCCGTCGGTTTCTTCTCCTTCCCTTTCTTATTCTCCTCTCCTTCCCATCTGCTCTGCCTCCGAAAATTTCTCCATCTCGTGTGCCTCGTCCCCACGCTGTTTCGGTTTATGCAGTTTCTTCACATAAATTTTCTTCCGCATCACATCTGCATCACACTTGAAACACCCAGAAAATTTTCCTCTCTACAGATTTCGGTTGGTGCTACGATTTCCGTGGGTCTTCAAGCATCTCGCCGTGGACTTGGTTGCACGGTAGTGAGTTTGTTTTTTTTTTTCTTCTTCCATCCATTGTTTTCTCTGTACCTCTTAGATGATTTTGTGATTTTTTCTTCTTTTGGGTTTTGGCTTTGTGCAGCGGTTTCGTGGGTCTCAATACTGCCTTCGTTGGAACTCTTTCCCTGAAGGTGGTTTTTATTTTGTTTCGTTAATTCATCCGCCCACTCTTTGATATTACTCTTAATTTTATTCATGTAACTTGATGCTACACATTTGTAAATCTTCTTTATTTCATCCTCTTCCTTCGGTTTGTCGATCGCACACACACACACATTGCTTGGGTTGGCTGTGCATATACATAGACATTAATTCCCCTTTGCGCAGACCACTAGTTTCTTTTCAGTAGAAGATTTTGTGAAGTTTATTTTTGGGTTGATGTTTTATTTGTTGGTGCAGTGGAGTGTGTTGGAATTATGGATGTTGAGGAGTATAATTTTGGATGTTTTGTGAGTCGGTTTTGAATTATTATTTGAGACTTTTTGGTGTAAAATGATGGGTGTTTTGGAACTAGTGGTATTGAACTTTTGTGCAAGTTTTGAATTGTTGAATGATTAGAGTATTGATGCGTGCACTGAAATCGTTTTATTCAAAGGTTGGAAGTGAAGTTTGGGTTGGATTATGTTTTAATTATTGGAGTTGTTGTGTTTGGTTTTGGAAATAATTATAGTTGGTTTGGTGTTAATAGAAGGTGGTGGCTGTTTTGGGTTTTAAATGCAAATGGTTTGAAGAGAGAGTTGTTCGGGTTTAATTGTTAGATAGTTATGGAGATGTGAAGGGACTGTTTTGATTTATTACTCAATAAATAGCAACCTACTAGATTGGTTATTAAATGATGGATATATGCTTCTTTTTGTTTAGGTGGTGTTACTATTAGAGTTCCGGCTCAAGGTGTTGATAATACGAAGAAGTCAGGTAAACGGGGTTCATATACTAGTTTTGCATAAAATAAATAAAAGGAGGTTGACTTTGAGAATAAATGTGTTTACTTTTTGAAAGAGATGATCTGAAAACAATCTCAAATGTTTATTCTGCATATGCATAAATTCTATATAAGATAAAGTGTTTTTCTGTCATGACTGGTGTAGACATGAGCTAGTTTTGTGCACTTTATTTCTGAACTATGTAAAAGGGCGAATATGAAAATCTAGAAGTTTTGTTATGAACAAATGAGAATATTTTGTTTATATTTATCTCGAACATGTGAAATGATCTGAAGCTTCTCAGTATTTTGTTTTGAAATGATGTGTCATCTGAAAACCTTAGCATGAAGTTCTGATTCTGTATATGATTGTAATCGAATTTTCGATGAAATCTGTTCTGTTTCTGTTAAGGCCCAGCCACGGGTATAATGGTGGTTTATAACCCTACCACGGGGGTGAAACATGAAATATGGCCCAGCCACGGGTATAATGGTGGTTTATAACCCTACCACGGGAGTGAAACATGGAATATGGCCCAGCCACGGGTATAATGGTGGTTTATAACCCTACCACAGGGGTTAAACATGGTATTGTCCCGATGTGATGCTAAGTGATGATATGATGATAATGTTTCAGTTTAGGAATGCCAACGGATCTTCTTTTTGGAATAAGTTTATTTTTTTCTGAAAATTTCACTCTAATGTTTTTGTACGAAGTTTTGTTTCTGCATTCTGAAAGTAAATGTTTTGTTCTACTTATCAAATGTTATAAATGCTCATGTTTACATGCTAGTATATGCTATCTGCTTGCTGAGTTGTTGATAACTCACCCCTTTAATCTTCATAATATTTCAGATGACATTGACGGTTCAGCTGAGGATCAGTATTAGAGTTTATGGAGAAGATTAGCAGTGAATGGTTGTTGAGTATCTCGTGGTATTAGTGTTGATGTTGGAAGTTATTTATGTTTCTTAAGTTTGCTTCAATGGATTTAGACGGTTTATGGAGACTTATGTTAATGTTGCATTATTTCTAGTTTGTTATGTGAGACATGAAGAAGAGTTGATTTTATTTGAGTTGTTGGATTGAAAATTGGATAGATGAGTTTATATGGTTTATTTAATTGAAGTATTTTCGTTCGATTTGAGGTTTGGAAAAATATATATATTCTTGAATTTGGAAGTACTCTAGTCTTGTTAGAGTTGAGTATTAGGTTATATGAGTTAACTCTCCGGACCCTCGGGAACGGGGCGTTACAGTTGTGATACCCTATATGATATGGATAAGGGTAGATGATGTATGGGATCCCACATTGCTTGGGATGGAGAAGTTCTTGCTCCTTATAAGATTCTAGTGGGGCTCCAATTGTATCATTGACTAGTCCTTTTAGAGTATAGGCCATGTGGTTTGGACCTTCTATTGGGGCGTTACAAATGGTATCAGAGCCTATCCCAACCAGAAATGTGGGACTTGAGCCGTGTTACCTACGATGGACAGGCCCGACGAGGACGTCGGGAATTTAAGGGGGGTAGATTGTGATACCCCATATGATATGGATAAGGGTAGGTGGTGTATGGGATCCCACATTGCTTGGGAAGGAGAAGTTCTTGCTCTTTATAAGGTTCTAGTGGGGCTCCAATTGTATCATTGACTAGTCCTTTTGGAGTATAGGCCATGTGGTTTGGACTTTCCATTGGGGCGTTACAATAGGTCTGAATGATGGAAATGCTTATTGATGTTTAACTTTGGAAGTGACTAATAGGTTACCAACTTGTTGAATACAAGGAAGGTTTGGAAGTTATAGCATAGGAGCTGATTGAGGTTAGCAGTTTATTGTGGGAAGATAATAATCATTGGGTTTTGCTGAGTATTGTATTAATGTTTTTGTGGAAATGGAGATTTTGGATTACTTGGCTACCCTAGGAGTAATAGACGTGATGTTTCATTGGGAGACTAATGCGAGCATAATGGAATCGCCTATAGGAGTAGACTTGGGAGTGCATTACTCATGCTTGTTAGGAGTTGTTGATGGTATGGCCTTTTCGAGCGTTTTTTGGGTTGTATTTTGTATCCTGCTTTAGCGTGATGTTTGGCTCTACAAATTTCGAGGACGAAATTTTATTTTAAGGGGGGAGGATGTAACATATCGTATTTTAGTGTATTTTTATTGAAGGACTTATTTTTATTAATTCAAAAATTTATTCTCTTATTTTAAAATTGTTGAATTTTTAGTTGGTTTATTCTTATGATTTTTAATTTTGTGAAAATTATTTTGAAGTGCTTTCTTAATATAAATTATTATTATGCATTTAAATTTCTTGTTATATTAAATTAACTTATTGTTGGATTTAATTATTTATTTTCATTTTAATCACTACGTTTGAATTATTTTATTTTACTTGTTGTTTTGAAATCGTTTCCGTTGGATCATTTTGTGACCCAAGATGTGGGGATTGGACCTCATTTCTTTCCCTCACTTTTTCTTTTTCTCTTTTTCTTTTCCTTCTTTTTCTTTTTCTCCTTACTTCTCTCCCTCTCTCCCCATGCGTTGCTTCTCCTCCACCCAGTCTGCCGCCGTGCGCCACCGTCCGGCTACACCGCCCAGCCCACTGCCTCCCCCACCGGCCGGCGACCCCACCCCTCTATTTCCAGCCTCTCTCGCATCGCCATGAGCCCCCACGCACGACGCAAAGCCGCGACAGCTCTTGTGTTCGCGCGCCGCCGTCGCGCCACCACCGGCCACCATTTCTTCACCACTTCATCATCGATCTCGTAGCAACCTAATGCACCCATCCTTGGTTCCGATCCGCCACCGGTGAGGCCCATCTATCTCCATCTCCGATGAGCATTTTGGCCTTCAACCGCCGCCTACACCGCCACCCACAGCCAACCACCACCACCACTAGCTTCACCGACATCCCTAAGCCCTACCTTATCAATCTCGGGTCTTCGTTTGCACCCGTTCAAAAGTGGGTCTTTGAGACCCAAGGCCACAGTGCATTTGGCACTGTTCTGTAGCTGTGTTGCCACTTCTTGCAGCTCCGTGATCCCTCGGGGTACTATTCTGTAGCTGTGTTGCCACTTCTTGCAGCTCCGTGATCCCTCGGAAATTATTAGATAGCGCTGTAAGTATTTTCCCAAATAACTTTCGTGATTTAAATATATTTTTGCACTAACTCATTTTACTATGAATTGATTGGTTTTGCCGGACTGAGTCTGAGGAGTACGGGGGTCGGATGGATTGGAGAATGAAGTTGTATGTGTGATTGGATTGTGTTGACATTTATTGGTTGTTGGATATTGTTTGTTCATTGCATTTGCACGCATGTTCATGTTTGTAACTGAAAACTGGGTTTTCGCATGATTGCATGCATATTCATGTGTTTATTTGAAAACTGAGATTTCATGTGAGAAATGATTTTGAGCATGTTTGAAATGTTTGGATTGACTGGTTTGAGACAAAGGAAAAGAGACTGTAAGGATGGTGGTAAGCTGGCATGGTGGTAGAGTCCCGCCTGCGATTGCGATTCCCGCCTACGGTGCACGCAGTAGGGATGGTGGTAGAGTCCCGCTTGTGATTCATGCCTACGGTGCATGCGGTAGGAATGGTGGTATAGTCCCGCCTGTGATTCCCGCCTACAGTGTCCGATAAATGGTTGGGTTTTGTGTAAATCATTTTCTGGGAAAGTGTCGGATTTTATGCTTTGGCTAGAATGAGACTTTTAGCGTGTGTTGGAAAATAATCATTTCGAGAAAAATGAGGTTTTGGGATCTGTTAGTTGGTTGCTTTAATGCGTTTTTATCTCGAGTTATTTAGATGATTACTTAACTGCAGTACCGTTTTATGGTATCGCAGATTTTGATACAGATGAGGATGACGAACCTTAGGCTTTGGTTCCGTTGGAGGAGCGACTTGGGGTTGCTCTCATGTATCGAGATTTGCTTTATTACCTATTTATGTATTTGCCCTTTGTGATATATTTTGAGCTAACTGTATAACTTTTTAAAGGTAATTTATTTTGGATACTTGTATTTAAATTTCTGGTATTTAGTTGACTTATTTATTTTATCCGCTGCGACTTTTGTTGTTCACTTTTGCATGTCACACATACTTGAGCACATTTCGTTGGGATGCGTGATCCGTGTTGTCATTATCCCGACGTCACAATTTGTGTACGTGGGAGTCAGGGCGTCACAATTTCATTCTACTTATTTATGGGTTCTAATTATGGGTAGCAATTTGCTTTTGTGGGTTGTATCAAGTCATGTATATTCGACTATATGATTCAATCCGAACTTGACCTATTAAGTTAAACGTGTTAGATGTTTAAATCCTAACATGACCCATTTAAATAATGAGTCGTATCATGTCACCCATTTTGACCCGTTTAATAATTAATTAAAAATTAATCAACACAACATGACTCATTTCAATGTAAATGGATTTAATTAATACGCATAACTCATTTAACCTGATTAACATAATTTCACATAAAAATAAAAATTTGTATTAATTAGTAACCACAATATCTAAAAAGAACAATTAGACTACCCACTTACAATATTTTTCAGATTTTAACTTATAATAAAATCAATATTACAGTCTCAATATTAACAAATATTGTTCAGAATTACAATCCTAACAATAAAAACATAAGTATATTGAAAAATACCAATATTACAATCCATCAATAATAAAATTTTGATCGAGTAAAAATCTATACGAGTCTTAACGGGTTAATTTCGTGTTAAATGGATTGACTTGTTAATGATCCGTTGTGTCTTAATGGGTCACTCATTTTTATCCGAACTCGTTATCAAAACTTGCTAATTTCGCGTCTTGTTCGTGTTGGATTTACAGATTTTCACATATTATCACCCCTAGTTCTAACTCCAAAGAACACAAGCTATGTTGACTTATGTACACGTCTACTTGACCAAACGATCAAGTACCACGCCACGTATCATTCCCTCTTTTCTACATAAGATAGATAAAAGAAAAAGACAAGATATAATGATCGTGCGTATGACCTTGGCCCTTGTAATTGACTAATGCCTGGTTTGGATAGCAACATCTTTCTCATTCATTTCATCTCAATATCTAAACATTATAAATACAAACAATTTAAAATTTAAAATTTTTCATCTAATTATTAGAATCTTCCAAACAAAACACAATATTCAATTTTTTTAAATATCAAAACAAAAATTATATTAAAAAATTATATTCTAATAACATTTTAACCTTATAATATTTTTATTCAATTATCTCATTTTCTAAAATCACATAAAATATATAAACTCAAATCATTTCAATACTATTCACAAATAATTTTACTATTATTTACAAATCATCTCATATTATCTCACCATCCAAATCAGGCATGGTGTGTCAGTCATCAACAAAATCAATTATTAAAATATTAATTTTTTTTATATCATCTCACATTTATTCATTTTAAAAAAATATTGCGATTAATTATTTTCATATAAATATCATATTTACTCAATTTAAACTAAAAATATCATTTCTCTTTTTCAATATAAATACATTTAGTTTATATATGCATTACTATAATTAAATGTCATATCATATTATACTATAATTGTTTTTTTTTATCTTCTACATATTTAAGATATTTTCATTATCTATATTATGTATAAGACTTATTTTATTAATTTTCTTATAATCGCAATAATACATAAAATTACAAGTACAAATTGCATCTTTTCTTTAATTTTTCATTTTATCTTTTTACATATTTAAGATATTTTCATTATGCTGAGACTTATTTTATCAATTTTCTTATAATCTTCAGTATATATATAGCTGACAACGCATATAATTATAAAATTATAAGTACATCATTTTCCTTTGATTATTGTTATACAAACTATATTAAATAATATCATGCATGATTATCATTAAGACGAACATGATATAAATATATATAAGAAAAATATACGTACATATATATAATTTCAGAAAACCATGACATGACCGAGTACTCCCAGAAAACAGATCGGATCGGATCGGATCGGGAATATTGGTTTCCCAGATGTCGCCCAAGGCAGGTCGATTGCCCATGTATTTTCATATATTCCAAGGTTGATCAACTTATTTGGAGGAAAAAAAAAAACTCACCTCATGTATGTGCACCAGTTCAGACTTCAAATACAAAGCGGATTACGACATAAATTAATTCATTAGGGTATTATCATAGAATAATTCATGTAAATTAGGAAAGCTGACTGAAGCCCGAAGTATGTGCTTATATATGCACGACATAACATATTAACCAAAAACTAAGTACAGCAATATACATTAAGCCAGTATTAGTATTTATTAGGCTAGAAGAGTGTGCTCATACAACACAAACCCCAGCATATGCATGCACGTCCGCATGCATATCTTATTAAAGACGTGCTTTAGCCTGTAATTAAGCAAACCTCCAACGAACCCGATCTGGACCTTAATTATGATACAGACTAAGCCTAAGTTACAAAGGAGCATTTCACACACACCTATGCACCTTCTCTTTGATCTTTTCCATCACACCCTTCTTCTCTGCATGCTGCTGCGCCTGTTCCCCAGTACCGTAACCGCCGGCCGTCGTAGGAGCCGTTGTCGTCGCAGATGATGTATCATTTCGATGGTCCTTGTTTCCAACTCCAGGTATGTTCTCCGTTACCTTCTCCTTCAGCCCCTTGTTCCCTCTCCCGCCTTGCCCATCGTACTCGGTCTGTATTAAATTAAATTAATTCACAGAAAAACATAGATATATCATATGGAAAACATAGATATATCATATGGTAAAACAAAAGGTGAAAACAATATACAAGGTTTTAGAAGATAGGAAATAAAAGTATGTTTATCGTGTAGTACTGAGAGGAGTACTTACGGAAAGGTCATGACGCTGCTGCTGATGCTGCCCACCTTGGTGAGTAGTGCCGCTGTGTCGAATTGGGTTGCCATACTTGTCCGTAGGAATCACGTTGCCGTATTCGTCTTTGCGGATAACGTTGCCGTATGCATCTGTAGTCGCAGATGATGTATCATTTCGGTGATCATTGTTTCCAACTCCAGGTCGTATGTTCTCCGTTAACTTCTCCTTCAGCCCCTTGTTCCTTCCCCCGCCTTGCCCATCATACTCGGTCTGTATTACATTAAATTAATTCACAGAAAAACATAGCTATATGGTAAATCAAAAGGCCAAAACAATATATAAGGTTTTAGAAGATATGAAAGAAAAGTACGTTTATCATGTAGTACTGAGAGGAGTACTTACGGAAAGGTCATGACGCTGCTGCTGCTGCTGCTGCTGCCCACCTTGGTGAGTAGTGCCGCTGTGGCGAATTGGGTTGCCATACTCGTCCGTAGGAATCACGTTGCCGTATTCGTCTTTGCGGATAACGTTGCCGTATGCATTTGTAGTCGCAGATGATGTATCATTTCGGTGATCATTGTTTCCAACTCCAGGCCGTATGTTCTCCGTTACCTTCTCCTTCAGCCCCTTGTTCCTTCCCCCGCCTTGCCCATCGTACTCAGTCTGTATTACATTAAATTAATTCAGAGAAAAACATAGCTATATGGTA
The DNA here is from genome assembly GCA_961763995.1 of Juglans cinerea. Lineage (NCBI taxonomy): Eukaryota > Viridiplantae > Streptophyta > Magnoliopsida > Fagales > Juglandaceae > Juglans > Juglans cinerea. The sequence goes on along the minus strand of CAUIVZ010000012.1, from coordinate 5,154,984 downwards.
AAACAAAAGGCGAAAACAATATATAAGGTTTTAGAAGATATGAAAGAAAAGTATGTTTATCATGTAATACTGAGAGGAGTACTTACGGAAAGGTCATGACGCTGCTGCTGCTGCTGCTGCCCACCTTGGTGAGTAGTGTCGCTGTGGCGAATTGGGTTGCCATACTCGTCAGTAAGAATCACGTTGCCGTATTCGTCTTTGCGGATAACGTTGCCGTATGCATCTGTAGTCGCAGATGATGTATCATTTCGATGGTCATTGTTTCCAACTCCAGGTATTTTCTCCGTTATCTTCTCCTTCAGCCCCTTGTTCCTTCTCCCGCCTTGCCCATCGTACTCGGGCTGTATTACATAAAATTAATTCGCGAAAACAATATTTAAGGTTTTAGAAGATATGAAAGAAAAGTATGGTTATCATGTCGTACTGAGAGGAGTACTTACAGAAAGGTCATAACGCTGCTGCTGCTGCTGCTGCCCACCTTGGTGAGTAGTGCCGCTGTGACGAATTGGGTTGCCATACTCGTCCGTAGGAATCACGTTGCCGTATTCGTCTTTGCTGATAACGTTGCCGTATGCATCTGTGCTATGGGCTGCTTCGTATTTGTTTTGGATATGTGCCATTTTCAAGGTTAACAAGCGGCAACAAAATCACAAGCAAAGGCTGAGAATTTTAACGAAAGAGTGTATAAAGGTAAGCTTGCTAGCTGCGACTGTTCTTTGCACGGATATAGGATGGATTGAGAGTGAGAACCTTGGATTACTCTGGACTAACTTATATATATCGGTAGAACTGATTATGTATATATATAAACATGCATGACGACAGAATTGTTGCACGTGCCGCGTTTCAATTCGCTAAACGTGCCACGTTATTACTCATGGCAACGTGGAAGCGATAGAAGCTGAAAAATATCCGAACACGTCGGTTCGAGATGAAGTTTTCTCGCCGACAATGAGTAGACGTTTATTATGTTCGAACACGTCTGCTCATAAACTGAGTTTCGGCGAAGTTTCTTTACAGAAAATATGTGACGTGATTTTATCGTATCTTATCTGATCTTCTTATTATAATTTTTTAATTTTTAATATAAAATAAAATAAATATTTCAAACTTTTAAACTTTAAAATAAAAATAATATTAAAAAAACATATTCTAACACTATTTTATTTAATTTTTTAATTTTAATATCTCATCTCGTTTCATGTTACTTCCGCTCAACTCTCAAAATTAAGTTTTATCGCCGAACACGTCTTCATCACGAGGAGAGACATCATGTGGATCTTTCGTTTCTCTTTTTGACAGAAAGCAAAATCCATATTCGGAAAAATAAACTTCCACGTGGCCCTGAGTATTGAGTAATAACGTGGCACATTTAGCAATTTGTAACGCGGCACGTGTAAAAATTCTGTCGGCATGCATGCATGTTCGTATACATTATCAGGTCTACCGATAGATATAAGTTAGATTTCCTCTTGAATGCCCGGTTGCCGACACTTCTGGTTTACAAATGGCAGAGCAGGGTACTTTGAAGATTTGGCTCGAAGTATTTCATCTACCAAATTTTCTTATCTTGAAAAAATATACATCTTTCGGCTAACCTAGGCTTAGATTTAGGCTTGATTTCGTTTATTAAACGTTTCAAATCATCTTATCTTATCTTATCTCAAAATTTAAATATATACTATTTAAATACAAATATTTTTTTAATTTCAAGTTTTTTAATTTTTTAATTTTTCATCTAATCATTACAACTTTTCAAAATTTTCAAACAAAACACAAAAAATAATTCAACTTTCTCAAATTTAAAAAAAATAATAATAATAATTGTTAAGAAATTATATTTTAACTCTCTTTTAACTTTATAATTATTTTATTCAATTTTTTCCAATCATTTCTCAAAATCTCACAAAAACCTTATCTCAAATAATTTTATTATTATTTACAAACAATGCAATACTATTCACAATTTTTTTATCTCATTTATGTAATGAAATGAGACCTTAATATTTGTCAAGAACTATTAATTTTTAGAACTCATTCTATGCATTTTTATAATTCTTTCGCTTTAAACTATTAATTTTTTTAAGAAAATAAAATTTCTTTTTTTATTATGAAATAAAATCACACTCGGTGGGTCCATTAGATATGAAAATATTAGTTTATTTAATCTTTATATTTAATAAACATGTAGATGATTGCATATATTTATATTAAATTTATTACTATGAACAAAATATTATCATTGTGATGCCCCTAAAATCTGTTTAGAATTTGACAGATTCTAAAATGTCGAGACATACAACACAAAGTTACATGCATTCATTCATGACAATTAAAGATGCAATGCACCTAGTATGCACCTAAACATTATATAATATTCGTAACGGATAATTTTTTTTTTCTTTGAACAATACATAAAGTACCAGAATGCTATATCCCAAAACATTAAAACATATATTATAAACTAAACATAATAAACGTTTAGGTTACATCATAAGTCTAAAAAGTCTGAAACCATAAGAGTACTGGAGACAGAGTTCTCCATGTACATGTAAAACTAAGGTAACTACTAGGCTAATTCATCGAGTAGCTCACACAACTCGGTCAAGGACACCATAATACTATTAATAAAAAGGAGCATCGAAGCGATGAGCTCCACATCGTGACATCGTTGTCTAGTCGATTGCTCTCATTTGATCATCTACGGCGTCTCTTGGTCCTGCAGGGGAAAATGGTTGTGCTATATTTTAATGTATTTTTAATTGAATGATTATTTTAATTAATTTAAATATTAGTTCTTTTGTTTTAAATTATCGAATTTTTCGTTGGATTTATTTTATGATTTTAAAGTTGTGAAATTTATTATGATGTGCTTTCTTGGTATTAATTATTTTTTTGCATTTAAATTACTTTTTACTTTAAATTAGTTTAATGTTGGACTTTAAAATTATTGTATTGTTGAATTTTTATTATTATTTTATTTTAATTAGTCACTGTGTTTAAATTATTTTATTCAACTTACTGTTTTGAAATTTTTTTCGTTGGATCATTTTTTGTGACCCAAATTGTGAGGATTGGACCTAATTTCTTTCCCTCACTTTTTCTGTTTGCCCTTTTTCTTTTTCTCTCTTTTTCTTTTCCTTCTTTTCTTTCTTTCTCTCCTCCTTTTTCCTCTATATTTTTTCCTCCTGCGCGCGACACCCCCTCCCGTCTCTCCCGTCTATTTCTTCATCCGTCCAGTGTGCCGCCGTGCGCCGCCTGTTGCCGTCACCTCCCCTCCCATTCTCCTCCCCACCGACCAGCGACCACCCCCTTCTGTTTTCAGCCCCTCCCGTGCCGCCAATCTCCACCATGCACGGCATCAAGCCGCGACTTCATTTTGCTCCCACGCCGTCGTGCCTTCGCCGTTCGCCACCAGCTCTTCATCACACCATCGTCGACCCTTCAGCTACCTAAATCACTCTTCCTCAGCTCCGATCCGCCACCCTTGAAGCCCATCCATTCTCATTTCCGATTTAGGTGTTTTAGCCTCCAACCACCACCACTAGTAACTTTACCAACACCCCTAAGCTCTTCCCTAATCATCTCAAGTCTTCGTTTGTCCTCGTTCAAAAATTGGGTTTTTGAGACCCACACCCTTGTTCATTCTTCCACGTGGCCATGAGTAATAACGTGGCATGCACATTTAGAAATTTGTAACGCGGCACGTGTAAAAATTCTGTCGGCATGCATGCATGTTCGTATACATAATCAGGTCTACCGATATATAAGTTAGATTTCCTCTTGAATGCCCGGTTGCCGACACTTCTGGGATGCTGCTTCTTGAATGTTCCAATTGTCATTAAATTTCATATTATTAAAAAAAATCATTTCTGTTTACAAATTACAGGTGAGGGTTACTTTAGTGCCGTAGGACTTGGTACTTTGAAGATTGGCTCGAAGTATTTCATCTACCTTTTCTCATCTTTATAAAATAGGAGCACCTTGCATTCTTTTATCAATAATCATCTTTCGGCTAACCTAGGCTTAGTACTCGATTTAGGCTTTATTTTGTTTAAATATGTACTATTTAAGCACAAACATTTTTTCAATTTCAAGTTTTTTAATTTTGAAATTTTTCATCTAATCATTACTTAAATATTATAATTTTCTTAAATTTTCAAAAAAACACAAAAAATAATTAAACTTTTTCAAATCTAAAAAAAAAAAATGTTAAGAAATTATATTCTAACTCTCTTTTAACTTTATAATTATTTTTTCAATTTTTTCCTCTCATTTCTCAAAATCTCACAAAAATCTTATCTTAAATAATTTCACTACTATTTACAAATAACTCAATACTATTTACAAATTTTTCATCTCATCTATGTAATCAAATGAGGCCGTAATATTTCTCAAGAACTATTAATTTTTAGAACTCATTCTATGTATTTATAATTCTTTCACGTTAAACTATTAATTTTTTTAAGAAAATAATTTTTTTTTATTACGAAATAAAATCACACTCTGTGGGTCCATTAGATATGAAAATATTAATTCATTTTATCTTTATATTTAATAAACATGTAGATGATTGCCTATATTTTATATTAAATTTATTACTGTGAACAAAATATTAGCATTGTGATGCCCCACATTTTGCTTGGAATTTGACAGATTCTGAAGCGTCGAGACATACAACATAAATTTACCTGCTTTCGTTCATGACAATTAAAGATACAATACACTTAGTATGCATCTAAACATTATGCAATATTCGTAGCGGATAATTTGTTTTTTCTTTGAGCAATACATAAAGTACCAGAATGCTATATCCCAAAACATTAAAACATATTTCATAAATTGAGCATAATAGACGTTTAGTTTACATCATAAGTCTAAAAAGTCTGCAACCATAAGAGTACTGGAGACAGAGTTCCCCATGTACATGTAAAACTAAGGTAACTATTAAGCTAATCCATCGAGTAGCTCACACAACTCGGTCAAGAACACCATAATACTATTGATAAAACGGAGCATCGAAGCGATGAGCTCCGCGTCGTGTCATCGTTGTCTAGTCGATCGCCCACATTCAATCATCTACCGCGTCTCTTGGTCCTTCAAGGGAAAATGGTAGTTGGAACTACCACGATGAAATTTGAGTATAAATCTCAACAAGTTAACAAAGAATTAAACTGACAGTTTAGAGATGCATGCATGACAGTAAAAGCATGAATGCATAACATGATCATAAATGAGCTTCATGTGTGTTGATAAATAACATGACATGTGCTGACATGACTTGAACTGAAATGAAATTAACTTGGATATGGGCTGAACTGAATATGAACTTGAACTTGAACTTAAGACTGAACATGAACTTGAACTGAAATTGTACACGGACTTGAACTGAATGTGAAATAAACTTGACGTGAAATTGAGCTTGAAACTGAACATGAAACTTGACATTAACTGAACGTGAAATTGAACATGAACTTGAACGCGAAATAACATCATGAACTGAACTATATTATTGTCTCATGGAGTTACCACGATGTCCTTGTCTCATGGGATTGCCATGATGATGTTGTATGTCTTGTCTCATGGGATTTCCATTATAGTGTGACTTGTCTCATGGGGTTGCCACGATGTTTCAAAACAATAATGACTTGAATAATAATTTGATTGTACATGGATGTAACCTAACTAGACTTGGAAAACACTGTTTTGGAGACATACTTCAAACTCGAGAAATAATGTGACGTGAAATGGAATGACAATTGACATGACATAACGTAACGTGAAATTTACGTGAGATGAATGACATGGCACAATATAAAACAGACAAATACTTCGTAATGTGACATAACATGAAACATACAAACGTTTCATAACATGGCATAACATGACAAATATTTCCTTACATGGCATAACATGAAACAGACAAAGGTTTCATGACATGATATAACGTGAAATATATAAATCTTTTGTGACAGAATATAATGTGTAATAGATAAATATTACGTGATAGAATATAATGTGTAATAGACATACATGTAGTGACATGGCATACCATGACATATATAATAACATAAGAACATAGACAATTGTACACTTACCAACACACATACACAATAATCTAACAGTAATTTAGAAGCTAACTTACAAAGATCGTTGCGTGACGGATAAAAATGTGCGAAATACGAGAAACTGTAAGTAGAGATTTCTAAACGTCATAAACTCATCACTAGCAGTCTAGAAACATAAAAATACTATCTTAGAGTAAAATGACCATTTTACCCCTCTACTTGTAGGAAAATGACCATTTTATCCCTAACTTAAGGATTTCACCTCCTAACTCTAAAGCTCATCAAAATTTACATTCCTCATATAAATTTTATCCTAAAACCAAATATCTAATTTGAAAAAAAATTAAAACACATCACAACTAGGTGAGTCATGACAAGACCGAAACATACTTAGGCCAAATTCCTTGATTTTTGTTGCAATTCCATCAAACCTCATTTCTCATGTTTATGTTTAAAAATATAAAAGCCACTGGAGCATGCTTCCTCAATTAATCCTAGTTAGTGTAAGATGATGATTATATTTTTGGAAAAATTTTAAGAATTTTTTTTTTAACTTAAGAATCACACTTTGGGTTTATTAAGAATTATTGGAAGATTTTTAGTATTTTATTTTTGGAATAACTACCAAGAAGCCAATAGTGGAATGGCGCTTGGCATTATTAGTGGGCTAAACATAAAGGGCTAAGTATGGCTGGATTTAGGGGTAAGCCCAAGAGTGTTTAATTAAGGGTCTCAATCACTAAGAATGTGATTGGCTAGGAATAGGTGCCATAAGTCTAGACCCATTTGGATTTATAAGGATTTAGGCCCCTTTTGAAGAACCTTAGAAATTAGGCCCAAATGGTAGGCTTGAAACTTTTGGGCTAACTTGGTGAGAGTGAAGGCCTTTGACCCAACCTTAGAAAGACACGTTATTTGAACCCAAACTTGGTAGGCCTTTGAGGCCTTAGATGATCTCTCAAATTTGGACATAATATCCATTCAATAACCCACACCATACTTTGGTTTCCCACGTATACCATACTTTGGTTTACCTCAAGCCCAAGATGTGCAAAACGTCCCAAAGGTTCCCACCTAACCATGGTTAAGCTTCCAACTTGAGTTAAGACGTACTAATCATTTCACACATGATTAGTAACCTCTAAACCATGTTTTTAGCTTAATTTTTCTAAAATTTGTTTCCCACATGTTTTTTAATTTGAAATTTTTTGATTTTATTAATGATTTGCATTTATCCTAGACTAATTTAGAAGTTTAAACTTGACCCAATACATGTCAATAGAAGTAAAGCCATGTAAATGCCCAAATCATCACCAATCAGCACCTAGGTGTACCTTCATGTGCATTGCACCAAATCAGCCTCTAACCCACGCCTTCTCCACTATTTGCTCAAGGAAAATTTAAATATTCACATCTCATGTCATCCCTTTAGATTCAATTTTAGCAATGGATGAAATGGTATCAAGAAATCAAGCTTAAAATCCAACCAATTCCCCAAGAAACTTAGTTGAAACCAAACTGAGTGACCTTGGGATTTTCTTGAATTTTCTGCTCTTTGTTGAACCACTCCACACGCCACCACCCACTTTCCTCCAATCCCTTAGAAGTCCCTCATATAATCATTATGATTTTGATAAACTTTCCCCCAAACAATTGCCAAGACCGATTGGCAATGGCACATTGAACCACTCGGCAACCACTTCACTTCATTCCCTTATATGAGCTGCACACACATCATCACTTGGCAATCAATCCCTCCACCTTCCACCACCTGAAAAGGTCATCAAGAAGTGTCGTCATACCTACACAACATAACCATGGACAAAGGACAAGAAGATGAGGCAAGCAAGTGATGAAAGCTAGACAGTTTTTGAAGACCCTATGTAACGCCCCAAACCCGGATGGTCTGGAGACTTACTACCTGTCTCTAAAGAACTTATTATCCAACACAACTAAAATGAAACTCAAATCTTTAATAACAAAACTCAATATCAAGAGTTCTAAATAACCACCTTGACAACTCCACAAAGTCATTACTGCAGCTAAAATAAACTAAGGAGTCCGTAATCTCTCGGTAATCATAACAACTCAACCACTAATTTCTTACCTCTTTCTGAAACCCAAGATATTAATAAAGCTCAAAAACATTAAAACTAAGAACATCAGAAGTCCTTCTTCCAACAACATCTCCTCAATTTAAACACATTCAGAAATCTACTCCAGGTCCTCATTTGGACTCTCCACATCATCTGAAAAATATTATGAAGATAGGGGGTGAGTTATCGACAACTCAGTAAGCAGAACATGCAGAACAAAATATTTTCCAGAGTTAACATGCAGAACAGAACATATTTTCAAAAGTAACAGAGCGATGGTTTTAAGACAAGTAAAACCCTTAGTACTTTGGCATAACATAAACTGAGTATCATCATCAGATCCAAACAGAGCAGAGACCATGTTTCACCCCCGTGGTAGGGTTGTGCTAACCCCGGTGGCCAAACCAGGCAGAGACAGAGGTGAAATCTTTCCTTTATTCTTCTCGGAGCCCCGAGTGTGCACACAGGAAAGACCACAATAAAACCACTTTATTTCCAAAGTGGGTGCACTCAGAGACAGAGAAGTTGGTACCAACCCAAACAGAGCAGAGCATAACAGAGCAGAGCAGAGCAAAGCAGAGACAGAGTCAGATACGAAACCAGTACACCATGCCAAAGGTTTTCAGATGATATATCAACATAATACAGAGTACCAAAACAGAATCAGAACAATTTACACACGTTGAACACAAAAGCCAGAACAAATAAATGCACAACTTTTCATATTCTCAATATCGCTCTTTTTCAGATTTCAGAAATCACATGACAGAATTTAGCTCATGTCTACACAATGCATGTCAGAATATATTTTCCTTTTTCACACAGATTTCATGAGTAATGCAGATAAGAGACCGAGGTTGATCTTTGTTTTCACAAGTTCTCAACACAACACAAATTATGCAAGTTTTCATAAAATTAACCTCAGTCTTATTAACTTGTATAAAACCCAGCATAGGAACCCCGCTTACCTGACTCCTGCAGCGCATTATCTATGACTTGAAAACAGTCTCTATCCTTCTCTTCACCTATTCATAAAAAATAATATAAACTAAATATTAAAGTCCAACAACACAAAATTGGTCTTAGACAACTCCAGACCCAAACTCTAGATCATAATTCAGCAAGTTTAATCAAACTCCAACAGCCAAATAACAATCCGGACAGCCCTCACTTCGACTCAAAATATTCTATACCAATCTCAGTATTGTCCAATACAAGCATCAAGACCAATGCCAATTCAAATTCCAATAACTCACACTTATTCCAACAGTTCGCAGTCCCAAACAATTTCTAACAATTTAACCAACACTAAACAAAGCACACTTCTTCCCATTCACAACTCCATAACAGAAAATATAAACTAATACCTCTAAAAATTAAACTACACTCGACAAATAAAATTAATTCTCCTCTAAATATTCTCTCAACCATCAATCCAACCGACCCCCCCTTACTCCTCAGACTCAGTCCGGCACAACCAACAAATTCACAGTAAATATGAATTAGTGCAGAAATACTTTTAAATCTCAAAAGTTCTTTGGGAAAAATACTTACAATGCTATAATATAATTTTTGAAAGATCACGGAGGTGCTAGAAGCGGCAACGCAGCAACAAAACAGTGCCAAATGCACTGTGGCCGTGGGTCTCAAAAACCCACTTTTGAACGGGTGCAAACGAAGACCCGAGATTGATAGGGTAGGGCTTAGGGATGTCGGTGAAACTAATGGTGGTGGTGGTTGGCCGTGGGTGGCGGCGCAATAGGCGGTTGAAGTGCAAAAACACCCAAAACGGAAATGTTGATGGTGGGGCTTCACCGGTGACAGATCGGAGGTGGGGTTGGGTCCATTGGGTTGCTAGAAGGTCGAGGATGATGTGGTGAGAAGATGGTGGCCGGAGGTGGCGCGACGGCGGCGCAAGGTGTGCCGTGGCTTCAATGGGCTAGTGGTGGCTAACGGCGGCACAAGGGAGGCTGAGATTGGAGGGGGGAGGTCGCCGGTGGCAGGGGAGGCGAATGGACTGGGCGGTGACGGCCACCGCCGGCTCACGGTGGCGGGCTGGGGGAGAGGGGCGACGCACGGGATGAGAGAGGGAGGGAGTGCGGCGCGCGGGAGAGGAGAGGAGAAAAAGAAAAGAAAAAAAAGAGGAAAAGAAAAAAAAAGAAAAAGAAAAGAGGAAAGAGAAAAATGTAGGGAAAGAAATGAGGTCCAATCCTCATATCTTGGGTCACACAAATGATCCAACGGAAACGATTTTAAAACAGCAAGTAAAATAAAATAATTCAAACGTAATGATTAAAATGAAAATAAATAATTAGACCCCACAACAAGTTAATTTAATTCGAGAAGAAATTTAAACACATAACAATAATTAATTTAAAGAAGGCACTTCAAAAATAATTTTCGTAAACTAAAAATCATAAAAATAACACAACTAAAAATTCAACAATTTTAAAACAAGAGAATAAATTTTTAAATTAATAACAAATAATCTTTCAATTAAAAATACACTAAATTACGGAGTGTTACACCCTACCTAACGACTATGTAGCATGACCTCACTTGCATTTTTGCATTTTTGTTTTTAAATTTATGCACTATGGCAACTCCTGCACCCACATAACACAAGGTAGCACCTGAAATATAGAAATGATGAAGTGTTTGAACACTATTCACCTGCACAAGTGATGACACAAGTTGAAACTTGCATCACCACACTCTACTGCCCACATCAACCAATCTCAAGCCCCTTCTTCATCCAAAGCAAATGTCTCCCACCCTTCTTGAAGCCTATAAATACCTCCCTCACCTCCTCATTTCCTCACACCACTCCTTTAAGGCTTCTCTTGAGTCTTGAGAGCATTTCTCCCCTTAGTGTGCAAATAGAGTGAAACCGAGTGAGTTTGTGAGAGTTCTTAGGAGAGGTTGTGTTGGGAGCTCAAAGGACCATGAATTTTGTAAGTAACCTTGCTCTAATATTTTTTTAGTATTAGCATAGCATGTTGAGCATTAATTTATGCTATGGGAATGAATTTTAATTGAGTTTAGTTGAGGTTTACCATGCTACGTTCAAAACCGGGTTAAATGGGAAGTATTGAATGCATATATTGTTTTGGGTTGAATAATTAGTTATGGCATGTCTTAATATAATTTTATATAATTCACTAATGTCTTAGAATAAATTTTTAAAGTTTAAATTTGAGGTTGAAAGCATGCCATGTAGGTTTTAAATTCATATTTTGTGTTGATCATTAAGCATGTTTCAATTTTGCTTAATATAAGTTTAATTCATGAAGTCCTGATTAATTTTCTTAGGCTTGAATAATGAGCAATTAGAAAAGCCTTCAAATTGGGATAAGAATGCAAATGCAAGATTTAATTACTAGTGATTCCTAAAAAAAGAGTCGATGTTATATCATATTATAATACTATAATTTATAATATATCCCAGTAAAACACATCGGATCAGATCGATCAGGAATATTGGCTTCCCAGATGTCGCCTAAGGCAGGTCGATTGCCCTCCACATTTTCATTGTTCTACGGTGGATCAACTTATTGCGAGGATCTACCTTATCCCATGTATGTGCACATCAGTTCAATCTTCAAATACAAAGGCTTATGACAAAAATTAATTAATTAGGGTATCATAGAATAATTCATGTAAATTAGGAAAGGCTGAAGCCCGATAGGTCTATATGCTTATATATGCACGGCAGAACAGATTAACCAAAAACTAACTACAGAAATATACATTAAGCCAGTATTAATATTTATTATGATAGGAGAGTACCGTGCTCATACAACACACACCCCAGCATATGCATGCACGTACGCATGCATCTCTTATTAAAGACGGGCTTTAGCCTGTAATTAAGCAAACCTCCTACGAACTGGATCTGGTCGACCTTAATTATGATACTGTAACACCCCGTATTTTAGTGTTTTTTTAATTGAAAGATTATTTGTTATTAATTTAAAAATTTATTCTCTTGTTTTAAAATTGTTGGATTTTTAGTTGTGTTATTGTTATGATTTTTAGTTTACGAAAATTATTTTTTAAAGTGCCTTCTTTAAATTAATTATTGTTATGTGTTTAAATTTCTTCTCGAATTAAATTAACTTGTTGTGGGGTTTAATTATTTATTTTCATTTAATCATTACGTTTGAATTATTTTATTTTACTTGCTGTTTTAAAATCGTTTCCGTTGGATCATTTGTGTGACCCAAGATATGAGGATTGGACCTCATTTCTTTCCCTACATTTTTCTCTTTCCTCTTTTCTTTTCTTTTTTTTTTCTCCTCTCCTCTCCTCTCCCGCGCGCCGCACTCCCTCCCTCTCTCATCCCGTGCGTCGCCCCTCTCCCCCAGCCCGCCACCGTGTGCCGGCGGTGGCCGTCACCGCCCACCCCATCGTGCTCCCCACCGGCCGGCGACCTCCCCCTCCGATTTCCAGCCACAGCCGCGCCGCCGTTAGCCTCCACGCACCACACGAAGCCGCGGCATTCTTTGCGCCGCTGCGCCGCCGTCGCGCCACCTCCGGCCACCATCTTCCTACCACTTCATTCCCGACCTCTTGGCAACCCAATGGACCCAACCCCAGCTCCGATCCGTCACCGGTGAGGCCCCACCAAGTCCATTTCCGATTTGTACATTTTTGGCCTAAAACCGCCCCTTGCGCCGCCACCCACGGCAAACCACCACCACCATTGGCTTCACCGACCTCTCTAGGCCCTACCTTACCATTTTTGGGTCTTCGTTTGTCTTCGTGGAAAAGTGGGTATCTGTGACCCACGGCCACAGTGTATTTTACACTGTGGTGTTGCTCAGACGTCGCATTTTTCAACTCCGTGATCCTCCGGAAATTATTATATTGCATTGTAAGTATTTTTCCCAAAGAACTTTTGAGATTTAAAAGTATTTCTGCACTAATTCATATTTACTGTGAATTTGTTGGTTGTGCCGGACTGAGTCCGAGGAGTAAGGGGGGGTCGGTTGGATTTATGGTTGAGAGAATATTTAGAGGGGAATTAATTTTTCTTTGTTGAGTGCAGTTTAATTTTTGGAGGTATTAGTTTATATTTTTCTGTTATGGAGTTGTGAATGGGAAGAAGTGTGCTTTGGTTTAGTGTTGGTTAAATTGTTAGTAATTGTTTGGGACTGCGAACTGTTGGAATAAGTGTGAGTTGTTGGAATTTGAATTGGCATTGGTCTTGATGCTTGTATTGGACAATACTGAGATTGGTATAGAATATTTTGGGTCGAAGTGAGGGCTGTCCGGATTGTTATTTGGCTGATGGAGTTTGATTAAACTTGCTGAATTATGATCTAGAGTTTGGGTCTAGAGTTGGCTAAGACAAATTTTGTATTGTTGGACTTTAATATTTAGTTTATTTTATTTTATGAATAGGTGACGAGACGGATAGAGACCGTATTCAAGTTATAGATAATGCGCTTCAGGAGTCAGGTAAGCGGGGTTCCTATGCTGGGTTTTATACAAGTTAATAAGACTGAGGTTGATTTTATGAAAACTCGCATAATTTGTGTTGTGTTGGGAACTTGTGAAAACAAAGATCAACCTCGGTCTCTTATCTGCATTATTCATGAAATCTGTGTGAAAAAGGAAAATATATTCTGACATGCATTGTGTAGACATGAGCTAAATTCTGTCATGTGATTTCTGAAATCTGAAAACGAGCGATATTGAGAATATGAAAAGTTGTGCATTTATTTGTTCTGGCTTTTGTGTACAGCGTGTGTAAACTGTTCTGAATCTGTTTCGGTACTTTGTATTATTTTGATACAACATCTGAAGACCTTTGGCATGGTGTACTGGTTTTTCGTATCTGACTCTGTCTCTGCTTTGCTCTGCTCTGCTCTGTTATGCTCTGCTCTGTTTGGGTTGGTACCAACTTCTCTGTCTCTGAGTGCACCCACTTTGGAAACAAAGTGGTTTTATTGTGGTCTTTCCTGTGTGCACACTCGGGGCTCCGAGAAGAATAAAGGAAAGATTTCACCTCTGTCTCTGCCTGGTTTGGCCACCGGGGTTAGCACAACCCTACCACGGGGGTGAAACATGGTCTCTGCTCTGTTTGATGCTCTGTTTGGATCTGATGATGATACTCAGTTTATGTTATGCCAAAGCACTAAGGGTTTTACTTGTCTTAAAACCATCGCTCTGTTACTTTTGAAAATATGTTCTGTTCTGCATGTTAACCCTGGAAAATATTTTGTTCTGCATGTTCTATTTTGTAAATGCTCATGTTTGCACGCTAGCATATGATTTCTGCTTACTGAGTTGTTGATAACTCACCCCCTATCTTCATAATATTTTTCAGATGATGTGGAGAGTCCAAATGAGGACCTGGAGTAGATTTCTGAAAGTGTTTAAACTGAGGAGATGTTGTTGGAAGAATGACTTTTGATGTTCTCAGTTTTAATGTTTTTGAGCTTTATTAATATCTTGGGTTTCAGAAAGAGGTATGAAATTATTGGCTGAGTTATTATGATTACCGAGAGATTACGGACTCCTTAGTTTATTTTAGCTGCAGTAATGACTTTGTGGAGTTGTCAAGGTGGTTATTTAGAACTCTTGATATTGAGTTTTGTTATTAAAGATATGAGTTTCATTTTAAATTGTTGGATTATAAGTTCTTTAGAGACAGGTAGTAAGTCTCCAGACCATCCGGGTTTGGGGCATTACATTTGGTATCAGAGAGAGGTTTGAATTCTGCATACTATAAACCTTGGAGGTTTAGATTTCTGTGGGATCATAGGATGTAAAGATTTCAGTGTAGGAACTTGAGGAATTTAAGAATGATCATGTGGATATTAAGAATGATTGATTTTGATGGGATTTGAAGATTTAGATCAGGTAAGTTTATTCTGTAGGATGTAGGACATGACTTGGAAACAATCTTTATAAGATTTAAGGTTGACATTTTTGTGGTTTGGATTCTAAAGATGTACTGGAGTTTAGAGCGATGTTGGGTTTACAATATGAGATGATGGGAGTGACTGTACGAGTTGGTTGAAGATATGGCTAAGAATGGGTAAAACCATGTGTGCAGTACCAGAGAAGTTTAAAGGTTTATTTAGAAATTATTATTATTTTATTTAAATTGAATTTATTCGGTTTTGTTTGATTTGATTTTATTGGAATTGAAATTATGTTATTTAATTTATTAAGTTTATTTTATTTTGTTCGTTTCGTTCGAAGCTGAAAAACGGGTTAAGGATTAAGTATGGCAGGAAGATGGTACGACTGAGAACGCTATTGTTATTTTTAGCAGAGTAAGCTTGAACTTTTATCGACTTGGTGTGCTTTTATAATATCAAGGTTTGAAAGGAACGGCATGATCTGGGTGATCTATTTGGGGAGTAGGATATCTGAGGTTTTCGATTTCATGGATGTATGACACGAGGATTTGGAATAGAAGACTGTAAGTTCAACAAACTTTAAGGATAGATTTACGGGAATTTCACCAAAAGTTTAAGGTTTTGCAGACTTTAGGAAATGATGGTTATTAGTTCGGGATTTTAGTGGCAAGTTTTGGGATTGGATCCATATCAGATTCAAGGATAATAGTTGGTGCAGATTTAAGAATGAATTCTTGATGAATTTGAGGAAAGTGTGTAATAGTGTATGGTTTTAGAGGTCAAGAATTTTCTACCAAATGTCATAAGAGTTTTCTGATCAGTAGGTATGGAGCCACCTTGTACTTGATGGTATTGCTTTATGAGGACATAAATTTTATGCATGTGGCAAATTATCAGAGTGCGCAGCAGGAGCGCGATATTTTGGTTATAATTAAGGATTCAAACTTTGTGTTGATCTTAAGAAATTAGTGGTGATTTGAGAATTTGATAATGATACTTGTAATTAGAGATTAAATTATTGGTGGTGCGGAATTAGGATATAATTCTTGTTGATTTTGAGGGAATAGGTCTGGATGATGGAAATGTTATTGATGGTTAACTTTGGAAGTAGTTAAAGTTACCAACTTGTAGAATACAATGAAGGTTTGTGAGTTTTAACATAGGAGTCGATTGAGGTTAGCGCAGATCGTGTTACGATAATAATAATAATCATTGGGATTCCTTGGATGTTGTATTAAGGCTCTTGTGGAAAGATGAGATTTTGGATAGCATAGCCACCCTAAGAATACTGGATGTGATGTGTCACTGGGAGACTAATATGAGTATGATGGAATTGCCAATGGAAATAGACTTGAGAGAACATTACTCATACTTGTTGGGAGTTGTTGATGGTATAATCCTTTCGAGCGTGTTTTTGGGTTGTATCTTCTATCCTGCATTAGTGTCACGTTTGACCTTACAAATTTCGAGGACGAAATTTTTTTTAAGGGGGGAAGGATGTAACACCCCGTATTTTAGTGTTTTTTTAATTGAAAGATTATTTGTTATTAATTTAAAAATTTATTCTCTTGTTTTAAAATTGTTGGATTTTTAGTTGTGTTATTGTTGTGATTTTTAGTTTACGAAAATTATTTTTTAAAGTGCCTTCTTTAAATTAATTATTGTTATGTGTTTAAATTTCTTCTCGAATTAAATTAACTTGTTGTGGGGTTTAATTATTTATTTTCATTTAATCATTACGTTTGAATTATTTTATTTTACTTGCTGTTTTAAAATCGTTTCCGTTGGATCATTTGTGTGACCCAAGATATGAGGATTGGACCTCATTTCTTTCCCTACATTTTTCTCTTTCCTCTTTTCTTTTCTTTTTTTTTTCTCCTCTCCTCTCCTCTCCCGCGCGCCGCACTCCCTCCCTCTCTCATCCCGTGCGTCGCCCCTCTCCCCCAGCCCGCCACCGTGTGCCGGCGGTGGCCGTCACCGCCCACCCCATCGTGCTCCCCACCGGCCGGCGACCTCCCCCTCCGATTTCCAGCCACAGCCGCGCCGCCGTTAGCCTCCACGCACCACACGAAGCCGCGGCATTCTTTGCGCCGCCGTCGCGCCACCTCCGGCCACCATCTTCCTACCACTTCATTCCCGACCTCTTGGCAACCCAATGGACCCAACCCCAGCTCCGATCCGTCACCGGTGAGGCCCCACCAAGTCCATTTCCGATTTGTACATTTTTGGCCTAAAACCGCCCCTTGCGCCGCCACCCACGGCAAACCACCACCACCATTGGCTTCACCGACCTCTCTAGGCCCTACCCTACCATTTTTGGGTCTTCGTTTGTCTTCGTGGAAAAGTGGGTATCTGTGACCCACGGCCACAGTGTATTTTACACTGTGGTGTTGCTCAGACGTCGCATTTTTCAACTCCGTGATCCTCCGGAAATTATTATATTGCATTGTAAGTATTTTTCCCAAAGAACTTTTGAGATTTAAAAGTATTTCTGCACTAATTCATATTTACTGTGAATTTGTTGGTTGTGCCGGACAGAGTCCGAGGAGTAAGGGGGGTCGGTTGGATTTATGGTTGAGAGAATATTTAGAGGGGAATTAATTTTTCTTTGTTGAGTGCAGTTTAATTTTTGGAGGTATTAGTTTATATTTTTCTGTTATGGAGTTGTGAATGGGAAGAAGTGTGCTTTGGTTTAGTGTTGGTTAAATTGTTAGTAATTGTTTGGGACTGCGAACTGTTGGAATAAGTGTGAGTTGTTGGAATTTGAATTGGCATTGGTCTTGATGCTTGTATTGGACAATACTGAGATTGGTATAGAATATTTTGGGTCGAAGTGAGGGCTGTCCGGATTGTTATTTGGCTGATGGAGTTTGATTAAACTTGCTGAATTATGATCTAGAGTTTGGGTCTAGAGTTGGCTAAGACAAATTTTGTATTGTTGGACTTTAATATTTAGTTTATTTTATTTTATGAATAGGTGACGAGACGGATAGAGACCGTATTCAAGTTATAGATAATGCGCTTCAGGAGTCAGGTAAGCGGGGTTCCTATGCTGGGTTTTATACAAGTTAATAAGACTGAGGTTGATTTTATGAAAACTCGCATAATTTGTGTTGTGTTGGGAACTTGTGAAAACAAAGATCAACCTCGGTCTCTTATCTGCATTATTCATGAAATCTGTGTGAAAAAGGAAAATATATTCTGACATGCATTGTGTAGACATGAACTAAATTCTGTCATGTGATTTCTGAAATCTGAAAACGAGCGATATTGAGAATATGAAAAGTTGTGCATTTATTTGTTCTGGCTTTTGTGTACAGCGTGTGTAAACTGTTCTGAATCTGTTTCGGTACTTTGTATTATTTTGATACAACATCTGAAGACCTTTGGCATGGTGTACTGGTTTTTCGTATCTGACTCTGTCTCTACTTTGCTCTGCTCTGCTCTGTTATGCTCTGCTCTGTTTGGGTTGGTACCAACTTCTCTATCTCTGAGTGCACCTACTTTGGAAACAAAGTGGTTTTATTGTGGTCTTTCCTGTGTGCACACTCGGGGCTCCGAGAAGAATAAAGGAAAGATTTCACCTGTCTCTGCCTGGTTTGGCCACCGGGGTTAGCACAACCCTACCACGGGGGTGAAACATGGTCTCTGCTCTGTTTGATGCTCTGTTTGGATCTGATGATGATACTCAGTTTATGTTATGCCAAAGCACTAAGGGTTTTACTTGTCTTAAAACCATCGCTCTGTTACTTTTGAAAATATGTTCTGTTCTGCATGTTAACCCTGGAAAATATTTTGTTCTGCATGTTCTATTTTGTAAATGCTCATGTTTGCACGCTAGCATATGATTTCTGCTTACTGAGTTGTTGATAACTCACCCCCTATCTTCATAATATTTTTCAGATGATGTGGAGAGTCCAAATAAAGACCTGGAGTAGATTTCTGAAAGTGTTTAAACTGAGGAGATGTTGTTGGAAGAATGACTTTTGATGTTCTCAGTTTTAATGTTTTTGAGCTTTATTAATATCTTGGGTTTCAGAAAGAGGTATGAAATTATTGGCTGAGTTATTATGATTACCGAGAGATTACGGACTCCTTAGTTTATTTTAGCTGCAGTAATGACTTTGTGGAGTTGTCAAGGTGGTTATTTAGAACTCTTGATATTGAGTTTTGTTATTAAAGATATGAGTTTCATTTTAAATTGTTGGATTATAAGTTCTTTAAAGACAGGTAGTAAGTCTCCAGACCATCCGGATTTGGGGCGTTACAGATACAGCCTAATCCTAAGTTACAAAGGAGCATTTCACACACACCTACGCACCTTCTCTTTGATCTTTTCCATCACACCCTTCTTCTCTGCATGCTGATGATGCTGCGCCTGCTCCCCAGTACGGTAACCGCTAGCCGTCGTAGTAGGAGTCGTTGCAGTCGCAGATGATGTATCATTTCGATGGTCCTTGTTTCCAACTCCAGGTATGTTCTCCGTTACGTGCGCCTGTTCCCCAGTACCGTAACCGCTAGCCGTCGAAGTAGGAGTCGTTGCAGTGGCAGATGAATGGTCCTTTTTTCCAACTCCAGGTATGTTCTCCGTTACGTGCGCCTGTTCCCCAGTACCGTAACCGCTAGCCGTCGTAGTAGGAGTCGTTGTAGTCGCAGATGATGTATCATTTCGATGGTCCTTGTTTCCAACTCCAGGTATGTTCTCCGTTACCCTCTCCTTCAGCCCCTTGTTCCTTCTCCCGCCTTGCCCATCGTACTCAGTCTGTACTACATTAAATTAATTCACAGAAATACATAGCTATATGGTAAAAAAAAAGGGGAAAACAATATATAATGTTTTAGAAGATATGAACGAAAAGTAAGTTTATCATGTAGTACTGAGAGGATCGAGTACATACGGAAACGTCATGACGCTGTTGCAGCTGCTGCCCACCTTGGAGAGTAGTGCCGCTGTGGCGAATTGGGTTGCCATACTCGTCCGTAGGATTCACGTTGTCGTATTCGTCTTTGCGGATAACGTTGCCGTATGCATCTGTAGTCGCAGATGATGTATCATTTCGATGGTCATTGTTTCCAACTACAGGTATGTTCTCCGTTATCTTCTCCTTCAGCCCCTTGTTCCTTCTCCCGCCTTGCCCATCGTACTCAGTCTGTATTACATTAAATTAATTCACAAAAAAACATAGCTATATGGTAAAACAAAAGGCGAAAACAATATATAAGGTTTTAGAAGATATGAACGAAAAGTATGTTTATCATGTAGTACTGAGAGGATCGAGTACTTACGGAAACGTCATGACGCTGTTGCTGCTGCTGCCCACCTTGGAGAGTAGTGCCGCTGTGGCGAATTGGGTTGCCATACTCGTCAGTAGGATTCAACTTGCCGTCTTCGTCTTTGCGGATAACGTTGCCGTATGCATCTGTAGTCGCAGATAATGTATCATTTCGATGGTCATTGTTTCCAACTCCAGGTATGTTCTCCGTTATATTCTCCTTCAGCCCCTTGTTCCTTCTCCCGCCTTGCCCAACATACTCGGTCTGTATTACATTGTTAATTCACAGAAAAACATAGATATATTGTAAAACAAAAGGCAAAAACAGTATATAAGTTTTCATAAAAAAGGAAAGAAAAGTATGTTTGTCATGTAGTACAGAGAGGAGTACTTACGGAAAGGTCATGACGTTGCTGCTGTTGCCCACCTTGGCTGTGGCTAATTAGGTTGCCATACTCGTCCGTAGGAATCACGTTGCCGTATTCGTCTTTGCGGATAACGTTGCCGTATGCATCTATAGTTGCAGATGATGTATCATTTCGATGGTTATTGTTTCCAACTCCAGGTATGTCCTCCGTTATCTTCTCCTTCAGCCCCTTGTTCCTTCTCCCGCCTTGCCCATTGTACTCAGTCTGTATTACATTAAATTAATTAACAAAAAAACATAGCTATATGGTAAAACAAAAGGCGAAAACGATATATAAGGTTTTAGAAGATACGAAAGAAAAGTAAGTTTATCCTGTAGTACTGAGAGGAGTACTTACGGAAAGGTCATGACGCTGCTGCTGCTGCCGCCCACCTTGGAGAGTAGTGCCGCTGTGGCGAATTGGGTTGCCATACTCGTCTGTAGGATTCACGTTGCCGTATTCGTCTTTGCGGATAACGTTGCCGTATGCATCTATAGTTGCAGATGATGTATCATTTCGATGGTTATTGTTTCCAACTCCAGGCCGTATGTCCTCCGTTATCTTCTCCATCAGCCCCTTGTTCCTTCCCCCGCCTTGCCCATTGTACTCAGTCTGTATTTACATTAAATTAAGTCCCAGAAAAACATAGCTATATGGTAAAACAAAAGGCGAGACAATATATAAGGTTTTAGAAGATATGAAAGAAAAGTACGTTTATCATGTAGTACTGGGAGGAGTACTTACGGAAAGGTCATGACGTTGCTGCTGCTGCCCACCTTGGAGAGTAGTGCCGCTGTGGCGAATTAGGTTGCCATACTCGTCCGTAGGAATCACGTTGCCGTATTCGTCTTTGCAGATAACGTTGCCGTACGCATCTGTAGTTGCAGATGATATATCATTCCGATGGTCATTGTTTCCAACTCCAGGTATGTTCTCCGTTATCTTCTCCTTCAGCCCCTTGTTCCTTCTCCCGCCTTGCCCATCGTACTCAGTCTGTATTACATTAAATTAATTCACAGAAAAACATAGCTATATGGTGAAACAAAAGGCGAAAACGATATATAAGGTTTTAGAAGATAGGAAAGAAAAGTATGTTTATCATGTAGTACTGAGAGGAGTACTTACGCAAAGGTCATGACGCTGCTGCTGCTGCTGCTGCCGCTGCCGCCCACCTTGGAGAGTAGTGCCGCTGTGTCGAATTGGGTTGCTATACTCGTCCGTTGGATTCACGTTGCCGTATTCGTCTTCGCGGATAATGTTGCCGTATGCATCTGTAGTCGCAGATGATGTATCATTTCGATGGTCATTGTTTCCAACTACAGCTATGTTCTCCGCGGTAATCTTCTCCTTCAGCCCCTTGTTCCTTCCCCCGCCTTGCCCATTGTACTCAGTCTGTATTACATTAAATTAATTCCCAGAAAAACATAGCTATATAGTAAAACAAAAGGCGAAAACAATATATAAGGTTTTAGAAAATAGGAAAGAAAAGTATGTTTATCATGTAGTACTGAGAGGAGTACTTACGGAAAGGTCATGACGTTGCTGCTGCTGCCCACCTTGGAGATTAGTGCCGCTGTGGCGAATTAGGTTGCCATACTCGTCCGTAGGAATCACGTTGCCGTATTCGTCTTTGCATATAACGTTGCCGTATGTATCTATAGTTGCAGATGATATATCATTTCGATGGTCATTGTTTGCAACTCCAGGTATGTTCTCCGTTATCTTCTCCTTCAGCCCCTTGTTCCTTCTCCCGCCTTGCCCATCGTACTCGGTCTGTATTACATTAAATTAATTCACAGAAAAACATAGCTATATGGTGAAACAAAAGGCGAAAACGATATATAAGGTTTTAGAAGATAGGAAAGAAAAGTATGTTTATCATGTAGTACTGAGAGGAGTACTTACGGACAGGTCATGACGCTGCTGTTGCTGCTGCCCATCTTGGAGAGTAGTGCCGTTGTGGCGGATTGGGTTGCCGTATGCATCTGTAGTTGCAGATGATATTGTATCATTTCGATTGTCATTGTTTCCAACTCCAGGTATGTTCTCCGTTATCTTCTCCTTCAGCCCCTTGTTCCTTCTCCCGCCTTGCCCATCGTACTCAGTCTGTATTACATTAAATTAATTCACAGAAAAATATAGCTATATGGTGAAACAAAAGGCGAAAACGATATATAAGGTTTTAGAATTGAAGATAGGAAAGAAAAGTATGTTTATCATGTAGTACTGAGAGGAGTACTTACGGAAAGGTCATGACGCTGCTGCTGATGCTGCCCACCTTGGTTAGTAGTGCCGCTGTGGCGAATTGGGTTGCCATACTTGTCCGTAGGAATCACGTTCCCATATTCGTCTTTGCGGATAACGTTGTCGTATGCATCTGTGGTCGCAGATGATGTATCATTTCGATGGCCATTGTTTCCAACTACAGGTATGTTCTCCGTTATCTTCTCCTTCAGCCCCTTAATGTTCCTTCTCCCGCCTTGCCCATCGTACTCGGTCTGTATTACATTAAATTAATTCACCGAAAAACATAGATATATATATTGTAAAACAAAAGGCAAAAACAATATATAAGATTTTAGAAGATAGGAAAGAAAAGTATGTTTATCATGTAGTGCTGAGAGGAGTACATACGGAAAGGTCCTGACGCTGCTGCTGCTGCTGCTGCTGCTGCCCACCTTGGAGAGTAGTGCCGTTGTGGCGGATTGGGTTGCCATACTCGTCTGTAGGAATCACGTTGCCGTATTCGTCTTTGCGGATAACGTTATATGCATCTGTGCTATGGGCTGCTCCGTATTCGTTTTGGAAATGTGCCATTTTCAAGGTTTACAAGCGGCAACAAAATCACAAGCAAAGGCTGAGAATTTTAACGAAAGAGTGTATAAATGTAAGCTTACTAGCTGCGACTGTTCTTTGCACGGATATAGTATGGATTACTCTGGACTAACTTATATACATCGGTCGAACTGATTATGTATATATATGAACATGGGTGACGACAGAATTGTTACACGTGCCGCGTTTCCAATTTCTAAACGTGCCACGTTGTTACTCATGACCACGTGGTAGTGATAGAAGCTGAAAAATATCCGAACACGTCGGTTTGAGATGAAGTTTCCTCGCCGACAATGAGTAGACGTTTATTATGTTCGGACACGTCTACTCATAAACTGAAATGAAGTTTCCCGGCTTAATTAGCATCATGTCGAGAGACATCGTGTGGATCTGTCGTTTCTCTTTTTACTGAAAGCAAAATCCAATATTTCGGAAAAATAAACTTCCACGTGGCCATGTGCAATAACGTGGCACATTTGGCAAATTGAAACGCGGCACGTGTAAGAAGACTAACATTTGGAATCATCTTCAAAATTTGATGATTTTAACTTTAAAATCTTGACATTTGATTCACCATATGTTCAAATGTCAAGTTTTTAGCTACATTACATTTTTTTTCATCTTTAAATTTAAAGATTTACTATTCACACTCTATAACTATTATTTTATTTATTTAAATTATTGTTTCTCAATTTTGAGCCAGAATATATTTAAATTAGAAAATAATAATTTAAGTATCAAATTAAATTATTAATTAACATATAGGTAGTGTAATTGTAAAATATAAAAAAATAAATTAAAAATATTATTATTAATAAAATAATATTATATTATTATTTTGATTAATCTAATAACTAATCCAATGTAAAGTTATAAATAGAGATTTTAGATTTACAAAAAATATATAGTTTTTATCAAATTTTAAAAATAAAAATAATAAATGTAATGCTAATGCTCTAACAATTCTGTCGTCATGCATGTTCGTATACGCGTACATAATCAGGTCTACCGATATATAGAATTTCTCAAAAGTTAGATTTCATCTTGAATGTCCGGTTGCCGACACTTCTGGGATGATGCTTCTTGAATGTTCCAATAGATATTATTAAAAAAAATCATTTCTGTTTACAAATTACAGGTCAGTATTGAATGCATGGCTTAATATAATTTTATATTAAGGGACGAGGTTTACCATACTATGTTCATAACCGGGTTAAATGGAATAAAAAAGTCTCCTTTATTATAGCATCATAATATAGGAGCAAGAACTTTCTGGTTAGGAGGAAGTTTATCCTTCACTTTCGGTGGAAGGGTTTTTTTTAAAACCCAGCTCATTGCCCCCATGTACGTGGATAACGTCTCTAGGTTCTGTGACACGAGTTCATGCCATCTTTCTTTTTTCATGCACGTTTCTCTTCCCGTTGTTTGAGGTTTGTTCTATTTTCTATTTATAGCCTATATATACGTTAAGTTTTTCTCAACCCTAGTTTTTGTGCTGCTCATTCTCCTCTTCACAGAAAATCAACCGAGAGCTCCATTTTACTGCACAAGCAAGGAACCCTATCGTTAACCACGATTTCCATCACAGAAGCAGAGTCGCGCCTCAGCCACCCAAACTGTTCTGTCAACCACTCTCCACGGTGAATCTCTAGCCAGACCAAACTACCATGCTCAGCCACACGAAGCTCCCGCCCAACGCCCCGAATCCTTTGTTGCAAGCCCCAAAATCTCCTGTTTTAAATGTCCAAAACAGAGCAACTTTCAGCCGTTGCAATCACCCCCTACCGAGAGTTTCACCGCGCTGTGCCCCCACAGAAATTTCCGGCAGAGACTTCCCACCATCCCAGTCCGCCGCACGGCGCCTCAAGCCCCCGATAAGCTCACGCCATTTCTGGTTGGTGGTTCTTTTCTCTCGGTCTCTCCCTCATACCGTGTGTCTCTCTCGCTCTCGCCGCCCAGCGTAAGTGGACTTGCCGCTGTACGCCCTCAGTTGCACTCCAGTCGCGCCACCATAACTCCTCCAGCCAGCCCATCGCGCCTTACCGCTCCACTCATACTCTCGGGTTAGCCGTAAGTCGTCGCCGCTGCACTTCTTTTTCCCTTATTTTTCATGTTGTCGACATAAAGAGTTGTACATATATATATGTGTGTATGTATACGTAACTTACGTTAACTTAATAGTAGGAAGTATTATTACCTTTTTATCTCTTATAGTATGCCTCCAGATTTATTGTTTCGGGTGTTAGTTTAATAAGTTTATATTATGTACTTTGGGTTTGAAATAATGAGTATATTACGTGGGTTGCAGAGTATGTTTTTATTTGGGCATAGACGTGTGGTTTTATTTTGTTAAGTTGGTATTTTTAAGAGACTGATATTTTTATTGGAATGGTTATTAAGTAGATGCTGATAAGATTTTTTTTTGGAACGATCAGTAAGTGCGAAATATTAGTTTGAGTCCTTTTAAAAGAATATTTATTTATTTAAACTAAAGTATGAGTTTCTACTTATAATGATTTTGATATAGTTATGTTATTTAGTATTATAAATTATCGTAAGATCTCAATCGTAAATAGGTTAGAATTTAATGTTTTAGTCGGAGTTACTAAGTTGGATATTGATGAATTTAGACAATGAAGTTGGTATTTTAAGAATAATGAAAATTTTGGGTTTTGAGGAAGTTAAAATAGGTTATTTTAGGTGTTTAGGCCTGAATATCGAAATGCGAGATAGATTGGGAGTATATGGAAATTTATGTGATTATCTTATAGGTGACGACTAATTTTATTCTGCATTGTTGAGGAAATTTTCGAAAAACTACAACTTCCAGGTAAGCGGGGTTCCTATGCTAGATTTGCATAAAAATAAATGAACTGATGTTGGTTTGTAAAAAAAATGTGCATGTTTTTTAAAAAGAAAAGATGAAAAACAACCTCAGTATATGTTTTGCATTCACTCATAAGATATGTAGGAAATAGAAAAGAAATGCTTTTGACATGAATAGTGTAGACATGAGTAATATTTGTCATATTTCTGAAATATGCAAAAGAGCAAATATGATATCATTGAGATTTTTATGCATGTGATATGAAATGATTTGGATTTGTTTTTTATCAAATGGAAATTATATGAATATGTTTCCCACATGTTTTGATATGATATGGATATGATAAAACTTTGGCATACTTATCTGTTCTGAATTTGATTCTGAATATGGTTATGATATGATAATACTAGTTCACGTGATATGGTTGGTACCAACATGATATGATATGATATGAGTGCACCTACTTTGGAAACAAAGTGGTCTTTTACGTGTTCTTTCCTTTGTGCACACTCGGGGCTCCGAAATTGAAAAATGTGAAGTTTCACAACATGATACTGCCTTGTTTGGCCACCGGGGATAGCACAACCCTACCACGGGAGTTAAACATGGTATATGACATGATATGATACGATATGACATAATAAGATGAAAATGTGCAGTTATGTTTTTCCAAAGCGGGTTTTCAATATGAAAATGGTTTATGAATATGAAAAGATTTAAAAGTCGCTCTGATCTTTCTGATAACATGTTTTGAAATGTGCATATGAAAATGAAATGTTTTATTTATGCATACCATTCTTTCTAAAAATGGCTCATGTTTACATACTAGTATATATTCTCTGCTTACTGAGTTGTGAATAACTCACCCCTTATCTTCATATATTTTCAGATGACATTGATTTCCCAGCTGTGGGTCTAGATTAGAAATTGGAACTTGACTAGATATGGATAGAAGGTCGAGTCCCATTGTTAGTAGAAGGGTATAACTTGAGTATTTGAAGTACTTTGAGTTGTTTGGACCTATTGAGAATTAAAGATGTGTCATTTTATTTCGTTGAGATTATTGGAAAATTGTGGACCCCTTTGGTTTATGCTATTTTTGTAATGATGATTTATGGAATTTGTATTATGGTTATTTGGAAATATGAGATTGTGTTATTTATGAAATCTTTGGAGTTTTAGATGCTTGGAGAGACAAGTTTGTAAGTGACAGGTAGTAATTCTCCGACCCTTTCAGGTACGGGGCATTACATTTTTTGCTTAGGGCAAGTTATTACTAGCATAATTTTACTTCTGTCATCTCAATGTACTCTTCGCTTTACTTCTGGATCGAAGTTTGGTTCAAATGGATGAGGAACTTTCAGAATTATGGAGTAAGTTTTCTTTAACTGAAGAGGAAAGGTATGAGATTGTAATAACTGCCCAAGACATTGAGAATAACATGAAGAGAGGGAAATTATGTCTGGTGGGAAAAGTAATTGCTGATAAAAAGATTAATTAGGATGCGTTCAAGAACACAATGTTAAAAGTGTGGAAATCTTGTGTTGGAGCAAAAATTCATGAGGTAGGAGAAAATCTTTATGTGTTTGAATTCCAAACTGAGAAAGATTTGAATAAAATTTGGGGAGGCCAGCCTTGGTTATTTGACACAAATCTAGTTTGCATAAAAAAATTCGATGGTGTTACTCCACCTGCTGATCTGAATTTTAATTCCACTACTTTGTGGGTTCAACTGCATAATTTACCTCTCGGATGCATGAATAAGGAAATTGGAGGTAGAATTGGATCCACTATAGGTAGAGTTATTGAGGTGGAGGCTGATTATGATGAGAATTGGTGGGGAAAGTGGATTAGAGTGCAGGTTGAGGTGGATTTAATCAAGCCTTTAATAAGAGAGAAAATTATGGAACTGCTGGGACAGAAAAGCTTTATTCCTTTTAGATATGAAAGGCTACCTAGATTTTGTTTTAAATATGGGGCTATTAAACATGGTGTGCAAGGATGTGTGGGGATAAATAAACAGACGGAAGATACAAAAGATTATAATATGCAACAGTATGGATCATGGCTGCGTGCTTCAAGCTCTGCTGCAGTTTCCAGCTATGGCAGCACCTCAGGTCCATTATTTCCTACTACAATAAAGCCAGGGTCCTGCAATAAGGTGGAACAACTGGCTCAAAAAGAACTTCAGCTAGTTGAAGTGGAGTCAAGTCAGGAATTGTTGAAGCATCATACAATAGAAGAGGATAACGAAGAAAGTAATGTAGGCCAGCTTCAAATTACTGATTTAACTGTGCTCAACATGGAGACAGAATCAAAAGAAATAGTACTTGATAATTCAAAGGACTTACTGGACCAGTCAGCAGTTCAACCTTTATCAACATTGGTGATGCCTAGTAAGCTTGATCAATTAGAAATCCTGCAGGATCAGCAAGAGTTGTGTCAATCAGAGAAAATTCTTGAGTTATGTAATACTAGATGGAAGGGGAGGGCGAGGGGACAACAAACCACTGAATTGATGCAATTTGCTAATTATGCTACTAGGAAGAGAAAAAATGATGAAGAATCGGTTATGATGGCAAAGGAAAATCAACAAGATAGTAGGGGCAAAAAATAAGCTTTACTATCTGATTTTGATATATCGGCGGAGGCTGTTAGTCAACCCCGTCGGGAGAAATGAGGCTTCTAGGTTGGAACTGCCGAGAGCTTGGCAACCCTCAGAAAGTTAGAGATCTTAGCCTGTTGGTTAAGATCCATAAGCCTAGCATTTTGTTTCTCATAGAAACAAAATTGCATAAGAAAACTTAGATGCTTTGAAACTGAAATTGGGATTCAAATGTTTATTTTCAGTTGATAGTGTGGGAAGAAGTGGAGGTATGGTTCTGTTATGGCAGAGGATATTCATATCAATATAAGCACCTACTCACAAAGATAGAAATATGTGGGTTGTTCAACCAGAAGCTGAGTGGATGCTAACTTGTTTTTATGGCAACCCTGAAACAAGATAAGAGACATGAAGGGTGGGGTATCTTGAGACATCTAAATCTCCTACAGCCTAAAAGATGGTTATGTCTAGGTGACTTTAATGAAATCTTACATCATAGTGAAAAGTATGGTGGGGCTAGAAGGGATGAAAAACAGATGGCAGATTTCAGAAGTGTTTTACAGGATTGCCAGTTGAAGGATTTGGGTTGTATCCAAGGTAAGTATACCTAGTCTAATTTTAGAGAGGATCATAATTTCACAAAGGAAAGGCTTGATAGAGCCACTGCCAACTCTGTGTGGTGTGCAACTTTTGGTGGGGGAGAGGTACAAGTTTTAGCATCATACTCTTCAGATCATTGTCCTATTTTGATGACAGCTGGGCAACATAATGATTGGACTGGGCAACCAGCTCATATTTGCAGATATGAGGATAGTTGGTCTCTTTTTTCTAATTGTGAGGAGGTTATTACTCATGCTTGGCAAATACATGGTAGAAACAAAGAAGGTCTCACAAAGATAAACACAAAACTTGAAGGCTGCTTACAGGTGTTGAGATAGTGGAGTTACCAAAAAGAATGTGATTCTAGAGCCAGTATCAAACAGAAAAGGAAATCTCTTCAGGCTTTGCAGCAATCTATTATAACAACATCAGTTCAGCAACTTAAAGATTTACAGAAATAAATTGATCACTAGCTGGAAAGAGAGCATGTGAAATGGAAACAAAGGGCAAAATAGATTTGGCTGCATAAAGGAGACAGAAACACTAGATTTTATCATCTTTGTGCAACTCATAAAAAGAAGAGAAATAGTATATCCAAGATTATTGATGAGACTGGAAGGACAATTTCAGATTCCAAGCACATTGAAGAAGCTTTTACTCAGTTTTTCAAAGGGTTTTTTGCAACTTCCAATCCCACAAATATGGAAGACTCGATGCAGGCAGTTAAAAGGAAAGTTAGTCAACAGATGAATGAAGCTCTATTGGCACCTTTTAGAAAAGAGGAAATTGAGGAAGCTGTTTTTCAGATGGGACCACAAAAAGCACCAGGACCAGATGGGTATGGGGCTTGTTTTATCAGAAATACTGGTTTGTGATAGGGGAAGAGGTTAGTGAGGCTATCCTTGATTTTTTGAATTCTGATCATGGCATGGAAGAGATCAATTATACCTATTTAGTGATGATTCCCAAATGTAGTAACTCTGTGCACATGATTGACTACAGACCTATCAGTCTTTGTAATGTTCTCTACAAAGAAACTGAAACAGATCCTCCCATCCATAATCTCTCAAAACCACTGTGCCTTTGTACCTGGTAGGCTAATATCTGACAATATATTGGCTGCCTATGAAAGTTTGCATTCCATGAGAACTAAGATGAAGGGTAAGATGGGCTACATGGCTTTGAAACTAGACATGAGTAAAGCTTACGATAGGATTGAGTGGAATTTTCTAAAAGAAGCTATGTTGAAGATGGGGTTTGATATTAGGTGGATTGAGCTTATTTTGAGGTGTATTTCTTCTTCCTCTTTCTCTGTGCTTTTAAATGGTGTCCCTCAAAATTGTTTTAGACCCATTAGGGGACTTAGACAAGGCTGCCCTTTGTCTCCTTTCTTGTTTATCATCTGTGCTAAGGTGCTAACTGATCAGCTAATGGAAGCAGAACAAATAGGGTATAACACTGGGGTTCCTATTGCCAGAGGTCAGTTCAAGATGACTCACTTGTTTTTTGCTGATGATAGTATGTTATTCTGTCGAGCTAATATACAAGAGTGGGTTAATTTGAATAAGATTTTATATAGCTATGAGCAGGCCTCAGGACAAAGGCTCAACAGAAATAAGACTTCCTTATACTTCAGCAACAAAACAAAGCAAGAAACAAAGAATCATATGTTGCAAGTTGCTGGTTTGAGAGCCTCGTCAAACATGGAGAAATATTTGGGGTTGCCATCAGTTATTAGAAGATCAAAATCAGTAGCCTTTCAAGGAATATTTGAAAAAGTGAGTAAAATAATGGAGAATTGGAAGGTTAAGTTCCTCTCACAAGCTGGTAAAGATATTCTAATCAAGGCTTTGTCCAAGCTATACCTACATATAGTATGAATGTGTTTCTTCTTCCAAAAACTTTATGTACTAATTTGAACTCACTGATTTCCAACTTCTGGTGGGGCACTCAGGACAAAGCTGCAAAGATTCATTGGAAAGGATGGGATTGTTTGAGCAAAAATAAAGCAGGTGGGGGACTTGGTTTTAGAGATTTGGTGGCTTTCAATTTAGCTTTACCGACCAAACAGGTCTGGAGAATTCTCAATAATCCTACAACTTTAGCAGCTAGAATTCTCAAGGCTGTTTATTTCCCACACAAATCTATTATGCAGGCAAAATCTGGTTTTAGACCTTCTTATACATGGAGAAGCCTCAGTTAAGCAATTAATATTGTTAAAGATGGCATGATTTGGAGAATTACTAATGGAGAAGATGTAATGATATGGCAAGACCAGTGGATTCCAACTAATGAATCTGGTGCAATAAGATCTCCAGTGAACACTTTGTCAACAAATGCAAAAGTGTCTGAGCTCATTGACCCTAATACAAGGTGGTGGAATATACAAATGCTCAAGACTATTTTCTGGGAAGAAGATATGCAACATATTGTAAGGATACCTGTAGCACAGACCATCAATTCAAGAGACAATATTATGTGGAAGCATAAAAGAAATGGCTGTTTTAAAGTCAGAAGTGCCTATCATCTATGTAAGCAGAGGCAAGATCAGAAAAAATGGGAAACTTCTACACGAGGAGTGCCCAAAGAATTATGGAAGCAAATTTGGCAAATGAATACTAAAAATGCTGTCAAAGTATTTCTTTGGCGTGCTTGTAATGATGCTCTACCCACTAAGCAAAATCTGTGCAAGAGGAAAGTGATAAATGAACCTTTTTGTCAATATGTCAGCAGGCAGAAGAAACTCCATCTCATGTTCTGTGGGATTACCCATCTGCACAGGATGTGTGAATGTTAGGAAGCAAGAAATTTCAGAAAGCTGCATTCACTCATCAAGAGTTTGGAGAGATCTTTATGCACATGCTTCAGAGATTAGGAATATCAGAAATCTCTT
Source organism: Juglans cinerea (assembly GCA_961763995.1). Classification (NCBI taxonomy): domain Eukaryota; kingdom Viridiplantae; phylum Streptophyta; class Magnoliopsida; order Fagales; family Juglandaceae; genus Juglans; species Juglans cinerea. The sequence goes on along the minus strand of CAUIVZ010000012.1, from coordinate 5,122,505 downwards.
TGTTTGCAGAAATTGCCAAAATGTTGTGGACAAGAAGAAACAAGATGATTTTTGAAGATAGTTTTACAGCTCCTTCCATTCTGATTAAGAGAGCAACATAGGAGTACAATGATTTTCAACAGTTGCATGATAAACAACTCAACTCCAGAAATCATGGTAGAGTGGCCCAAACATAATTTTTTCATTGGCAACCTCCAGAGAGAGAATGGATCAAAATAAATTGCGATGTTGCAGTCAGAGAAAGAGGGCATAGACTTGGAGTTGGGATTGCAGTTAGAGACTCGGAAGGGGATATACTGGCTTCATGCATGCAACCACTACAATTCTGCCCACAAGCTGATATAGCAGAAGCTAGAGATTTAATTTCAACAGCCAAGTTGTGTAATGAGCTTAGTTTGCAAAAAGTAGTTTTTGAAGGTGATTCATTGCAGGTTGTAAATGAATTGAAACAGACTGTTCAAAAAAATTGTTTGCTGCAATGTCTTGTGAATGATGTGCATTCGATCTTGGCAGGTATTATTTGGAAGAAAGCACATGTCAAAAGGAATGCAAATCAGGTGGCTCACTTGCTAGCACAGAAAGCACTTTATCAGAGTTGTGAGATTATTGATGTTGATTGTATCAACCCTAATATTAGTGATCTGGTTATGGCTGAGAAACAAAGAGCAGGTTTTTGTGATAGTGTGATAGTACAGTCTGATGTCAATGTTCTAAACTCTTGTTATGCAGTGTCAGTTTCTAATCTAGTATATTCTGATGTCAATGTTATAAGCTCTGGTATTGGAGCGTCTGTTCTTAACTTTACCAATGTAATGGCTGAGGGCCATAGTGTTTGTTGAATGAATTTCGAAGTTTCAAAAAAAAAAAAGGGGGGGGGGGGTTAATTGAGAAGTACTGAATGCATGTCTTAATATAATTTTATATGATTCACTAATGTCTTAGAATAAACTTTTAAGATTTAAATTTGAGGTTGAAAGCATGTCATGATAGGTTTTAAATTCATATTTTGTGTTGATCAACAAGCATGTTTCGATTTTGCTTAATTTAAGGTTAATTCATGAAGTTTTGATTAATTTGCTTAGGCTTGAATAATGAGCAATTAGAAAAGCATTGTGATTGGGATAAGAATGAAAATGCATGATTTAATTAGGTTCTAAATATTTTCTTGGTAAAGAAAAGTTAGAAACATCATGCATATGCTTAATGGATGCTTTAGTGGTAATTTGGCCTCAATCCATACTTACGTGTTGGGATAAACTTGTAGGACTTAAGTCTAAGTTTTTAATTTATCCTTAAGGTTATAATTATAGTTGGAACTTGATGAATTTAAGTAAACATGCATCCATAGAAGTTTTATAGATGAAATCACACATAGGCTTTCAGAGGATGCATGCCACGGGTTGGGTAAGTTTGACATAGTTGTGCTTTAAATCTTGCAATTATAAGGGCATAGATGATTTTAGAACATAGAAAATATGAGATTTGTGAAATCTAGTGAATTTTAGGGCTCAGTTGCAAATGGTAAAAATTTAGGACCTTAGTGGTAATTTTGGAAAATTTAGGGACAATTTTGGATATACCAATTCTTGAACCCTTTTGATTATGAACGTTTTCTTTAGAAGTTTAAATCCTAACTTCAAATAATTTTGTTTATAGCCACATCGATTCTCTAACTCGGGAAGTTTGTAAATTGGCCTCTAATTTACATTTTGATAATTTATTTATAATTTATTGATAAATGCCACATTCATGATATAAATGTCATTTGAGCATGAAACATCATGTTATACGATACATTGAGTACATTACTACTTACTTACATGACATGTGCAATTTTCATCGTTTGAGCATGTTATACAAAATTTTTCATTTTCCAGTGAAACATACTTATAAACGCATGTCAAGAAAAATATTTTCAAACATAGCATGAAAACTTATTTTTGTCACGACCCCAAAGGCTAGGATGAGAAATTATCCTAGTGGGATTCTTCTGTCCACTATGGAGTGAGTAAAAATGGAGTGGTAACCCCTAAGTTGACGAAGGACAATCAACGAGTTTTGAATGGATTCTTTTTAAAGAATACCAGAGCGAAGTCAAATTTTATGGCACTTAAGGGTCTTAGGTGTATATGTTATGATGTTATGATGATAACAATGTTATGTTACCAATGTATTAAGAATGAGCCTGCAGACAACATAGTTTCAACATGAGTTGTATTATGATCACTAGCAAGTACTCACAGTGCATATGGGGAACTGTGATGATACCTTATGTTATGATGTTAATGTTAATGATAGTGAAGTGTTATATTTTTTAAAGTTGAATTGAAAAATGTTATCTGTAAAAGTTTTTTTGAAAATGTTGAGGAATCTGGATGGGAGACAAATACTAATTTTCTGCATTACAAGCATTTCATATTTATCATGCATAATTTATCTTTATGCATGTTGGTTGTTAATTTATTGAGATTTCAGGGAATCTTGTTGTGGTAGTCCCACTACCATTTCCCCTGGAAATGTAGAAGTTGTATCAAGACCAAACGAAGACAGATAAGATGGACCGATGGATCCGACTGATTGAAGAGGAGCTAGACCTCGATCAAAGATTAGATCTTATTTTGATGTTCATAGCTTTAACTGTACGTACTTTAGAGTGTATGGAAGAGTTGATCTAACCATGGAGACTTGTTATCTTAAGTATATTGTATTAAGGATATGCTACATTTAAGTTTGAACTTATGATGATTATTAATGCTATTGTGATGTTTTAGTTCATTCTGGCATGAGTTATATTTAGTCACCCTTATTCCGCTGTGATTATTGCAAACTGCTAGTTGCATTCTAGGATGTATTGCATATTAATTGTCATGAACGGGGGTATGTAATCTTGCGTTGCATGTCCCAATGCTCTAAGTCTATGTTCCATCCCAGGCGGAGGTTTAGGGGCGTCATAGGCTAAGCTCTTGCCAAGTATCCAAATAAAACTTTTTTAACCTAATTTAGACATTCCACACTGTGACTTTGAAAACACTACTCTAGGTGCTAACATTGAGATTACTATTCACTCTGAAAAAGTGAAAAATAACTTTACACTGTAAAATCCTAAGTATTAACACTATCATCAAAGTGTAAATTTTTTATCGAAATTCGACTCCGAAGTGTTATTCCGGAAATCAAAAATAATTTTATTGCACCATAAAATCTTAAATATTCATATGAAACTAGTGGCACAGACTGTTTTTCATTCATACACTTTTAAGTATCTCAAATAAATAAAATTGCATTTCTAATACCATAGTGAGTAGGGAAACTGATTACATTTACAGATTAAAACCTACGCGATTGGGTCGGTTCGTAAAAACTTTCGGGTTTTTACGAGGTTCCTCAAGCCTAAAGAAATTCCTACATTAAAACTCTGGGGGGCTATTACAATCATTACCATGTCCATATAACTTAATAGAAAAATTTTACTCATCATCATTTTTCTCATCATCCTTTCATCATCCATGATGTAACATTAAATGATGGGTTCACAAGTAAAACATAATAAATAGTCTCCAATCATCTAATGTCACATCATGGAATGATAAGAGGATAATGAGAAAATGGATGAAGAGTAGGATTACTCAACTTAATAATATTGATCTTTTTCGTAGATGAGACTATTTGAGGAAAAAGATGACAATACTTGATGACAAATACGTGAATTATGCTCTGTTTTTCGCACACATGAAACTATTTATACTCGTAAATATTCTTGTTAACACTATTTAGACCCATGTAAGATTCTTACCAAAAGTAATCAATGAATTATTTGAAACTGTTTTATACATAATTTTGAATTTTGAATTCTTTATTAACTAAAACAACCGATTTCTAATTTTCATGAATTACCTGGTTCATTGAATCGGCCTTTTCTCAATTCAGAATGAGATTCTAAATTTCTTTTTTAAAATAATATTCATTCATCAATTATGGATAGTATCAGTACATTATTTTTCCAAAAGAATGCAATTTTTAATGAAATCAGGACACTTTTCTATCCATACTACCTCCCCTTCACAGGATTATGCTTGCTTAGCAATTAGATGAGTTGCATTGTTACCTTCACGTGGAGTGAATATGACAAACCATTGTTGTCTGCCCTTTTATAGCATTTGATGTCTTCAATAAGCTGGCCATGCTTGGACCAATTTTCCCCTGGGCTATTAACATCATCAATTACCAATTTTGCATCACCTTAAAAAACCACTACATGTAGACCAAATTTTGTACTCAAAAACCATAGCTCTCCATAGGGCTTTTATTTCTGCTACATGTGGTGTTGGTACTGCTTCTTCATTTCGACAAAGAGGTTGCAATTACCTACCCCTACTAATCCCTTATAATGACACCAACTCCCATCTAGAGCTGCATCCCAATTAACCTTACAGACATTTTCAATTGGCTTCTGCCACTTAACAGCTTTGTCTACCCTTCCAGCTTTATTATTTTGCTTGATCAATATGTTCTATTTCTGTTTAAACTCTTTTAAATCATTGTGTGCCTCTATAATTAATGATCTCGGGCTCTCAATTTCTGTTCAAAGATATATTTGCATCTTCTATGCAAATTCTTCTAAACATTACAGCAGCCTCTTCCACTTCATGTTGTTTCAGTCTGTTCACCAAGTTCTCTCATATGCTGAAAAAATTATCATCATTGCTACTCCATTTATGAACTAGACTTTGGGTTTCAGCTCATACATCAGTCGAAGTAACATAACTCCATAGAGTATGGAAATTGCTTTCCTCCACTATCTCATAAATAGGACATTTAGCACTATATGTTATCTTTCTCATGAACAACTTCTTTTTAGATGTAAGAGCATCATTCACTGCCTTCCAAATAAATACTTTGACCCCATTTGGCACATTTAGATCCCATATTTTCTTCCATGCTATAGAGTCACCCTTACTACCTGATGATTCTCCTCTCTCTCTACTTCTACTTCTCTTGTCAACTTCCAAATGGTATACACTCTTAATTAAGAAAAGACCATTTTTTGTAGGACTCCAAATCAATTTATCATCCAATCCCAATCTACTGGAAGGCAAACAACAAATGATACGTGCCTCTCTTTCATCAAATATGTCATTAATTAAATCCTTCTCCTAGCATCCTTCTTCACTATCTATAAGCTCATTCAATTTGGCTTCCTTGTTGAGAACTTTCATTGGAGATTGTAAACTGAATGTACTTGGTATAGGCAACCACTTATCTCTCCAAATATTTATTTTGTTATTATTCCCTACTCTCCACCTTAATCCTTCCTTAAGTAAATTCCTAGAAACCCAAATACTCCTCCGTATTTGTGATGGACATGCTCCTTGTGGCGCCCCCGACCCCCATGTAAGAAAATACAGGAATCGAGACGCCGGGATGATGACAACACGGTCACACATCCCAATGAAGTGCCAGTGTGTGTACATGCAACGGTGTACAAATAAAATAACGCAGCGGATAGTCAACTAAGTATCAGAATTTAAAACCAACTAAACATCAGTAGAGGTTTAAAAGCAGTTATACAGTCATCCAAAATAAAGTTTAACACATGTCCCGAAAATACAAAAGGGTAAAATAGAATAGCAATAACCAGTGATCTCAGATCACTCCTCGGGCGGAGCCGTCTCCTCAGGCTCGCCCTCCTCCTCCACATCTACATCAAAATCTGCGTTACCACAGAATAGTACCGCAGGTAAGTATAACCCAAATAATCCTCAGGAATAAAAATGCATTTAATGCAACCAACATGCATGCATATGATGAAATATGCATTTTTCCTCAAAACATCATTTTCCCCGAAAATGATAATTTTCCAACACACGCCAAAATCCCATTGGCCCAAAAATAATCCGTAAAACATTTTCTCAGAAAATGATTTACAAAAAATCCAACTCACACTAGTTTACCAGAAAATAGCCAATTAATCCGTTATTAACCTATGCACCATGGCCTCCCCTAGGGACCATCCGCACGTCCTGGCTCCGTAGCGATGCTCGGTTCCGCGCCCAGCTCGTACGTAGCCAAGCACCCACTACGCAACGAGCGATGCCCAGTTCCGAGCCCAGCGCGTACGTAGCCAAGCATCCTCTAGTCCCCGCCAGCAGAAGGACCACGGAGTCGGCACGAATCTCTCGTCTGATCCCAATGTCGCCCAGCGACAATCCAGGGGACGTTACTCAGTTTATTCCGCTCCCGAGTAACCAGAGGAGCTCCACCGAGATAATGCCCCATCTCGGCTTGGGGTCGTGATACACACGCACCCAAAAATATTCTCACATAAAATCATAGCTTTCCAAATCACACATGAGCATGAATGCACTATACGAAAACCCAGTTTTCTTTACAAACATGATCATGCATGAAATAATGAAATGCACATGTACCAACACCAATCCAAAATCCATCAATAACCAGTCAAATCCAACCAAACAACTCCAATCAACAGTCCATCTGACCCCCGTACTCCTCGGACTCAGTCCAGCAAAACCAAACAGTAAATTAAATACAGTGAAATGCGTTAGTGCAAAAATACATTAAATTTACAAGAATTCTTTGGAGAAATACTTATAGTGCAATATAGCAATTTCTGAAGGATCACGAAGTTGAAAAAGGCGACGTCTGAGCAACACCACAGTGTAAAATACACTGTGGCCGTGGGTCACAAATACCAACTTTTCAACGGAGACAAACGAAGACCCAAAAATGGTAGGGTAGGGCCTAGAGAGGTCGGTGAAGCCAATGGTGGTGGTGGTTTGCCGTGGGTGGCGGCGCAAGGGGTGGTTTTAGGCCAAAAATGCACAAATCGTAAATGGGCTTGGTGGGGCTTCACCGGTGACGGATCGGAGCTGGGATTGGGTCCATTGGGTTGCCAAGAGGTCAGGGATGAAGTGGTAGGAAGATGGTGGCCGGAGGTGGTGCGACGGCGGCGCGCGAGCGAAATGAACGCCGCCGATGGGGAGGGGAACGGAAGGGGCGGTGTCGCGCACGGCGGCGGGCTGGGTGAAGGTGACAGACGCAAGGGGAGAGAGAGGGAGAGAGAGGGAGCTGGGTTCGCGCGGGGAAGAAAGAAAATAAGGAGGAAAAAAAGAAAAGAAAGAAAAGAAAATGAGAGGAAAGGAAAAATAGGGGAAAAGAAATAAGGTCCAATCCTCATAACTTGGGTCACAAAAATGATCCAACGGAAACGATTTTAAAACCACAAGTTAAATAAAATAATTCAAACGCAATGGTAAAGTCAAATTGAAATAATTAAATCCCACAGTAATTAATTTAAATATTAAAAGCAATTTAAATGCATAACAATAAATAAATATTAAGAAAGCACATAAAAATAATTTTCACCAAATTAAAATCATAGAAATAAACTCATTAAAAATCCAACAAATTTTAAAATAAGAGAATAAATTTTTGAATAAATAAAAATAATCTTTCAGTAAAAATACACTAAAATACAGAGTGTTACACTCCTAGCTTTGCTTCCAAGATAGTCCCTCCATTATAGTACTTTTCCTTCAGAATTCCAGTTGCAAAAGAAGAAGGATTTGTAAGAAGTCTCTAACATTTCTTAGCCAACATAGCTTGGTTAAAAAAATATATATCCCTAAACCCTAGCACTCATTCAACTTTTAAATTGCCCATTTGATCCCACCTCTTCCATTGAATCTTTTTTTCTTGTTTCATATGACCCCACCAAAATCTTACCATTATATCAGAGATTTCTTTACTTAATTGCTTTGGAAACTTAAATACATTCATAGCATACATGGGTATAGCTTGAATAATAGCTTTGATGAGAATCTCCTTACCTGCTTGGGTAAGAAAATTATTCTAAATATGCACTTTATTCCATACTCTTTTCTTTTATCCCTTTAATTGCCTTATCTTTTGACTTCCCAACCATTGAGGGCAACCCTAGGTATTTTCAAAATCTCCATTGTAACAATCTGACCCAAAATTCATTAAGGATGAAAGATGGATAAATTATTGAGCATAAAATATTTTGACTTCCCAACTATTGAGGGAAGACTAGTCGAGTAAATTTTTGGGAAAGACCCCAAGCCCAAAATTTATTGTGGTAGATTATTAGAGTTTACAAATGCCCATTTAATATTTTATCGGGCTCATGCACAACGAAAGCCGCTAGGCCCACTGCCTCAAGCCTCTGCCTTACACCACCGTAAATCGCCAACAATCAAGCCCCTATTTTAGGCAACCCAAAACAGAGCAGCAAGCATGCACCACATGAGCCACAAAGCAGTGTCCAACCTCATCATTCGACCACCACATAGCCACCATGAGACTCACTTTGCATCACCAAGCCCACGTAAACCAATGGCCTAACCACCAAGTAGTTGCACCAAAGAATCCCCACGCTTGACAGTTCACATCAGGGAGCCATGAAGCTAAAACTCAATTTGCCCACCACCTCTTCAGAAACAACCACATAAAGTGACGACAAAAGCCTCACCTTAGCCCAGATTGCCCTTAAAAACCATTTGTCGTGTAGCTATCTTGTAAACGTTTTGAACCCTAGTAAGTGTATTTACCAAGATGACCCTGATATTTTAGATTGGCTAAACTCGCATGGACTTTTGTTGTAGTGCAGCTTATTCAAATTTCAACTTGAGTTTTAATAGGCTTAAATTAATTCTTTTAGAAACTATTTTTAAGTTGGACTTATTTTACTTCAAGTCACACCAGAAACTTTATAATTCAGAAATAATTTAGAGTTTAATATATTAGTCGGAGAAATTAAGTGGATATCGATGAATTTGGGAAGTAATGGTATTTTAGGGCTACAAGAACTTTAGATTTTTAGGATTTCGGCACAGTTGTGAGAAAATTCAGAAAAGTTAAAAAGTCCAGGTAAGCAGGGTTCCTATGCTGGACTTGGCATAAAAAGAAATGGACTGAGGTTGATTTATGAAAAATATGCATTTTTGTTACCAAAAGAAAATTTGAAACAACTTCTGTCATTTTTTTCTGCATCACTCATTGTATTTGAAGAAGAAAGGAGAAAGATATTTTTACCATGACTGGTGTAGACATGAGTAAAATTTTGGCATTCTGTTTTCTGAACTGTGCAAAAAGAGTGAATATGAAACTGAAAATTTTTGCCTAATTATGTAAAGATGCTCTAAATTTGTTTTGATAATGTGAAGATGATATGACTCTGTTCAATACTTTGTATTGATATGATGTGGCATCTGAAAACCATTGGCATGACATTCTGAATCTGTAATTGGTTATATTTCTACCTTGCTCTGACCTTACCATGAGAATAAAACTGTGGCCTCTGTTATATGGTTGGTACCAACATATATGTTTCTCAGTGCACCCACTTTGGAACAAAGTAATTTTTCTGTGTGGTTTTCTTGTGTGTACACTCAAGACTCATAGAATGATAAGGGAAGTTCATATTCTGATACTGCCTGATTTGGCCACCGGAGATAGTACAACCCTACCACGGGGATTAAACATGGTCTCTGTTCTGATATGTTACTTTGATATGATATGATATGATACGATAAAATCATGATATTCAGTTATGTTATGCCAAATGAATTTTGAATACGAACATTTTAAACTGTCACTCTGATATTTTGATAACATGTTTTGGATCTACATTATGGAGTTAAAATGTTTTGTTCTACGGTCTGAACTTTGTGAAAAGGTTTATGTTTACATACTAGAATATGTTATATGTTTACTGAGTTGTTGATAACTCACCCTTTATTTCTATAATATTTTCAAATGTTTTGGATGTTTCAACTGAGAATTAAGAATATGAAGTATGGGTAAGACTGTGTGACTATAGCAGATTAAGTAAAAAGAGGGTACTTTCATTATTGGAGAGTTTATTCAATAGTTTTGTTTTACTATGTTATCTTGGTATTTTGGAAGGTTGACATTTATTTTGAGACTTTGTGGAGTTCCTAGTTAATTATTTTGGAGTAGTTGGTTTAAAACAAGGAGTTCTATGTGTAATTAGGGGTGAAAACCAAAATAATCAATACGATTTTCCCAAAAAGGGAACCAACCGACTTGCAGTTTTTGTGGTGGTGAAACCGACCGAATCGGCCGAATGTGGGAAGGGATTAGGGGTGAAAACTGAACCGATCAACTTGCAATTTTTGTGGTGGTGAAACCGACTGAACCGGTCGAAGGTGGGAAGGGATACCGACCGGACCGGTGCGAACCGGTTCATCGGTCTATTGTCTATTTGAGCCATTTTTTGGGCCTTTATTTTAGACACTAGTTTTAGATCACTTTGGGTCTTTTTGGGATTGCTAAACTCTTAATTTACTTTAAACTCTTTCTATATTTAAGTTTCATTTTTATTTTAGAGTAATGTTACATACAGTCGTGGAATGCGCAAACGTCGTGCAGTCGCTTTGAAAAAGAGTAGGGTCTACTATTAAAAAATTAATTTTTTTTCACGTGGGTCCATATTTATTCACTTTTTTCAAAGCAACTGCACGGCGCTTGCACACTCACGACTGCAAGTATCATTTCTCTTTATTTTAATATCATTGTAATGTTATGTATAAAAAATAAATAAATTAGCAATAAATGTTACTTACTATAACTATAATACTAATACTAACTATATTATATTATTACTTATACTTACTACATAATTAAAAATAAATAAAAATAACTTCACTAGATGTTTACTGTTTAGTATTACATATTACAAACAAAAACAGATTGTCTTAAACATAGCAACAATGCAAGTAAAAAAACAATAACATAAATAAATGAAAACAAATTGTCTTAAGCATAGCAATAATGCAAGAAAAAAAAATCTTAACATAGATAAATGACAACTAATTGAGAGTGATCTTCATGTTTGCTGCTTCAACCTTCAATCTTTAAAAGTTGTCACGTTTGATTGCGCATCCAACTCTATATACAAACATTAATAAATAATAAGAATAAAACATCAAATGGTAATGAATTTGGTTTATGAAAAATACTAAACTTAAATTAAAATGAAAACAGAGAAAACATTACCCGATTCTACTACGAAGCTCTCCACATTATCCATAGCCTCCCGGGTATTAATTGTTGTTGACGGATGCCTTAACCAATTTTGAGCACAAATAAGTGGTTCAACGGTTCTCGGAGCCAACAAACTCCAAAAAGAATCAAGCACACGACATTCCGTACTAAATGCTGACTCGGATGCATCCGCAGAAACAGGCATGGCCAACAAGTCTCTTGCAATTCTCACAAGTATAAGATAGTTAGGCTCATTAATTTTTCACCAAGTTAACAAGTCAAACGACGGGCTAAGTGCTCCATAACCATCTGATAAATACCGATACACTTCTGTTTTGGCTATAGTAGATCTCATGGCGAAAGATGCTTTATACCACTCGTAGAACCATTTTGTCTCACATGTGCCATCACCATCATTCATTGTTCTAGATGTCGGAGGGGGCTCATGCGCCCGAGTACTCGTGGTGGAACCGAATGTAGCATTATACTCCGCATACAAATCTGCTAATACCTATCTCACACTTGACACCAACTCCTCAGCACGAATCTCATCTTGAACTTTCTTCAGGTGGAAAGTAAGAAGCCCTAATTTGCTTCGTAGATCAAGCACAACTGCAATCTACATGAACAAGTTCATCCTATATAATGACCCCCAATAGTTATCATATTTTATTCTTATTTTTATGAACATGCTCCTCAAACAAATATTAGTACTCTCGCTCTGCATAATCAACTCATTTTGGAGATCACAAATTTCCAGAAAACTGATATTGGTTGTCACATATAAAGCCCAAGAAAATCTATTAGTGGCATCATAAAACATTTCTAAAAACTTAACAAACACTCACTGTCTCCCACTCCTTAGCTTTAGGAGGCCCCATGTGCCCATTATCAAGGTAAGAGAGAAAATTATAATCCTGACTCTCCATCCCTCTAAAAGCCTTCTCAAACTTCTCCGCCACCTCCAACATTATGTAGGTTGAGTTCCATCGTGTCTATATATCAAGTACAACATTTTCTTACAATCAATTTTTTCTTTTTCTACACATCTCTTAAACTTTTCTAATCTTGCAGGAGATGAGCGCACATATCTAACTGCATTTCTAACCATTGTGATGGTGTCAATGCACTCATTCAAACCCTTATTCACAGTAAGGTTCAAGATATGAGCACAACATCTCATGTGCATATACTTTGCCCCCAACACATTCCCCGACAAAAACTATTTCAAATATGAAATTACAGTATCATTTGAATTTGCATTATCAACAGTTATAGTAAATATTCTATCAAACACCCAATCAAGCAAGCAAGACTCTACATATCTCCCAATAGTATCCCCTCTATGATAAGGGTTTAAACAAAAATTAATGATTTTTTTCTACAATTTCCAATCCTTATCTATGAAGTGTGCAGTTAGACACATATAATTAAAATTCTGTACCGATATCCATGTATCTGTTGTCAACGAAATCCTCATGCCACCATCTTTAAGCACTTTTTTAAGTTTCCCCTTTTTCTAATTCATACAATTTCATACAATCTCTTACAACTGTGACACGACATGACACTTTAAATCGAAGTTCAAAAGACCAACACACTCAAATCAACAACTTTAAATGTTGTACCTTCTCTGCAATCACTAACCTCACAGCCTCTTCACTTTATTTGTGGGTTACAAGACTCCTTAATGTACTACCATCACTCTCTCCATCCCCCTCCTCAAGTGTTGCCTTACCTGTCAATGTTTTTTTATACATATCCAAAGGTCCACGTTTATGAGGATTTTTTTGAACATGAAGGCAAATGGTTTTGCATTGTTGAAGTTATGTTTCTCTTGAGTGGCAAGCGTACATCTTGTCATAATAATTGCATTTAGCCTTTGGATCATCTACAGGAAAATCATCCACCTTCATAAAATGGTCTCATACAATCAATGAATCATTTCCTTTCCGTTTCTTAGGTAATCGACAAGTACTATTAGTAGGGGCACTAGGGGGTTTTGATGTTTGGGTCTACCTCAAATCATCTCTCAAGTTAATTGGTTCATTTGAATCAACATCAATTAGAGTCAACAAATAATCCAAATAATTTATAAAACAAAACATAAATGTCACATGTACATTATACATAGTGCATATCACAAATTAGAATTACAAATTAGAATATCACAATTTAACAATAATAATTTTTTTTCATGCAAAACATATTAAGAACTATAAGTAAGAAGTAAGAACACTCACAGTGACAGACTGACAGTAGAATAGATCTCGGATTAATGTTCACAGCCCCAAGAATGTGCTCCAAAAATTTTATGCCATCTATACTTTCATAAATAATAATTTAGTTTATCAGGAAACTAATTCAACAAAAATCTCATATGGAAAATTTCGACTAGATTTACTCATTTACATACACCCAGTGACACAGATTTAGACTTTAATATACACACAAATTTACACAGATTAGTGATTTGTCTTAGACTCTTAACAATAGGGCATGAAGATATCACGGATTTGTAGAAGTGCATAGGTAGTTAATCCTAATTATTTTGGGTCGAACTCATTATCTGTAGTTCTGTATTAGTGAACGTAAATCATGAAAATAATTATTTTGGGCATGAAATTAGTGATCGTAAATCACAAATCACAACTACCTCCGTCGATGGACAACTAATAATTCACCACTCACAAATCACAAATAATTCAACACACAAAATCAGTGAAATAAGAACCACACACAAATCACAACTGCACATAAATAATCTAGATTAATTCAACTAGATGCAAGTCTTAACCCAAACTCAGAAACGTTTGCATCATTTCCTTTATTTTTTTCATACGATTTAAAACAAAATGATGCTGTTTCTTTTGAATTGCGTCATTTTGTATTAGAATATATATATATATATATATATATATATATATTGGCCTGTTCGGCAATATAATCCTGGTTCAAACCTGGACCGAATTAGCTGACATCTGTTTTGGTTCTTTTCTACTGCCGACCGACCGATTCTCAACTGGTTTCTGCCAGTTCCTGACTCTAGAGGCCGGTCTCCGTCGGCGACGGTTTGTCCGCCTGGTTCTTGTTCACCCCTATCTGTAATTGAAGGAGTATTTTAATTAATTTAAATATTGGTTCTATTGTTTTAAATTTATCGGATTTCTCGTTGGTTTATTTTTATGATTTTTAAATTATGAAATTTATTTTGATATGCTTTCTTAATATTAATTATTGTTTTGCATTTAAGATGCTCTTTGATTTAAATTAGTTTGTTTGTGGGCTTTGAAATTATTGTGTTGTTGAATTTTTATTATTATTTTATTTTAGCTAGTCACTGCGTTTAAATTATTTTATTCAACTTATTGTTTTGAAATTCTTTTCGTTTGATCAATTTTGTGACCCAAGTTGTGAGGATTGGACCTCATATCTTTCCCTCACTTTTTCGTTTTTCCCTTTTTCTTTCACCTCTTCTCTTTTTCCTTATTTTCCTTTTTCTCCTTTCCACTGCATCTTTCTCCTCCTCGCGCGCGACAACCCTCCCCTCTCCCCGTCCGTTTCTTCTCCCTTCCACTACGCTGCCGTGCGCCGTCCGTGGCCTCCACCGCCCCTCACATTTTCTTCCCCTCAAGTCGGCGACCATCCCCCTCCATTTTCAACTCCTCCCTCACCGTCGCTAGCCTCCACGCACGGTTTCAAGCTTCACGGTCTTTGTGTTCCAGTGCCGCCGTTGCGCCACCATTGGCCACCATCTTTTCACCACACCACCATCTGCCCTCCAACTACCTAACCCACCTAACCTCAGCCCCAATCTACCACCGTTGAAGCCCCTCTAGCTCATTTTTCGATTTGGGTATTTTGGCCTTCAACCGCCACCCACGCCGCCACCCATGGCTAACCACCGCCACCATTAGCTTCACCAACACCCCTAAGCCTTATCCCAAATCTTCGTTTGTTCCCATTCAAAAGTTGAGTTTTTGAGACGCACGACCCTTGTCCATTTTGCACTGTTGTATTGTTGTGCTGCCACTTCTAACACCTCATTGAACCTCCGAAAATTATATTATAGCGTTGTAAGTATATTAATTCCAAAGAACTTTTGAGACTTAATTGTATTTTTGCGCTAACTCATATTTACTATGAACTGGTTTGGTTGTGCCAGACTGAGTCCGAGGAGTAAAGGGGTCGGTTGGATTGGAGGATGGAGTTGTTGTGTGATTGGATTATGCTGGGGTTTGTTGGCTGTGAATATTTGTGTCGTGTCATGTACATTACATAATTGCACCCATGTTCATGTTTGTAAACGAAAACTGGCTTTTCGCATAATTGCATGCATGTTCGTGTGTATATTTGAAAATTGGGTTTTCATGTGAGAAATGGTTTTTGGGTGCATGTGTATCAAGACCCCAAGCCGAGATGGGGTATTATCTCGGTGGAGCTCCTCTGGTCACTTGGGAGCGTAATATACTGAGTGACGTCCCCTGGGTTGTCGCTGGGCGACATCGGGATCAGACGGAATGGTAACGCTCTCGTGCCGACTCCGTGGCCCAACTTGTTGGAGGGGGTTAAGGATGCTTGGCCACGAACGCGTTGGGCGCGGAACTGGGCATCACTCGTTATGAAGTCACTCCCACGGTCGTTACCCTTGGTGTGACAAAGGGAGGTAGGGTGTGCGGATAGTCCTTAGGGGAGATCATGGTGCATACAGTTAAATTGGATATTTGGGCCATTTTCGGAGAAAATGGCGATTCTTGATAAATGGATATGTGGACCATTTTCTGGGAAAATGGTGGATTTCTATGTGGGCAGTTTTTCGGGAAAATTGCGAGTTTTGGATAAAGGATTTTTTGTGAACCGTTTTCTAGGAAAATGGTGGATTATTGTTTTGGGCCATTTTCGGGAAAAATGGCAGAAAATGTTTTAATGGAATGTTTTGGGCCAAAATGGGATTTTGGCGTGCGTTGGAAAATAATCATTTTCGGGAAAAATGATGTTTTTGGGTCTCATGCATATTTCATCATATGCATGCATAATTGTTGGTTGCATTAATATATTTTTATCTCGTGGGTTGTTTGGATTGTTACTTACTGAGATTCACATCTCATGTGGTATTCCTTACCCTACAGTACCATTTTATGGTATCGTAGATTTTGTTGCAGATGCTGACATTGAGCCTGAGGATTTGGCTCAGCTGAAGGAGTGATTTGGGATCACTCACTCGTGTTTGGGATTTGTTTCTCACTTGTTGAATTATGTATTTTGGTATTATAATGTTTTATGGGATAAGTGTTTTGCTTTTTGAAACGATTTGGTTTAAGTAGAGTTGTATTAAACAATTCTGATACTTAGTCGACTTATTTAAATTATCCGCTGCTTTGTTTTGTTGTACACAGTTGCATGTACACACATACTTGGCACTTATCATTTGGATGCGTGACCGTGTTTTCATCATCCGGACGTCTCGATTCCTGAGTTTCCATACGAGGGGGTTGGGGGCGCCACAGGCAAGACAAATGCTATGTATGCAGATAACTGGATTGAATGTTTGGAGCAGATCTTTGAGGCACTTTTCTGCACGGACGACCAAAAGGTGATTTATGCAACTTACAACTTAATAGACCTTGCAAACAAATGGTAGAAGTCAACACATGCACTCCTACAAATGGAGCTAGGAGAAGGAGTCCCTATCACTTGGGAGCGCTTTAAGGAGATATTTCTGAATCGCTTCTTTCCACAGACTCTTAGGGAATCTAGAGCTTGTCAATTTATAGACCTCACTCAGGGTACAATGATTGTAGACCAATATACCTCCAAGTTTATGGAGTTGTCCCGTTTCGTCAGTTACTTAATTCCAGACGAGGAAAAGAAAAATGAAAAGTTCGAGCGTGGTTTGTATCGTAGGATTAGAGAGTGTATACATGCTCTTACGATTCGTAACTTTTTCAGATTGGTTACCTGAGCAGGCAGGCCAGGCTTAGATGGAGCAGTTGGATTTTTATCAAGACTTTAATTATTTATTTAGTTTGATTTATTAATTATAAACTCTCTTGTCTGACTATATTTACGGATGCAGGTGACATCCTTAACCCTAGGGAAGGAGGTGTTACTTTAATGAAAAGAAAAAATATTCACATTTATAATAAAATGCACGATTTAAACAAATTATAAACTATATATTTAATATATCGACTATATTGTATAAGGTGTGTGAGCACTTATGCAGAAGTAAGAAGAGAGCAAAAATGTACGAACATCAATAGACCCAAAACAACTATGGTTTAAACACACAACTTTGGTTTAAACACATATGTTCACCAATTTAAAGCTATTCTTTTATAAGCTTCATTCTGTAAACTTGGTTATATTTTTCTATAATTCATTGTCTCTACTATCTAGATTAATTTGTTCATTTAAAAAATATAAGGCATTGTAAAAATGAAAACCGTTTATACCCAGAGATCTATTTAAGAAAGAAGCTTACCAATTACATATAATTACTTCACAAAAATTTACTTAGTTTAATAGTTAATTAGTTTTTACCTTCTCGTTAATTTATGCAGGACTAACTACCATATCTTCAAAATATTGCAGCATAAGTTTCAAAAAAAGAATGGATCATCCATCTTGGTGCATAAATAAATCAACTTTGACAACAGTGTCAAAAGAAATTCAACGTCCTGTCCATCAACCCCGTCACTGAAACAACGACATAAACCCTCAAAATCTATTCTCATCAAAAGCGTTGTAGTTATATAACTAGATAAAACACTAATATGACGTGTACTGTTGGTTGACAAAAATGTTACTTAAAATCCATATAGTTCACTTATTCACCAAATTTGTATGGATCTATCACTTCTCTTAACTTTGTATTAGATTTATAGTAATTAGATTGTTTACATAGGATAAAAAATTCCTCCTAGGGTAGCTGTAAATACGAAAACAGATTGTGCAATATTCATTGTGAATGTGTAGATTTTTTTTTAAAAACAATATTCATTGCGAATAATGAAAATAAATGTTGGAGGCCATATCATAAACGTGATATCATAAACGTGAGTGGCCATTGCGAGCAACTTATCATAAAATGTGCACATGTAAAATACGTGTCCTCTGCTGTGGCTTAATACTTATAAACTTAATTGTATCGATAGCATTACGTTAATAAACTTCATCTAGCCATTTTTAACTGAATGTTCTTTTCTGTTATGGAGATGTTGAAATAGTGGTTGAACACGCCTAGTTCTATTATCTAATATTGATAGTGAATATATAGCATAAAGTACTTGTCCTAAAAATTTATGTTAGTCATGAGAATCTCTAGAGATGTAATGCTATAAACGATTTATTATTAGTCGAATTATCGTTTGTCTTATATAGTCTGACTTAATATTATTTGCAGAGACCTAACAATCTTAATAAACATAAAAATTGGAAATATTTTTTTATTACTCAAAATTAAAATAATAAAAAGAAGGTAGACCAAAAAACTTTTCTTTGATTTGAACTAACTCAATACAAAAAGTACTTCAATTCTTAAATGAAAGGGATTACACATAAGTAATCTCACAAACTGACGTGGCTTCTTGTGATCCATTAGATCTGTTTTACAATAAAAGTAACTTTACAATCTGACAAATCACATCAAGCCACATCTGTTTGTGAGATTACTTTTGTGTAATCACTTTGTGGCTAGAGTATTTCTCTTCATCTAATGTATCAAAATCCTAGTATCAATTTATTCTATAGATATTTGAACTATACTTGATGAACAACTAATTAGGCCACTTTGTCGGAAGCTGTCACCAAAGACACTAAGCAGAAGTCGGAACACCACTCGGTAACTCAGAAATTGCTGACTTTACTCCATTCACTTAGATCCACCACACATGGCGTCCCTTTCTTCTTGATAAGACCCCAACAATTTCTCCCTCTCTTTGTAAAATCTGAAGAGAAAATGAGAAAGGAACTTCCACCTCTATAGAATTTTAACCACTGTGAATGAAGGGTTGAGATGGTCAGGCCTCATTCAATGAAAACAAATGGCACACCATTTAAAATGGAAGTGAAACAAGAACAAGGGGAAGACACTATAATCAACGTAGAAAGAGCCGATGCAACTATAATGTCGTGCCCACTATAAACATCTAGATTGCCAATCATAACAACAATTAAATTTGACAATAGACTCCAACTTCGAATAGTATGAAGAGAACCATAAGAATGCTGGCAACACCATACGAAAATTCACAAGTGCCTATAATTTAGACAATACGGTCCTGTATAAAATAGCTAAATTGTGAAAACAACTCCATGTAAGTTATGGAACTGATTCAAGTAATTGGAACACAGCCATACAGGGTTGGATGTGTTGAGATGTATGGAGATTGGGAAACCCTCGAAATTTTCCCGTATCAAATACGTATGAGTATGAGTCTATGAGGAATTTTGTCAAACAGTTCCCCAGCATTGCTCTTATTCCATATCTGAATCATTTCATTACATTTAGTTGATTTCCTTATAACATCATTGCATCCACATTACACTGATCTGATACGTTGAATTTACTTTACAATAAAAAATATTTTACAATCTGACACATCACGTCAAACAATGTTAGTTTGTGAATTTACTTTTATGATATTTATTTGTAGATAAAACATTTCTCTAATAGTTTTGAAATGATTACAGTTTCATAAATAATAATTTTTTTTATAAATATTCGTCTAGTATTTTACTTTTAATGGTTAAATAAAAATAAAAATTATGGTTTACTCTGAGATCTAATGGTAATATTTTTTGTCATTTGTCTAATGGTTATAGTTTTTGTCCTTTATCTAACGGTAATATTTTTGAACTTTGTCTAGCGGTAACATATCATTTTCAACTTGCAACGGTAATTTGTTTTTTTGCCAATTTCCTAACGAACATATTTTCAAATGGTAAAATTTTTATGCATTAATAAGAGCACTTATTGGTCCATTCACATCTAGAGCAGCCTAAGTTTCATTTCATCTGAAGAGAAAATTGTCATTTTGGCCTCATTTTCCACTCGTTTCTTAAATGGATTTTTCTTTCCTTCGCAAATTGCTGCTTCATTTAGACTCGGAAGATGAGGTGAAGCTTATTTTTAATGACGATTGAGGATCAGCATCTACTCATCGTGGTCATCACCAACGTCGTAAGTACATTAAGCACGATCATATTAAAGGGCACGAATGATTATTTCGTGACAATTTTGCAGAAGCACCAACATATCCCTCGAATCTATTTTGAATGAGATTTTGTATAGTCGTCCTCTGTTTCTTTATATTCAGCATAAGGTAGAGGATTTCGAGCTCTACTTCATCCAAAGAAGAGATAATGCTAGGAGACTCGGTCTATCTTCCCTGCAAGATAACTATTGATTTTATGAATGAATACATACCAAAGTTTTATATACCGTTTCGTACCGGCCGGAACAATCAAAATTTCTCATGCCAGAATAGTACTCGGTACGGTGGATGTGTGTTTTTCGTTCAGGGTCAAATACAGGTCATTTCGGTTAATACCGGTCGATTTTCAGATTTCACCCGATATAGGAAAAATAAATCTAGAATGTTAATTAAAAGTGAACGCCATGGTGATTTTGTAATTAAGAGTGAACTCAAATGGCTTTTTGATAAATAATTCTTTTTGGACAGATCTACTTTTTCGATTCTATCTATCTGGGTCTACCAAATCTGTCTGATTACGAGACAATAGGCCTGCCAACATATGATGTGTGCCAATGTGATGTGTGCTAGGTACAAGACAATAGGCCTGCCACGTTTGTATGGATCTGTCACTTCTCTTAACTTTGTATTAGGTTTATAGTAATTAGATTGTTTACATAGGATAAAGAATTCCTCCTAGGGTAGTTGTAAATACGAAAACAGATTGTGCAACATTCATTGTGAATGTGTAGATTTTTTTTTAAAACAATATTCATTGCGAATAATGAAAATAAATGTTGGAGGCCATATATCTTGACCATTGGCTTTGTTTTGGACGAAGCTAATCCTTGATATCATAAACGTTAGTGGCCATTGCGAGCAACATATTTTCCCTTGAAGTTGGTTTGGTTTGCTATTTATGTATGTTTTCCCCTCTTTAACAGCTTATCTTTAAAAGCTTCATGTATGTTGCCAGGGAATTTCATAGTTGTTGGCTCAATGGAATCTTCACCGAAATATCTTTTCCTTTACAGGATAAAAAGTGAACCTTTTGTATACCAATTTTTTCTCACATGCTTTTTGTTAGACATCAATCAAGTACAAAAAAGAGAGTCACAAAGGTCCCATTCTTGGTCTTGCTTGGAACAAGGAGTACAGGTTGCCCTCTACAGCTCTTCACACTGTTTGGCCTTGTCCTGCTTAATTGTGGTGTATATAATGGATATAGTTTGTTTTACTTGGGCATGCTTGAAAAAAAAAAAAAGAATATTATTGCCAGTGCAAGTGTTGACAAACGAGTTAAGATATGGGATGTAGTTGCTGGAAAATGTAATATTACCATGGAGCATCATACAGACAAGGTCAGAATTTCTATTTTGACAAGTAAACAGACAAGGTCGGAATTATATGGTAATCGAATTATAAGTTAGAACATGTTTTCCCATAATTAGAATCTGCTAGTGTGAGTACATGCACAGGCCATTTGCCCATAGTGGTGTGATATTTGCATGGCTCCAATGTGATAGTGTTATCATAAACATGAATGCATGAGTTTTTGGAAACGCATAAAATGCCGTTAGCACTACCAAATGATCTAAATGATCCCGCAGATGAGTCTAAATTTATTCCTCATGCTTCCAGGTTCAAGCTGTTGCATGGAATCATCATGCACCACAAGTTATTCTTAGTGGATCTTTTGATCATTCAGTAGTCACTGTAATAAATTATATGCGTGCATTAGTTGTTTTTTACTTCTAATTTCTTTCAAAGTATCATATATCATCATATCTATTGAATGTAAACATGTGTGCATCTGCATAAGCCTCGACTGGGGACTTTTGTGCTTGAATTGAGTGTTTTAGACTTTGAGGAAGTCTATTATATTCCATGTCTTATCACTTGATGTGTATATCATATTTACCCATTGCAGAAGGATGGGAGAATACCAGCACATTCCGGTTATAAATGGCCAGTCACAACTGATGTAGAAAGCTTGGCATGGGATCCACAAACGGAGCACTCGTTTTTGGGATGAAATTTTGCTAGATCGTTCGATCACGGTTGAACGGATTTTTTTTCTGGGACAAAATTTTTTTTGTCCCTAATTGTTGTTCGAACTCCAATAGGAATGTTCGAATGGATTTTTTTAGGACAATTCTTTGCGTCCCTAATAGTTGTTCAAATGCCAACAATTCCGTTCACACGAATTTTTGGGGACAAATTTTTTTCGTCCCTAATTCACATTTGAACAATATCATTTGATTAAATGAATATCATTTGAATGGTTTTATTACACAATATTGACATGACTTAACTTTCAAGTTTAAATTTAATTTCTTCCATTCCATCACTGACAATAAAACATCTTTCTATAAAAATAAAAAACCTTTCTATTAAGCTAATAAAAAATATATAAAATCATATGGTAAAGAAAAACAAAGATATAAAATCTCTTATGGTAGTCAATATGAGACATCCAATATGAGCTCCAAATCCACCGAGTTGATAGCATGACTTCCAAAGGATAAACAAGGCCAACCACCAAGCCGACAAATCAAACCAATTAAACAAATGAGTGTAGGAGGAAATATACAAGCAAAAACTCTGCCACATTAACCAAAATATTAAGCCACAGCCATAGTGTAATCCCAAAAAAAATTGGAATTTAAAAAAAAAAATCAGATCTAGGGTCTAATTAAAATCAGAGAGAGTGAGACCATATGAGAGAGAACCTGAGCGAGAGAGAGAAATTGATGGGGAGTTGAGACATACAAAAAAATACAAAGAGAAGCGAGAGAAAGAAAGAGTGAGAGAGGGGGACTTACTACTAGTAGATGGGGGTTGTTGGTTTATTTGCAGAGAGAAGAAAAGAAGCGCAGGTGGCTGGGGCTGGAAAAGATGAGAAAAACTTTTATTTTAGGGTTTGGCGGCAATGACTATTCGCCGTAAATAACAATTTCTTCAACGCAAATATTAAATTCTTATGTGCAGTGATTGTAATATTAAATTCTTATTTGCGACCTAAATGGCGCATTCCACTAATCGAGGACTATTTCTTACCATTCGAACGGCATTTACACTGTTCAAATTAATATAACAAACCGTTCGAACGAATATAACACGTGCGAAGCCACCTAGGTCCCGACAAGTGCCACAAGACCTGGAGCTGCCTGGGTCTCGACAAGTGCCACAAGATCTGGGACTGGGTTTTATGGCTTTTTTTTTTCACTCAGCTCCAGATTTTACGGCTTTTTTGTTTCACCTGGTTTCGGGTTTTATGGTGATAACTATTCGCTCCAGGTACTTTAAACCCCCCCCCCCCCCCAACGGAAATCGACCATTAAGATGACTGGTTTGGGTTCACCTTATGGAGCTTGCAAATTCCTGAGAAGGAAATGTGTTAGGGGATGTGTTTCTGCTCTTTATTTCTGTCATGAACAGGGAGCTACCCATTTCTCCACCATTCATAAGGTTTTCGGTGCAAGTAATGTATCAAAGCTCCTTGCTCACCTCCCGGTGTGTGATCATTGTGAAGCGGCTGTCACAATCTTGAATGGAGCGCAGGCTAGGCTTCAAGATCCTATTTATGGCATTGTTTCACATATTTTTGCTCTTTAGTAGCAGGTTTCCACCCTTTGACTTTCTCTTTTATTGTATAAAGATTGAAAAGTGCTGCAGGTTGTAAATCTACAAACTCACCTAGCATCTCTGAAGGAATTACAAGTAGCTCAAAACATTCTCGATGCTTCTGTCAATTACATGATGCCACAATTCAGTACAAACAATATCTCCAATAATGCCTCAACAATTCCATACGACGATTATGTGTTCATGGAGAACTCTTTTGGGAACTACGGAAGTTCACTAAACCCTGAGGAAAATGCCTCGAATGCTTTCCACGAAGAGTCATTTGCAGTTGGCTATATTCCTAAAGAAGAGTGGTGGTTGCGGCAGTGCTAGGAGGTCCTCAGACCATTCCCAAATGCTCTGGGGCCTCTTGGAACCTTCCTCCAGGTAGAGGTTAATGGAACTAGTTTGTGGAAGCTAGCCGGAAAATTGAAGAGGCTCAAACAAATCCTTAGAACTTGGAATAAGGAGGTTTTTGGTTGGATTGGACGACATATTAAAGAACCATAAATAAAATTTGAAGAAGGCAAAGCTAGTTTGCAAGAACGGTTCTTGGAAGATGTTGAAGTGGATGTATTAGCTAATAAAATGGAGCTTGAGGTATGGTTAAAAAGGGAAGAAACTCGCCTTGCTCAACAGTTCAAGCAAGATTGGGTTTCGCAGGGTGAGGTGTCATCATCTTTCTTTAAAGCATTACAGTCCAAGAAACACAATGTGGTGATGGAAATGAAACTGCCTGATGGCCGTGTGCTTAACATGCCGGAAGGCATCCATGAGGAGGCTTGTGTCTACTTTGAAGATGTTCTTAAAGCAAACCAGTCGAGTTCTCTACCAAACTTGGCTGAGTTAATTGCGGGCGATGTTTCGGAAGAGGAGAATAATCTTTTTGGCAGTTCTCCTTCGGTGGAGGAAGATGCCCTGTTCTCTATTCCTAAGGATAGTAATCCTGGTCCAGATGGCTTTGGTTCGGGTTTCTATCAGCATTGTTGGTCATTAGTACAAGAAGATTTATTAGAAGCAATTAATGATTTTTTTAGCGGGGCTGAATTTCCAAGGTTCTACACTGCCTTTTATATTGTTCTACTTCCTAAAGTACAGAATCCCATGTTATTTGGAAATTTTAGACCGATCAGTCTTTGTTCCGTGGTCTATAAAATATGTTCTAAGATACTAGTGAACCGATTTACAACACTCTTTAGCAGAATAATTTCCAAGGAACAAGGGGCTTTTCTATCGGGTAGAAGTATTTTCGAAAATGTTAGTCTCACTCAGGAGCTTATTCATGATATTAATAAAACAGCCCGAGGAGGTAACATATTGATGAAAATTGACTTTGCAAAAGCCTATAATACGATTGACTGGGAGTTCTTTTTTCATGTATTGGAAGCTTTTGGTTTCTCCCTGAAAGCTCGCCAGCTTCTGAGGCAATGTGTTACTACATCTTGGTATTTGATTGTTATGAATGACACTGCAAAGGTGTTCTTTAAGGGTGGAAGGGGTCTCCGTCAAGGAGATCCTTTATCCCTGTATTTATTCATTTTAGTGAAGGAAGTACTTTCCCGTTTGATTAAGAAGAAGTTCAAAGATAGAAGAGTAAAGTGTTACTCTCACCCGAGACATGGCCCTATAATTTCACATTTATTATACGCTAATCATATGGTAATTTTTTCCAATGGAGGGAAATCTTCTATTCTGGAGATTGTTGGTACTTTGCGCACCTATGCTCGATGGTCGGGTCTACAGGTAAACAACGCTAAATCTCATATTTTTTTTCTTTAAGCATATTAATAATGCTAGACAGAGGCATATTTTATCTATCACTCAGTTCTCGGAAGGGGTGTTTTCTGTTCAAATATTTAGGGGTACCAATCGTATATGGAAGATTTAAGTCAATACATTTCCAGGATATAATTCAAAGAATTCGAAATAAGATTGAAGGTTGGAAAATTAATTTCCTTTCTACTGGGGCGAGATTGATTCTCTTAAAGTAGGTATAGTTGAATATGCCAATTCATCTTCTTTCAGTGATGCATGTTTCGAAAATGGTTTATATTCAGATTAATAAGATTTTTAGTACTTTTTTCTGGGGCTCTATTAATGGGAGTCCTAAGAAAAATGGACTAAATGGGACAAACTTTGCAAACCAATGGATGAGGGAGGGATTGGGTTGGAATTTAGGTGATGTTCAAAGATCGTTACATCTAAAATTCGCCTGGAATTTGCTATGTTCAGACTTTATTTGGCAAAAGTAATTTTGCCTTTTGCTCTTTTGCATTCTAAGTGGATAATTCGTGAGGGGAATGTGTATTTTTGGAAAGATAATTGGCTGAGCTCTGGTCCTTTGAGGGAGCACTACCCGATTGTGGGTGACTTGAATTTGAAGGTGAAACATGTTATGTTGAATAATAGCTGGGATTCAGATAAATTGGAACAGTTAGTTAGGCCTAAAAAAGCCGAAGATATAGTCAGCAAAGTCAAGGGTCGAAGGATAGGTGATGACAAGCTTATTTGTTGGGCAATTCGGATGGCTCTTTCACGTCCAGGAGTGCCTGGAATCTTGATCGAGACAATAACCATAAATGTCAATGGTCGAATTGGATATGGAATGTAGCAATTCCTAAGAAGTTTTATGTGCTTATGTGGAAGGCCCTAAATTCAAGTCTTAGTGTTGATGACCGTATAAGAAAACTTGGAGTGCCTTTAGTCTCCAAGTGTGAGTGCTGTCGACAAGGTGCCTTGAAAGATATCAATCATGTGTTGTATAGTGGGAACATTGCGGCGGCCATTTGGAAATTCAGCTCAAACATGTTGGGAATTTCGTTTGTCCCAATCCGGTATTGGAAAGCAATAGTGCAGGCTTGGTTTCGAAGAGCATCAAAATCATCACAACTTGTCAATTTAATTGGCTTTGTACTTGTGATCATTTCCTAGAACTTATGGAAGTGGAGATGTAAAGCCAGGATGGAAGGTAAGAAAGAAAAAGGTTCATGTTTTATGGAGATCGGTAAAGTACTGAATTCATTGGGTTGGTATTAAAATTAGCAAGGCTTCTCGGCTAGTGGAAAATGATATTAAGGTTTTAAACTCTTTGATCTACCTATTATTGCAATGAAAAAGGAAGCCTTTAAGGTAGTACGATGGGCAAAGCCAAATAGAGGGTGGCTTAAAATGAATGTGGACAGAAGTAGTATCAATAATCCGGGAATGTTGGGTGCAGGAGGAGTAGTCAGAAATGAGCTCGGGAAAGTGGTATATGCTTTTTTCGAATCGTTTGGGCATGGTAGTAACAATCTTGCAAAAGTTATAGCCCTTCGGACAGGTCTTAAACATTGCAAACGATGGGGGTTCAATAACCTTATTATTGAAATGAACTCTTTGATAGTAGTGAATTGGATTAGAAACGGAAGATGTACTCTTTGGTACCTAGAGGACTTTTTGGAAGACATAGTAAAGATGTTGGGAGAGATTAACTTTTATGTTAATCACATACATCGGGAAGGAAATAAGACTGCCGACTTTTTGGCCCGGCTAGGAAGTAGTGGTGTCTCCCATGAATGGTTAGGTCAAACAGAACTTCCTCATCTGTTGAAAGGGCTTATCATAACAGATTCATGTGGATTACCTCGGCTTCGGAAGTGTTGAAGGTATCTTGTTAACTTTAGATGGTGCGATTTGGCTTTGGTTAGAGGTAGTCTTGATAGGTATTCTTGGTTTTGTTTGGGTACTTGGGGTTTTACACTTCTTTTTTTTCTATTCTTTGTAAATGCCAAGTACTGTGATTGTTACTACGGTATTCCTCCACCACAAGTGAGGGCTCATTAATAAACTTGGACAGGGGTCATGTAACACCCGGGCCCAGTGCGAAGTTGTTTCCAAAAAATTATGGATTTTTTTTTTAAGTGCGAAAAGCCTATTTGATTTTTTTTTTTAAATAGACTTCGGGCCTAAAACTCGAAAGGCCGAATTTTTGCATGCCCAAACACCAAGCCATGAGATCAAAGATCAGACCCCACATTCACGTCTTCACGTCTTGCACATTTTCTTCTCTACGGTTTACTAGCTTTTCCTTATATAAAAATCGAACTTAGAAACTCCCCACCTTTTTCACTTCTCTTTCCATTAGTCTCATGCGTGTCTCTTTCCTCCCATCCTTTCTAGGTTTTTTTTTCTTACTCCCTATATATTTTCACGTTAACCTCAAATTTTCGTACAGCCCTCAATCCCATGTATATTTATATATCGAACATCCTCAACCCTAGACTCACTTGCCGCCGCACCACCTCTGCCTTCAGTCCCAAGCTCCTTTCGGGTTTTCCTTGTTGCAGTAAGCATGGTAGTTCCTCCGCAAGTTACCAGTTGTCATCGCAGCCATGCACCACCGAGAACCAACACCTCACAGTCGCAGCAACAAAATGTTGCGTTGGGGATGTTCATCTTTCGGGCGACCTCAGCAACCTCAAGCCATGACCCAGGCCGTCCCATGCAAAAATCGACGCAACCGTGCATGCACTGCATCTCCACGGATCGCAACTCCACCTCGCCATGCGTCACCTCCACTTGACCATCACTCGAGCTCCAGCTCCTCCGCTATACACCATTGCACCACCACCAAAGTGCCAAGAACAACCGTCCACAGAGTGAACTGAAACTCCTCTGTTTTGGGTCTGAAAAGCAGAGCACTATTGTGAGCTCTCAGCCCGCTACACGACGGACGTCTAGCGGCGTCGCCAGCCACCCACGCCGCAACTCCACCCTCTAACATAGTTTCCCAGCCACCGAAACCACTGCAAGTGCTCCTCTAATCTGCCACACCGAAACATGGGAATTATTTCCCCCACCGTGAGTTAACCCAGCCACCCCACGGCACCAGCCCCTCCACTTCTACGCCACTTGCACAGAGAGTTCCGTCGGCCACCTCACGTCACCCCGAGCCACCCAACTCCGTCGCAACTGCCCGCAGGTGAGTCTCCGTCGCACGACTACACTGAGTCTAGCAGGTATCTCCCTTCACGTAAGCCCTTTTACGTAGGTGGTGGAAAGGTTTAGTTTTGCTATAAACTTTGCCCTTTGGGCCACTTGGTCTTATTTTCCACCGGTGTTCTTTTTGTTTTTGAGTGTGTTTTGTCAAGTTATTTAGAAGTTAAATATTTTGAGTCGGGTAATATCTTTTATTTCAGCGACTTTTATTTATTTTTTTAAATAGGTTGGTTTTTTTCTCGTTAAATAAATAAGTGAATATTAAGTGGATATTGATGATTTTAGAAAATAAAGATATTTAAGGTTATGAAATTTTAGGGTTTGAGGAATTAAATAGGTTATTTTAGAAGCTTAGGATTAAATATCAAAATAAGTGGTTGATTGGAAATTTACGGGAATTACTTGATTATTTTATAGGTGACAATTATTAATTGTTCGACATTTTGAGGAAAATTCTGAAAAGCTAAGAGTCCAGGTAAGCGGGGTTCCTATGCTAGATTTTGCATTAAAATAAAATGAGCTGAGATTGATTTTTGGAAAATATACATATTTGGTTATGAAAATAAATTTTAACTAACTTAGTTACTTGTTTTGCATTACTCATGAGATTCTGTTTATGAAGAAAGTATTTTCTATCATGACTGGTGTAGACATGAGCTTATTTTTTGACTTTCTTTTTCTGAACTTTGAAAAAGAGAGCGAATATGAAATTTGTGCATAAATTATGTTGTGATATGATTTTCTTCGGTTCTGGTCTAAAGACTTTGTTCAGTACTCTGTTTGGATAAGACGTGATTTCTGAAAACTATTGGCATGACTCTCTGATTCTGAATTTGATTATGTTTCCACTCTGTTCAGTTACAGCCCTGCCACAGGTGATAATAGTGGCATACGGCCCAACCACGGGTTACAATAGTGGATACGACCCAACCACGGGTAATAATAGTGGATACGACCCTACCACGGGTTATAGTAGTGGTCTCTGTTTTGAGTGCACACCTTGGTGACAGAGTGATTTATGTTCTGCTTGGCTATCCGCAGATACACAACCCTACCACTGGGGTTATACATAGCTTCTGTTCTGATATGATGTTCTGATGATGATGAGGATCATTTATGCTATGCCAAAGGATATTTTTGAATGAAATTGTTTCTGAATTTTCGTTGATATTTTGATCATATGTTCTGCTTCCGCACTCTGAAAATGAAAATTTTTTGTTCTGCATTATAATCTCGGTAAATGCTCATGTTTACATACTAGTATATTTCCTTTGCTTACTGAGTTGTTGATAACTCACCCCTTATCTCTAATTATTTTTCAGATGATTTTGAATATTTCAGTTAAGGATCAGAAATATGGAGCATCGGTGAGATGATTATTTAAGCATAGTGAATTACTCATAGAAGATTTCTGAGAAGTGGCAGATTTTATTAAGAGATTTTGTAGTATTCTGATGACTTTATATTTTGGAGTCTATAAATACATTGATGAATTGTGAGTTTTAAGTATTAAAGGCTAACTCACCGGACCTCTGGGAACGGGCATTACAGGTCACTATTGGACATGTGATTACCTTCTCTTAATTAAAAAAAAAGGTGGTTGACATGGCATTTTATTTTGTATTTTGTTTTATTTTTTATATAGACAATATTTGATGTTTTCTAAGTTTAATTAATTATGCATTATATCTTTCTTTTATAAATTAATTGTTGATTACTATTATTAATTCTTTACTTGATTAAATTTTTTATTAAATTAGTGTCACCATTCGAACGTTAACTGGCCGTTCAAAAATGGTGATTTATATGTTCGAATGGTTTCAATGGATGTTCGAACGACAAATTACTTTCCCGTGAATGACCCGCCAATTTTTGCCACAACCGCGAATGATTATTTTACTAGGCATGAAATTTATCGTCCCTAAGTATAGTTCAAACAGAAAGCATGTTTCAGAATTTTTTTAGGTTGAAATCAGAATTTCGTCTTTGGGACGATTTTAATTTCGTTTCAAAGAAAAATCATCCCAAAAGCTCAAAATTGTTGTAGTGATAATTTGTTTTTTTATCTTTTTACATATTTAAGATATTTTCATTATCTATATTATGTATAAGACTTATTTTATTAATTTTCTTATAATTTTCAATATATCGTATTAATACATAAAATTATAAGTACAAATAGCATTTTTTCTTTAATTTTTCTTTTTATCTTTTTACATATTTAAGATATCTTTCATTATGCTGAGACTTATTTTATCAATTTTCTTATAATCTTCAGTATATATAGCTGGCAACGCATATAATTATAAAATTATAAGTACATCATTTTCCTTTGATTATACTGTTTAGTACTTGAATACTATTATAAAATTATAATAGTACTATAATCTTTGCTTTATACAAACTCTATTAAATAATATATATCATGCATGATTATCATTAAGATGAACATATACATATATATAAGAAAAATATACGTACATATATACACCTCAACAAAGTACAAGAAAAATATAATTTAAGAAAATGACATGACCGAGTACTCGATCCCATCTACGTTCTAAGGATTATATATCCCAGAAAAACAGATCGGATCAGATCGATCAGGAATATTGGGAGGATCTACCTTATCCCATGTATGTGCACATCAGTTCAAACTTCAAATACAAAGGATTATGAAATAAATAAATTAACTAATTAGGGTATCATAGAATAACTCATGTAAATTAGGAAAGGCTGGAGCCCGATAGGTCTATATGCTTATACATGCACGACATAACTGTAAATTAGGAAAGCTGGCTGTAGCCCGATAGTATATTCTTATATATACACGACATAACATATTAACCAAAAACTACGTACAGCAATATACGGTAAGCCAGTATTAATATTTATTATGCTAGAAGTGTGTGCTCATACAACACACACCCCAGCATATGCATGCACGTACGCATGCATCTCTTATTAAAGACGTGCTTTAGCCTGTAATTAAGCAAACCTCCTACGAACCGGATCATCTGGACCTTAATTATGATATAGTCTAATCCTAAGTTACAAAGGAGCATTTCACACACACCTACGCACCTTCTCTTTGATCTTTTCCATCACACCCTTCTTCTCTGCATGCTGATGATGCTGCACCTGTCCCCCAGAACCGTAACCGCCAGCCGTCGTAGTAGGAGTCGTTGTAGGCGCAGATGATCGATGGTCCTTGTTTCCAACTCCAGGTATGTTCTCCGTTACCTTCTCCTTCAGCCCCCTGTTCCTTGTCCCGCCTTGCCCATCGTACTCATTCTGTATTAAATTAAATTAAATTAATTCACAGAAAAACATAGACATACGTTAAAACAAGAGGTCAAAACAATATATATGGTTTTAGAAGATAGGAAAGAATTAAAAATATGTTTATCATGTAGTACTTGAAAGGAGTACTTACGGAAAGGTCATGACGCTGCTGCTGCTGCTGCTGCCCACCTTGGAGAGTAGTGCCGCTGTGGCGGATTGGGTTGCCATACTCGTCCGTAGGAATCACGTTGCCGTATTCGTCTTTGCGGATAACGTTGCCGCGTGCATCTGTAGTCGCAGATGATGTATCATTTCGATGGTCATTGTTTCCAACTCCAGGTATGTTCTCCGTTATCTTCTCCTTCAGCCCCTTGTTCCTTCTCCCGCCTTGCCCATCGTACTCGGTCTGTATTACATTAAATTAATTCACAGAAAAACATAGATATTTTGTAAAACAAAAGGCCAAAACAATATATAAGGTTTTAGAAGATACGAAAGAAAAGTATGTTTATCATGTAGTACTCAGAGGAGTACTTACGGAAACGTCATGACGCTGCTGCTGCTGCTGCTGCTGCCCACTTTGGAGAGTAGTGCCGCTGTGGCGGATTGGGTTGCCATACTCGTCCGTAGGAATCACGTTGCCGTATGCATCTGTGCTATGGGCTGCTCCGTACTTGTTTTGGATATGTGACATTTTCAAGGTTAACAAGCGGAAACAAAATCACAAGCAAAGGCTGAGAATTTTAACGAAAGAGCGTATAAAGGTAAGCTTGCAAGCTGCGACTGTTCTTTGGACGGATATAGGATGGATTAAGAGTGAGTACCTTGGATTACTCTGGACTAACTTATATATATCGGTAGAACTGATTATGTTTATGAACATGCATGACGACAAAATTGTTACACGTGCCGCGTTTCAATTTGCTAAACGTGCCACGTAATTACTCATGGCCACGTGGAAGTGATAGAAGCTGAAAAATATCCGAACACGTCGGTCTGAGATGAAGTTTCCGTTTGAGATGAAGTTTCGTCGCCGAACACGTCTTTTAATTAGCATCTTGTGGAGAGACATCATGTGGATCTTTCGTTTCTCTTTTGACAGAAAGCAAAATACAATATTCGGAAAAACAAACTTCCACGTGGCCATGAGTAATAACGTGGCACATTTAGCAATTTGTAACGCGGCACGTCTAACAATTCTGTCGCCATGCATCTTCGTATACATAATCAGGTCTACCGATATGTATAAGTTAGATTTCCTTTTGAATGTCCGGTTGCCGACACTATTGGGATGTTGCTTATCTTGAATGTTCCAATAATCATTAAATTTCATATTATTAAAAAAAATCATTTATACAACTACTGGTTTACAAATTACACTGTGACATACTGACATGCAGTAGAATAGATCTCGGATTAATGTTCATAGTCCCAAGAATGTGCTCCAAAAATTTTGTACCATAATTTTGGGTCCAAATTAGTGAACGTAAATCAAGAAAATAATTATTTTGGGCATGAAATTAGTGATCGTAAATCACAAATCACAACTACCTCCGTCGATGGACAACTATTAATAATTCACAAATCATAAATCACAAATAATTCAACACTCAAAATCAGTGAAATAAGAACCACACACAAATAACAACCGCACATAAATAATCTACATTAATTCAACTAGATGCAAGTATTAACCCTAACTCAAAAACGTTCACTACAACAGAAAGGGTCTTTTGGGACGAAAATTTTCGTCCCAAAAGACCCCAATTTCGTCCCGAAAAAATTTTTGGGACGAAAAAGTTTCGTTCCAAAGTCGTTCCAATATCACTGTGCCAAAAGGTATTTTGGGACGAAAATCACCATTTCGTCCCAAAAAATTTCTTTTGGGACAAAATTGAAGGAAACCGTTCGAACACGTTCGAACGAAAATTTTTTTTTGTCACTGTTTAAATTCGTCCCAGAAAATAGTTCGAACGGAAAAAATTTTAAGTTCGAACAGTAGTGACGTGTTTGAACGATTTCGAAATATGTTCGAACAAACATGAATTCGTTCGAACGTTATGAATTGTCTTTGTGTTCGAACGTTAAATGGTCAGGTCGAACGGTATATGGGTTCGAATGGTATAGGCTATGTTCGAACACGACTGAAATTATTTACGTTCGAACGTTGTGTGATCGTTCGAACTCTACGAACATAAATTTCGTTCGAACATTATGTTTACGTTCGAACGCTATTTCATTACATAGAGTTCGAATGTTTTATGTTCGTTCGAACGAAATCTCTTTAATTTAAATCAATAATAGAAAACCAAATAGACATTCACACTATTTGAAAAAATATATTAGAAACTGTTTAACACTCACAAAAGTGTTATAATAAGCGCAAACTAAATAAATAACAGTCGAGACGAGCATTGTTCGTACATAAATAGATAATCCCAAAATCTATCAGTTGCTTGGAGGCCTGTACTGTTGCATAAGCTGCTGCATTTGAAGTTGCATCTGTCTTCTGAACTCTTCTTGTTGTTCTTCATGTTGTTTGAGGCGCATCTCCATATCTACTTGTTTTGCCAATTGAGCCTCTAACTCATGCTGTCTTGCAGTCAATTCTTCGATTCTGGAATTCGCATTCTCTAGCGCTATAGAAGTCATAGATGCATTCCCAGAAGAAGAGGAAGAGGGACCAGGCTTTACACAACGACCCAAACCCCTCAAATATCCTGAACGTTGACCCAGGACTTGTGTAAAAATCTCAATATCACTTGTTGAGGAATTTTGATCTGACGCAGATTCAGCACGTAGGGCAACCATTTTATCCTAGCCATATATAAGATAAAGAATTAATATCGTCATAAATATTCTAATATATTTAATTAAAACAGGTTATAAAACTTACATAATTTTCACTGGCATCAGGATGAGTCCACTCTCCATTACGATCAGTGTGCGATGCAGCATATAATTTTGTCAAATCATAATTAGTATCTGAATCTTGCTACAATAAATGTATTAAGATATAAAGTCATTATGATTCATCCAAATAATTAACTATATCCAATACAAAAAATAGCATGCAATACCAATTTCTTAGAAAGGCGATGGAAAGATCTTGAGCCTGCATGATGATTAATCTTCAATTTTGATCTATTTGTTTTGTTTATAGAACTTCGCTCCTGCAAAGAAATTGAAAATATTATGAAGCGAAATGACAGATAGGACAAGTAAAATAATTAAATTTCATTATACCTGATATGATGGATCCTCAAACATGTCACAAAGTTTTTCCCACTCAGAAGGTCGGACATCCTGGAAAGGATGTTGGCGTGCATCTTCCTTCTTCTCAAACTTATTATAATGCTCATGACACCTCGCCTTATATTTGCGGAATGCATTACCCATAAGCTCTTCCACAGTCTTACGCTCCTCTCTCCGACCAAAATTTAATTCGAAATCATCCTTAAAAAAATAGTCACAAACACATTATCATTTATAATATTCTAAATTTAAGTAAAATATAGAAATTTATTCTACTAAATCAATGTTTTAGTAGTTACCAAACAACGCTTCTTGATAAGCTCTTTAACATCTTGGGGGACTTTCTTCCATGAAGTCGTTGCCAAAGGTGCGTAAGTTCGTGTAAGAGCACCCACATGCGATGCAAGCCAAGCTGCTGGTTGTCCTTCACCCCCAGTATGTTCGTCAGGAATGTTAACCTTGATCTTACCCACCTTCCGATATTTTTCCAACGTCACCCCTCTAGTGGTGCCTCGACCTTGACGAGATTGTACTGTAGATTCTATAAAATATAACATTGTAATCAATTTCATTTATATCTCTATTATAGGACCTTAATTAATAACTTTTATGAGTATTAGATTTTTACCTTGTTCTGTAGAATCAATCTCTAATGGTGAGTCTGAAGGAGATCTAGGAACAGGTGGAGATGGGTTGCGAACTTCCTTCCTCTTTGGCGGCATAATTTCAAACTACTGATACATTCAATAAGTAAAATATTTGTCATCAAGTGTAATGTTAACACATAATTGGTCAATCAGAATCTGTATCAGTTTCATTTGACAATTCGCTCTCATTATCTGTAGATACTTCAGATGATTCAACATTTTCCTCAACTGTTGCATCAACAATTTCAGCCTCAATATCTTCTCTATTTAATGGAATCATCTCATACTAGCTCAAATCCACAAACAAATTTAAGGCGGGTTGACTCTCTTGGTATGGTTCTTGAGTAGAAAAGTCATCTTCTTCTTCATCTTGTCCTTCCGCCTGAGGGATAACATCATATATATTTATTGGAGAATATTTTTGAACTACTCGCCATTGATTTCCTAACTTCGGGTCATCTAAGTAGAATACTTGAGATGCTTGAGAAGCCAAAATAAAAGGATCATCTTCATACCATTTTTTTGATGTATTAACACTCAAAAAATATTCATCATCACGGACTCCAGTACGAGGATTGCTTAAATCCCACCAATCACACTTAAACAGATACACCGCAAGCTCTCCCAAATATTTCATTCCAATTATATCGACAATAACCCCATAGAAATCAATATTTTCTTCATCATGACTTCCTTTGACTAGGACACCACTATTTTGGGTTTTCCTATAACAATCTCGATCCAGTGTGTGATACCTACTTCCTCGAGAAATACATGCAGAATATCGAGCAGCGCGTCTCGATGGGCCACGCGCCAATGCATAGAGTTCATCAGATATATCATTTGGATTATTCACTTGCATTTGTACAACCTACATATTGAGTAAAGCATATACTATATCAAAGTTGAAATTAATATTTTTTTCATTTGTTATTGAGTAACGCATATGTAATTTCATTACCTGTTCTTCAAACCATCTCGGGAACTCCTCTTCATGTTTCTGATTTATATCATTTACTCCTAGTTCCTTGAGCACGTTAATATGATCACTGAAATTGATGATTACCACAAATATTTTATATTTTGTATTTTTTTAAAAGTAATGAGGCAATTTAAATTAAGATTAAGTTATAACTTACTTCAAGTAGTTCTCTATCTCAGGGCAATTGTTCAGCACGTACCACTGAGCTTTCTCGAACTCTCTTCCACACAAGTCATAACCACGCACTGCACCAATTGGACGAACTTGTTGGGAAAATACAGAAAATATATTCCGTTGTCTTGCTCGGTCAACGTCAAAGTTTCTTTCTGGCCGATCAAACCGAGTGTCAACTCCGTGGAAATATTTGGAACAGAAGGTATGCCACTCATCGTCAATATATGCTTCTGCAATTGATCCTTCTGGACGGGCCTTGTTACCCACTGTACGTTTCAACTTTCCAAGAAATCGTTCAATGGGATACATCCATCTATATTGAACTAGTCCTGCAAGCCGAGCCTCACGTGGCAAATGAACGGCTAGGTGAACCATGACATCGAAGAATGACGGTGGATAAATACTTTCTAGCTTACACAATATTATGAAAATTTCTCGTTCTATTCGATCCAAAGCTTCTACATTCAACGTCCTAGCACATAAGTCTTTAAAAAATGCACCCAACTCAGTCAAAGCCACGCGCACATCTCTGGTCAAGTACCCACGGATACCAATAGGTAAGATACGCTGTAAGAAAACATGACAATCATGACTTTTTAATCCAGTTATTTTCCAATCATTTGTTCTCACACACCTTGTTAGATTCGAGGCATAACCGTCCGGTAATTTGATCTTCATTAGCCACTCACAAAATGTAACCCTTTCATTCCTTGACAATGTATACCACCCAATCGGCATGTAGACAGACGAACCATTTTCTTGCAACTGCATTTCCCGTCTTATTCCCAACCGCTTCAAATCCTTCCTTGAGTTTATTGTATCCTTTGTTTTTCCTTCAATTGACATCAATGTTCCCAATACGGATTCGCAAATATTTTTTTCAATATGCATAACATCAAGGCTATGTCGCAATTTTAACTTCGACCAGTACGGGAGTTCGAAAAATATACTCTTCTTTGTCCAATTTAATTCATTCGTAGCTCGTTTTCTCTTTCGTTGTTTTTTACCAAATTCATTACAACCAACATCTATAAATTGTGCAAGTACATCTTCGCCAGACAAATATGGTGGAGGTTGGCCCCATTCAACAGTTCCATCAAACATTCTAGAATTTCCACGCCATCTATGGTCACTAGGTAAAAATCGACGATGACCCATGAAACATAATTTCCTCCCGTACGTAAGCCATTCAGATTTGGTATATTTGTTACAAGTTGGACATGCCATTTTCCCCTTAGTACTCCAACCTGACAAATTCCCATAAGCTGGAAAATCATTTATTGTCCACAACACCGCAGCATGCATCTTGAACGACTTGCCTGTTGACGAATCAAATGTGACAACCCCATTCTCCCACAAATCTTTCAATTCTGCAATCAATGGCTGTAAGTGTATGTCTATATCATTTCCCGGTGACCTCGGACCTGGGATGAGCAAACTCATCATGAAATATGGATCTTTCATACACTTCCACGGTGGTAGATTATACGGCATAAGTACAACTGGCCAAGTACTATGACTAGTACTCATGTTCCCAAAAGGATTAAATCCATCTGTTGCCAACCCAAGTCTTACGTTACGCGGTTCTTCAGCAAACCATGGGTGTTCCTGATCAAATTCCTTCCACACCTGAGAGTCAGCAGGATGTGACAAAATATTATCGTTCCTTACTCTGTTTGATGAGTGCCATGTTATATCTACAGCCGTTGCGCGTGACATAAATAATCGTTGTAATCTAGGTATCAATGGAAAGTGGCGTACGACCTTTTGCGGAACATTTGCCTTGTCCGATGTCCATCTTGACTCGTGGCATATAGGACACTCGTTCAACTGCTCATTCTCTACCCAAAATAATATGCAGTCATTCTTACATGCATGTATTACGTTGTAATCAAATCCGAGTCCTCGTTTCAACTTTTTTGCTTCATAGAAGTTACGAGGTAAAGTATTGTCCTTCGGCAGTGCCTCTTTAAACAGCTCAAGTAACATATTGACTACCTTAATAGATAATCGACACATTGATTTTATGTGAAGCAATCTTACGGTAAACGACAACTTACTATGTCTTCTGCATCCTAGATATAGCTCACGCTGTGAATCATTCCACAAGCGTGCAAAAGTGTTATGGCCCCCATCATTTGAGCTTGATGTGTCCGTGTCACCTTCATCCATAAACATTCCCGCACCGATGTCACCTAACATTTCCTCCATATCCTCATCATAATCATCTCCAACAATCTCTGGTTGTACATCTTCATCGATCTCTTCTTCCACATGCATAGCCTCAAATGAAGTTGGATATGGTTCGCCGTGTAAGAC
Organism: Juglans cinerea; assembly: GCA_961763995.1. Classification (NCBI taxonomy): domain Eukaryota; kingdom Viridiplantae; phylum Streptophyta; class Magnoliopsida; order Fagales; family Juglandaceae; genus Juglans; species Juglans cinerea. Next base: position 5,082,993 of record CAUIVZ010000012.1, on the reverse strand, counting down.
CCAATCAGTATAACCCTTATCAATACATTTGACAAACAGATGCTCTCTCACCAAGTCTATCTTATGAGAACACAAAGTCCTGCATTCTCTGCATGGGCATCTGATACGCCCATCACTATCACATGTACCCAATGCAAACTCCAAGAACTTCTTAACACCTTCAGCATATACATTGTAATTCTGACCCAATCGATCGCTAACTCTCATCCAACTCTTATCCATGCCGACTATATTCATTACAAACAATATTATAATGCATCAGCAAACAACTATGTATCATGTACCAATTAATGAGTATGCCACCTTTCACCGGGTAGTTGGTCCTATCCCGTTCCGGATTGTAAGATCATAGTCGCCAACCTATGATCTATTATCTGTCACGTCCAACAAAATTTCGGCAGCATCTCCCCATAGTTCTCCAAATATGCTCGTTTGGTTGTGTGCACTGACGATTAACATGTCGTTGCACCATCACCGAAACTGCATATCCAAAGAACAATGGATGAATCTACCAAAATCATAATGTTGGACGACAACAGATATAGTTCTATAGTTTGCGAGAATGATCTTACAATCCCAAACTGTCCACTCTGGACAATTCAAGAGTTATCAATCAAGCATTTATCTGGATTGATAACTCTCGAACGGATCTAAGGTTTATTTTGATGAACAAACAATACAAAATATGCTAATATATGTCAAACAATAACAACATATTATTTATAGAACAATATTAGATTTATTCCAGATTTTAATTTAAATATTAGTTTTACCTGTTTATAATTAAGTATTTTAATTTAAAGATTTAATAGTATTTTAATTTGAATATTAATTTTATTAATTTATAATTAAGTATTTAAGTATTATTAAATCTTAACTATTTCTATTTTAATTTAAAGATTTAGTAGTATTTTAATTTGAATATTAATTTTATTTATTTAGAATTAACTATTTAAATGGTAGTTGATCCTAATTATTTGTGATTTAGTAGTACATATAATTTACAACTATCCCAAACTATTTGTATTCTGTATATGTTATTGATGTAATGTCATTACCCGTTCGAACGAAGATAACCCATGTTTGAACAAAATGAGAACGTTCGAACGGTAATCCTAACCCGTTCGAACGTATTCATTCCAGATTCCAGTCGTCTTCAACAATGCCGAAAACTCCATTAATGACAAACTCTAACAAACACAAACAACAATCTCAAAGCATACAACTTTCTAACATTGCAAAATATTAAGTTCAAACCATACATTTCTATTTTAAAAGGAATACCTGAATTTTTGAAGATGAAAATGGAATATTCCGAGAATAATCGGAGAATAATCCGAGAATAATCACAAACTGTCCTACAAGTAGTAATCCGAGAATAATATAGTGAGATGAAAATATTTTTGAACTTAGGGGCTAATTTGAGAAAGAATACCTCTGATATGCAGCGGGCGACGGCGCAGGAGCAGGAGGAACGAAATGAATATTGTGAGGTTCTGTCGTGTTTTTGCAGAACATTTCATTACTAGCCGTTCGAACGTGAAAATATTAAGCGGGAGAAAATTCCCTCCTAATTTTCACGTTCGAACGTATAAAAATTATGTTCGAACATTATTGATTTATTCCCGCTCAAAAATTAACTGTTCAAGATTTATTTATATTTTTTTTCTCGTTATACATGTTGAATAAAATAACAACATCAATATATATAAGACATATTAGATGATACTATAGTTTATTTGGCGGGATATTTTCCCACCACTGCAATAATCCGTTCGAACTATAACAAATTACGTTCGAACGGTAATCCAGCTGTCTTTAATTGGCGGGATTTTTTCCCGCCATTGCAATAATCCGTTCGAATGTATTTTATACGTTCAAACGTAACATATGTGTTCGAACGGTTTACGAGTACCATTCGAACATATATCCTTTATGTTTAAATATAACTTTTTTCATCATTAAATGAAAAGTACTATAACATCATATGTATTAGTTATATAAACTATCATATATAATGTAATATATACTATCATATATATAGTAATCTATACTAAATATATAATATATATAGTAATATATATTATCATATATATAGTGATGTATACTATCATATATATTATTAACATCATATGTATTAGTAATATATACTCACATATATATAGCCTCAAATATACAAAGGTCACATAATAAAGTATATAGAAATTTATAAGATAATAGTATATTAGTAAGCTATACTCTATATATATATGCTGTATAATATCATATATAACTTTAGTAGGTAAAGTATAATGGAATATATAATATGACATATGTTAGTTAAGTATAAACTCATACCATATAGTACCATATGCTATCATATGGTACTATATATATATTACAATCTCATATATAACACTTTGATAGTAAAGTATTATGATATATTACTATTATACTATAAAAAAATATATATAAGTTATTATGTTTTCATTTAAAGTATTCTACTATCATAATATATATTATAATATATTATAATATTACATATATATTACAGTATATATAATCTACTATAATAGTATATATATTATAATAATTTATAGGAATATAAATATAGTATACATTTAATACAATTTTTAATACACTTACAAAACTTCAGTTCGAACGTATAATAGTAACGGTCGAACGGTTTTATATTAACGTTCGAACTTTAAATATTAACGTTCGAACGATTATGCACGTATAAGTTATCGTGGACAGCGATTTCTCTCACGCCGCCGTCCCCACCGTTTGAAAAAGCGAGAAAACGTTTGAACGCACTACATTCACCGCCGTCTGCCGTCGTGATCAGCACATACGTCAATCACTTTTCCTCCCAATCAAAGGTATGTATTTTTAAACCCTTTTTACCGTTTATTTTATAATTTTATGGTTTTATTTGTTTTTTTTTTTAAAAATTAGATTTTTTCATCAATAATTACTGTAGAACATCATAAATCTATCGTAGGATGTTTAGAAATGAAGAGTACTTTGTTTTTAGTCGAAGAAACCACGGAATCGATTATTTTTTGAGTGTTTTCATGGCCGCTAAGTTGACTCAGCCATGGACGAGTTAGGTCTGTTTCCCGTTCGAACGGTATTAACCAGTCCGTTCGAACAAGTTTAAAACGTTCGAACGTTATTAATTGTCCGTTCGACCATATATTTAGACGTTCGAACGCTAATTGTTAAATTCAATCCATTTACATTTTATTAGCTTATTAAATTGTTTTCATCGTTTAATTGATTATATGTTCTATCAATTAATTTATTAAATTGCTATTAGTATATAATTTTGTAAATCTTTTAGTCGTAATTAGATTTTAATTATCACTAATCTTGAATGTATATTTTATTTTTAAAATTTCAGGATCATAATAATGTCTTATCGGGGCCGTAAACGTGGTAGATCAGGAGAACCTTCCATCCAAACAGTTCGAGAGCGGACAGTTTTACTTGAGCGACAGGTAAAACTGTCTGATTTTGTCGCTCTTATATGGGAGGGTCATTCTCTCCTATCAGTATTCAATGATCAGCGAGAAGAATGAATGGAGCTCGTTTCCTTCATTGAGATCGTTACTGAGTTCTATAAAGAGCTCGGTGCTGCCAGCCCAAACGATGGAGGGGCATATAGGATCTGTGTCCGAGGAGCTCCTGTTATATTTTCAGCAGACGGACTCGCTGCATATTTGGGTATTCCTAGGCTTCTTGATGCCTATCCAAACCTGCCGCCTAGAGAGTCTGGTCCTTCAGGTGATGCAGCTATGTCTCAGGACGAGGGACCAGATTACACAGATGAGATCGATACACTTGCTGATCACGAGGTCAGAGACTTGATTGTTGGTCCAGATGCTCTAGTGTACGATGGCTCCAAGAGTATCAGGCAGGCAGATTTATCTTCTTTCTTCAAGATTATGAATTTGATCATTGCCAACAATATTGACCCACGGCAGCACAAGACCGAGGTCGGCATGGATCGAGCGAGATTTATGATACGGGTCGCTCGTGGCATCCCGATCGACCTCGTTGGTTATATATTTGAGAGGATCCGATCAGAGACACGGTTCATTACGACAGATATACTGCCGTTTGGGATCCTCATCACTTGATTTTTGCTACATGCCGGGGTTGTGTCCGAACCTGCCGAGCGTTCCCGATTTCCGATGGCACCGATCAACAGCACCACCCTATCATGGAGCACGGGACACTCTAGATTTCGTTTTCGTGGGGCTGTTCCTGACAGGGCTGAGATTCAGAGAGATGCGCAGCCGGGAGATACTGGAGTATCGGCTGGTGAGACATCTACACAGGCTGAGGCATCACGCACATATATTCGTGAGGAGATGGCTGACATATTGCGTGCTGAGATCGGCGTACACACATCAGCAGTGATTGATGCAGTGCATACTGCCATGTCTGAGTTGCGTACAGAGATTATGGCTACCGTCTCTGGGTTACGTACAGAGGTTAATGAGTTACGTACAGCGATTAATGCCAATAATGCAACTCAGGTTACAGTTAGTACTCGACTGACACAGGAAGAGACATAATTAGCTGCAGTCGAGGATGTGTGTAGAGACCTCGCATCACAGTAGTTTTTATCTTTTATTTATATTTTCTTTTGTTATAATTATGAACAATATATATGGCATTTTGATAATTTACTTTATTTGGTTGATTAATATATATGTGGTTGATAATATTTATTTAACTAAAAATTTTATTTAACGTAAAAGAAATCATTAAAATATTTTAAAATTAATTACATAAAATTAATTAATGAATTTGTATATATGATAGATATTTTTTATATTTTGAGTTTCGTACCGAGATTAATATTATACTTTCGAATGTATAAATGTGATGCTTGAATATGTTCTAACTAAATATATTCCGTTCGAACGGTTTAGAAACATTTCAGCCAGGATTTGCCACCAAATATTTTCCGTTCGAACACAAAAAATTATCATTCGAACGTTTTTGAACTTTCCCCGCCATAATAAAGTAATTATCCGCCAAATTTTACTGTTCGAACGTATTTTTTTATGTTCGAACGGGAAAAATTTTTTGAGACGATTTAATTCGTCACAGAAAATATTGTTCGAACGGTTATTTTGACGTTCGAACGATTTTCTAAATTCATCGATTTTTTGGGATGAAATTTAAATTTCGTCCCTAAATAATTTCGTCCCAAAATCTCAAATTTGTTGTAGTGGTTTGCGTTGTTCCCTTTATTTTTTTCATTCGATTTAAAACAAAATGACGTCGTTTCATTTGAACTGCGTCATTTTGTAGCAGAAATATATATATATATATATATATATATATTATATTGGCCTATTCGGCAATATAATCCTGGTTCAAGCTTGGACCCAACTAGCCGACATCTGTTTTTGTAACGCCCCGTCCCCGAGGGTCTGGAAAGTTAACTCATGTCGCCAAAAAATCATTTTTCTATTCACATAGTACATAATCAACTTTTTCTCGATCTCACAAAATACTCATTAATTCACATCAAATAATCCAATATAATTAATCCAAGACAATAAAAAGTCTTAATAAACACCAACCTCCCAACAAATCATATCATCAGATCGCAACAAACTACTGAATAAAAATCCTCAATACTCATGTAAACCTTCTATGTTTAAACCATCATTCTTAACTCATCTTACCTATGCTCCATATTCTGGATCCTCAACTGGAATATTCAAATCATCTGAAAAATATTGTGGAGATAAGGGGTGAGTTATCAACAACTCAGTAAGCAGAGAATATATACTAGTACTATGTAAACATGAGCCTTCTCAGAAAGTTCAGTATGCAGAAACAAAAATATTTTATTTTTATATGCAAATCTCAGAAAAATGTGTTATCAGAAAATCAGAGCGACTTTTCAATCTTTTCATACTCAAAATCAACAATTCATATTTAAGGATCCATTTCATATTCAAAAACGATTTGGCATAACATAACTGAACATCTTCATCTTATCATATCATATCATATACCATGTTTAACCCCCGTGGTAGGGTTGTGCTATTCCCGGTAGTCAAACCAGGCAGTATCATGTGGTGAACTTCCCCTTTTTCAATCTCGGAGCCCCGAGTGTGCTCACAGGAAAGAACACGTAAAAAGACCACTTTGTTTCCAAAGTGGGTGTACTCATATCATATCATATCATGGTGGTACCAACTATATCACGTGAACCAGTATCATCATATCAGAACCATGTTCAGAACAGATAAGTATGCCAAAGTTTTATCATATCCATATCATATCAAAACACGTGCGAAACATATTCATATCATTTCCATTTGATGAAAAACAGATCCAAATCATTTCATATCACATGCATAAAAATCTCAATAATATCATATTCGCTCTTTTGCACATTTCAGAAACATGTCAAATATTGCTCATGTCAAAAACATTTCTTTTCTCTTTCATATGTATCTCATGATGGAATGTGAAACATATACTGAGGTTGTTTTTCACTTTTTCTTTTTAAAACAACATGCACATTTTTTTTTTTTACAAACCAACCTCAGTTCATTTCTTTTTTTTTTTATGCAAATCTATCATAACAACTCCGCTTACCTGGACGACTTAGCTTTTCAGAAGTTTCCTCAAAATGTTGAGTCGACTATAAATCGTCACCTATAAAAATATTCACGTAATTTCCGTAAGTTTTCAATCAATCATGGATTTCGATATTTAAGCCTAAGCTTCTAAAATAACATATTTTAATTCATCAAAACTTAAAACCCTCATAATCCCAAAATATATCATCACTTACTAAAATCACCAATATCCACCATAACCCACGTCAAACTCAAAACACCAACATTTAAACCAGAAACAGCCAACAAATCTGATAGCATAAACCAATCACACAAACAACTCCATCATCTAATCCAACTGACCCCCTTACTCCTCGGACTCAGTCCGACACAACCAACCAATTCATAGTAAATATGAGTTAGCGTGAAAATACATTTAAATCTCAAAAATTCTTTGGAAAAATACTTACAATGCTATAATATAATTTTTGAAAGATCACGGAGGTGCTAAAAGCGGCAACGCAGCAACAAAACAGTGCCAAGTGCACTGTGGCCGTGGGTCTCATAAACAAACTTTTGAACTGGTGCAAACGAAGACACAAGATTGATAGGGTAGGGCTTAGGGATGTCGGTGAAGCTAGTGGTGGTGGCGGTTGGCCGTGGGTGGCGGCGCAAATGGTGATTGGAGTGAAAAAATACCCAAAATGAAAATGGAGTTGAATGTGCTTCACCGGTGAAGGATCGGAGCTGGGGTTGGGTCCATTGGGTTGCTAGGACGTCGAGGATGAAGTGGTGAAGAGATGGTGGCCAGAGGAGGCGCGACGGCGGCGCTAGAGTGAAGATGACGCCACGGCTTGGTGTGGTGCGTAGGGGCTAACGGCGGCGCGAGGAGGGCTGAGGTTGGTGGGGTGAAGTCGCCGATGGCTAGGGGAGCTAGTGGGCTGGGCGGTGTCAATCATCGCCGGCGCTCGGCGGTGGGCTGGGTGGATGAAGGAAACGGATGGAGAAAGGGAGAGAGGGTGGACGTGCGCGGGAAGAAACCAGGGAAAAAGGAAAGAAAAGAAAAGAAGAAGAGAAAAATGAAGAAAATAAAAGAGGAAAGAGAAAATGTAGGGAAGGAAATGAGGTCCAATCCTCACATCTTGGGTAACAAAAATGATCTAACGGAAACGATTTCAAAACAACAAGTAAAATAAAATAATTCAAACGAAATGATTAAAATGAAAATAAATAATTAAATCCCACAATAAACTAATTTAAAATAAAGAGAAATTTAAATGTATAACAATTATTAATATTCAAGAAACATGTCAAATTAAATTTTCACAAATTAAAAATTCCTAAAAATAAATCCACTAAAATCTGAAAATTTAAAACAAGAGAATTAATTTTTAAATTAATAACAAATAATCCTTCAATTAAAAAATACACTAAAATATGGGGTGTTACAGTTTTGGTGCTTTTCTACTACCGGTCGATCGATTGTCAACTGATTTCTGCCAATTCCTGACTCCGGAGGCCTGTCTTCGTCGATGACGGCCAGTTTTCCCGGTTCCTGTTCACCCCTATGTGTAATTAAAAAATTTGAGTTTATATATGTACTGTGAGATATGATTTTAGGTGACATTGGTAACTCTCTGATCCATCCAGGACCGGGGGCGTTACACTCACTCAACCTGACACCTGATTCTCTAACCATTTGATTCTTTATATCCAACTTAGTATCTTTGCTTAAGAAGATATTGGTTTTCTGCATATTCATACTTTGACCTGAGGCTTCTTTGTATTGTTTCAACATTTGTGCTACATTCATCCACTCTCGTAGATTTGCTCTACAAAATAATATGCAATCATTTGCAAAGAGAAGATAATTAATCTTTGTTCCTCCTTTTGTCACTGATGTCTGATATGCCTTGAATATCACTTCAAGCTTTTGAAAAATCTATCAAAGCGCTAAGCCCTTCTGTACACAAGGGAGAAAGGTAAGGAAATAAAAGATCTCCTTGTCTTAATGCCCTTGTAGGGATGATCACTTCACTTGGGTGTCCATTAACCAACATTGAATACTATAATGTTTAAATACACTGCATTATTAAACTCACCCACTTTTGTCCAAAATCCATATATATATTGCAAACATATATATCTACCTTAGTTATATAAGTGGCTATCTCGTATGAACAGTAACTTTCACTCACTAATTTATTTCCAATAATGTCCCTCGTTTTTCAGCAAATTCCCATTTTCTGCCTGTTTCTAACCCCTGTTGCTTTTTCTTTTCTCGTTCGGTTGGGCCTTCAGTTGTTTCTTCATCCCAAAGATTTCTGAATTAGTTGTTATCTTCACTGTTATAATCTTTTTTTCCCTCACAATATCTCACCCTCAGTTTTCAGCATCCAACAAGCAAGCCCCACGTGAAATCTAATTATTCTTCACAACAAAAAATAAAAAATCAACTCTCTCAAAAGCCACTATAGCTCTCTCTCTCTCTCTCTCTCTCTAAACTAAGACACCCATAATTTTCAGCCACCCAACAGAGCCTTGCCCAGAAACCACTCTACAAAGCCACCATGGTCTCCCTTTCCACCAACCCACTTTGTCGGAACCTGTCACCGAAGACACTAAGGAGAAGTCGAAACACCACTCGGTAACTCAGAAATGGATGACTTTGACTCCATTCACTCAGATCCACCATGCACGGCGTCCCTTTCTTATTAATAAGACCCCACTGATTTCTCTCTCTCTTTTCTTCACTGTGTTTCCTCAACCAAGTGATGAAAAAAAAACATTGATCTTTATTCCACCAGAAACTGCTACCGCTGTTAATCTCGGCTCTGCCACTCGGAATCTGCCGTCCTCCACCCATTCTCGTCTAGCTAGCCACATCTGCCGTCACACCTCCATTTTCACCTGGTGAGCTTTGAATCCTATTATTGCACGACTTTCCCTTCTCCAATAAAGGTGTTTTGGTTCTTTTAGGCCTGGTTTGAATGTTGAAAGTCTCTCCTCTTATCTTATCTCAATATCCAAACATCACAAACACAAATAATTTTGAATTTCAAATCTTCAACTTTTTCATCTAATCATACCTAATCATTACAACTTTCATAAACTTTCACACAAAACACAAATAAGAAATTCAAAATTTTCAAATCCCAAAATTATAATGATATTAAAAGATTATATTCTAACAATTTTTTAACTTTATAATATTTTTATTTAGCCTTTTCTCTCCCATTTCCTAAAACCTCATAAAACATCTCAACTCAAACATTTCATTACTATTCACAATCTATTTTACTATTATTTACAGATCATCTCAGTATCCAAACCAAGTCTTAGTCTTTTTTACCTTATGATTCAGATTTTCCTTTTTGATTTTCAACTTTCCTAAAAAGTGCATGCATGCTTTTTGTTATTACAAAAACAACGTTCAACCCATGGCCATTAGAATTCCGTAGAAGCCTCTTGAAGAATCCTTTTGAGTAATTATGTTTGTGCCTTGAGTGTACATGGCACGTCATATGTTTTAACCTTGGGTCATTTAGGTGGGCTGAGCTTGGATTTTGGAAGGGACTAGTGTTTTTAAATTAGGTTGGGCCTAAATGTATGTTACATAAAACTACTATGTTATACTTTACTTGGGCTTTGTTAATTGAATAAATGTGTAATATACGGTTTTTTTTTTTTTTTTTTTTTTTTTTACGAATTTAAGCATATTTCAAAGTATAGTACTAAGCATTAAATTTATGATTAGCGGAGTCTGTTTATTTTCATTGTTTATTTTGTCAGATTTTCTTATAAAATTATTATGTTATACCTTAAATAAAAAATCAAGGAATATGTTATGAATTTTAAATAATAATACTATCTATTAGTCTTAGTATAACTGAACATTTATTAGATTATTTCCAAGGTATAATTTTAATTAATCATAATCAAAGTTTTGAATACTGTTTCGATGATCGTTTCGGTTAAAGCACTGGAATGAAATATTTTGATACTGGTACCGTTTCGAGATAGTCTATATATAATAAATTAATTATATATGTATAAATTATATTTCAAAATAACATCAATGCAAACTTTAAAAAGTTAAAACATATATTTATAAAACTCAATAATACTTCTAAGTTCTCCACCAAGTTATTTTAAAAAATAATTACTAATCTTCATCATGAAAAAGAAAGTAGAGATTTGATTTTGTAGTCCTCGAGAAAAGGGGATTAAAAAAACTTCAGAAAATAGTCTTCAAATATGAAAAATTGAGTGAAAATTATGAAGAAGTCAAAATTTTTGCATGAATTAAAAATAATAATAATTTCAACTGGTACACCAAAACCAGCTGGTATTGACCGAAACATACCGGTACGGTCGATAATTGACCTGGCACGAAACACATACATTTCCTATACCGGTCACTACTCTGGTACGGTAAATATCGGTCGGTACAGTACAAAATTTAAAACTTTGATTAGAATACCACGACACGCTTTCTTAGAAATTTAGTAACATTTAGTGCTTCATATAGGTAACAAACTGTGAAGTGAAATTTTGGAAGCATAACTACGAAGTAAATAATTTGATCATGAATTAGGATCATCACATGTCAGTTTAGATAAATTATTATTAAAGTCAGTTCTTTGACAGTCACTTTTTATGTACCACACATGTCATGATATATGCAAATAAGTCATCCAGCATAGTATACGATCATGTCATTCCGCATCATATTCAAATTCAAAAATTATAATTATGTACGTATTATGTCATGCATATCATGTCTCGTAAGACATGTAAGCTTTCTTAAGTTCAAGTGCAAGAAAAAATTAGATCAATTTAATCAGATGACTATTCAAATGCATGATACTAATGCAGATTCAGGGTGGATGTGCAAGCCATAAATTCAAGCGTGGTCCATCATAATATGGTTGAACACTACCCCAACGGCTCCCCTTGTGGTCGTGAGATGTGGGGCTGGTGCACAATCTTGCACACATGATTAAGTGTGTTGGCCAGATAAATCAAGACATATCCGCATGGTATAAACATCAGTATAATCAGTCATGATTTTAAGCTTTCAGCATGAAAAATCTTATAAAAACCTTACGCTTAGTATATTTACATTGTGATACGTTTTTTTATTGAGTCTTTGACTCATTTTAATTTTATCTCATGTTTTTAACCACCCAGGTGAGGATGATGATTAGTACGAGCAGTTAGGCTAGGCTTAGATGGAGCAATTAGATTTAATTCAAGACTTTAATTATTTATTTAGTTTGACTTATTAATTATGAAATCTATTGTCTAGCTATATTTACGTAAGCACGTGACACTAACCCTAGGGTAGAGGGTGTTACAAATGTGGTATCAGAGCCAAGGTCGAGAGATTCTACAGACTTTATGAAAAAAAATATATTTATTTAATTTTAGGATAAGGTCACCTAAGATGCTCCTAGCCTGCTCGAGATTTATTGGAATGTTTCAGATTAAGATAGAATGCTTATTAGCTCTCAGTCGATAGCACTATGATGTTATTATTGTTCTCAAAATACCAATTAATGCTTATTATAATACTTTACCTCAGAACATGGTTGGCACTACAAAAAATTATGGATCTAGCCAGAATGATAACCCTCAAGCTCCTGTAGCGACAGCGACCTAATTTTCTCAATCGATGGCTAGCGGTCAGTTTGCTACACCTAGAGCCCTGCAAGTTAGATGTACTTTAGAATAGTTCTCTCGTTAGCATCCCCCTACCTTCAACGGCAAGACCAACGCTATGGATGCAGATAACTAGATTGAATGTTTGGAGCAGATCTTTGAGGCACTTTTCTGCACGGACGAACAAAATGTGATTTATCCAACTTACAACTTAATAGACCTAGCAAACAAATGGTGGAAGTCAACACATGCACTCCTACAAATGGAGCTAGGAGAAGGAGTCTCCATCACTTGGGAGTGCTTTAAGGAGGTCTTTCTGAATCACTTCTTTCTGCAGACTCTTAAGGAATCTAGAGCTTGTCAATTTACGAACCTCACTCAGGGGACAATGATTGTAGACCAATACGCCGCCAAGTTTATGGAGTTGTCCCGTTTCACCAGTTACTTAATTCTAGACGAGGAAAAGAAAAATGAAAAGTTCGAGCGTCGTCTGTATCGTAGGATTAGAGAGCGTATACGTGCTCTTACGATTCGTAACTTTTCCAGATTGGTTACCTGAGCAGATGGGCCAGGCTTAGATGGAGCAGTTGAATTTATATCGAGACTTTAATTATTTATTTAGTTTGATTTATTAATTATAAAATCTCTTGCCTGGCTATATTTACGTAAGCACGTGACATCCTTAACTCTAGGGAAGGAGTTGTTACTTTAATGAAAAGAAAAAATATTCACATTTATAATAAAATGCACGGTTTAAACAAATTATAAACTATACATTTAATATATGGACTATATTGTATAAGGTGTGTAAGTACTTATGCAGAAGTAAGAAGAGAGCAAAAAACTATGAACATCAATAGACCCAAAACAACTATGGTTTAAACACATATGTTCACCAATTTAAAGCTATTCTTTTATAAACTTCATATTATTCTGTAAACTTGGTTATATTTTTCTATAATTCATTGTCTAGATTAATTTGTTCATTAAAAAAATATAAGGCATTGTAAAAATGAAAACCGTTTATACCCAGAGATCTATTTAATAAAGAAGCTTACCTATTACATATAATTACTTCACAAAAATTTACTTAGGCCTCGTTTGCATTCAAAACCCACCTCAACTCATCTCAACTCATCTCATCTCATCATTACAACTTTCCCAAATTCCCACACAAAATATAATAAACAATTCAATTTTTTCAAATCCTAAAACAACTTTCCCAAATTCTGACACAAAATATAAAAAATAATTCAACTTTTTTTCTACTATTCACAAACCATCTCAACCCATCTCAACTCATCTCTGAATCCAAACCACTCCTTAGTTTAATAGTTAATTGGATTTTACCTTCTCGTTAATTTATGCTGGACTATCTACCATATCTTTAATAGTTAATTAGTTTTTACCTTCTCGTTAATTTATGAAAGACTATCTTCAATATTTTGCAGCACAAGTTTCAAAAAAAGAATGGATCATCCATCTTGGTGCATAAATAAATCAACTTTGACAACTGTGTCAAAAGAAATTCAACGTCCTGTCCATCAATCCCGTCACTGAAACAACGACATAAACCCTTAAAATCTATTCTCATCAAAATTCCAAAGTTATATAACTAGATAAAACACTAACATGATGTGTACCGTTGGTTGACAAAAATGTTACTTAAAATTCATAAAGTTCACTTATTCACCAAATTTGTATGGATCCGTCACTTCTTTTAACTTTGTATTAGGTTTATAGTAATTAAATTGTTTACATAGGATAAAAAGTTCCTCCTAGGGTAGCTGTAAATACGAAAACAGAAATTGTGCGATAACTTATAACAATTTCTGTTGGAAAATCATCAGAATGTGTATGATGTACAATGCAGGAAAATGATATATATGATTGACTGGAAGAGCAAACTATAACAAATAATATTCATTGCGAATGTGTAGATTTTTTTTAAAACAATATTCATTGGGAATAATGAAAATAAATGTAGGAGGCCATATTTCTTGACCATTGGCTTTGTTTTGGATGAAGCTAATCCTTGATATCATCATAAACGTGAGTGGCCATTGCGAGCAACTTATTTTCCCTTGAAGTTGGTTTGATTTGCTATTTATGTATGTTTTCCCCCTCTTTAACAGCTTATCTTAAAAGCTTCATGTATGTTGCTAGAGAATTTCATAGCTGTTGGCTCAATGGGATCTTCACAAGAATATTAGTGCTAGAGCAAGTGCTGAAAAACGAGTTGAGATATGGGATGTAGCTACTGGAAAATGTAATATTACCATGGAGCATCATACAAACAAGGTCAGAATTTCTTTTTTGACAAGTAAACAGACAAGGTCATAATTATATGGTAATCATGTATAGTTTCTATCCACTACATAATCACATTATAAGTTAGAACATGTTTGCCCATAATTACAATCTGCTAGTGTGAGTACATGCACAGGCCATTTGCCCATAGTGGTGTGATATTTGCATGGCTCCAATGTGATAGTGTTATCATAAACATGAATGCATGAGTTTTTAGAAACGCATCAAATGCCCTTAGCACTACGAAATGATCTAAATGATCCAGCAGATGAGTCTAATTTTATTCCTCATGCTTGCAGCTTCAAGCTGTTGCATGGAATCATCATGCACCACAAGTTATTCTTAGTGGATCTATTGATCATTCAGTAGTCATGGTAATAAATTATATGCGTGCATTAGTTGTTTCTTTCATTTAATTTCTTACAATGTATCATCATATCTATTGAATGTAAATGTGTGTGCATCTGCATAAGCCTCGATTGGGGACTTTTGTGCTTGAATTGAGTGTTTTAGACTTTGAGGAAGTCTATCATATTCCATGTCTTATCACTTGATGTGTATAGCATATTTACCCATTGCAGAAGGATGGGAGAATACTAGCACATTCCGATTATAAATGGTCAGTCACAACTGATGTAGAAAGCTTGGCATGGGATCCACACACGGAGCACTCGTTTTTTAGATGAAATTTTGTTAGATCGTTCAATCACAATCGAACGGATTTTTTTTCAGGACAAAAAATTTTTTCGTCCCGAATTGTTGTTGAAACACCAATAGGAACGTTCGAATGGATTTTTTTCGTCCCTAAAGGTTGTTCAAATGCCAACAATTCCGTTCAAACGAATTTTTTGGGACAAATTTTTTTCGTCCCTAATTCAGGTTTGAACAATATCATCTGACTAAATGAATACCATTTGAATGGCTTTATTACACAATATTGACATGACTTAATTTTCACGTTTAAATGTAATGTCTTGCGACAATAAAACATCTTTCTATAAAAATAAAAAATCTCTATTAAGCTAATAAAAAATATATAAAATCGTATGATAAATAAAAACAAAGATATAAAATCTCTTATGGTAGTCAATCTGAGACATCCAATATGAGATCCAAATCCACCAAGTTGATAGCATGACTTCCAAAGAATAAACAAGGCTAACCACAAGCCTGCAAATCAAACCAATGAAACAAATGAGTGCAGGAGGAAATATACAAGCAAAAACTCTGCCACATTAACCTAAACATTAAGCCACAGCCATAGTGTAATCCAAAAACAAATTGGAATTAAAAAAAAAATCAAATCTAGGGTCCTAATTAAAATCAGAGAGTGAGACCATATGAGAGAGAACCCGAGCGAGAGTGAGAAACAGATGGGGAGTTGAGACAAAGACAAACAAATACAAAGAGAAGCGAGAGAAAGAAAGAGTGAGAGAGGGGGACTTACTACTAGTAGATGGGGGTTGCTGGTTTATTTGCAGAGAGAAGAAAAGAAGCGCAGGCGGCTGGGCCTGGAAGAGATGAGAAAAACTTGTATTTTAGGGTTTGGGGTTACGCGGGCAAGTTTTAATTTATATGTGAAAGACTATTTGTGGCAATAACTATTCGCCGCAAATAACAATTTCTTCGACGCAAATATTAAATTCTTATGTGCAGCGATTTTAATATTAAATTCTTATTTGCGGCGATATATAATCGCTATATCGCCGCAAATAAGCATTTGCGACCTAAATGGCGCATTTACACCATTTGAACTAATATAACAAACCGTTCGAATGAATATAACACGTGTGGAGCCACCCGAGTCCCGACAAGTGCTGCAAGACCTGGAGCCGCCTGGATCTCGGCAAGTGCCGCAAGATCTGGGACCGGTTTTACAGCTTTTTTTTCACCTGGTTCCGGGTTTTACGGCTTTTTTTTTCAACCTAGTTTAAGGTTTTATGGCGATAACTATTCACTTCAGGTACTTTAAAAGCCTCTCCCCCCCCCCCCCCAACTCAATCGAAACTGACCATCAAGATGACTGGTTTGGGTTCACCCTGTGGAGCTTGCAAATTCCTGAGAAGGAAATGTGTTAGGGGATGTGTTTCTTCTCCTTATTTCTGCCATGAACAGGGAGCTACCCATTTCTCCACCATTCATAAGGTTTTCAATGCAAGTAATGTGTCGAAACTCCTTGCTCACCTCCCGGTGAGTGATCGTTGTGAAGCGACTGTCACAATCTCGTATGAAGCGCAGGCTAGGCTTCAAGATCCTATTTATGGCATTGTTTCACATATTTTTGCTCTTCAGCAGCAGGTACTCACCCTCACTTTCTCTTTTTTTATATAATGATTGAAACCCTAATGAAAGTGCTGCAGGTTGTAAATCTACAAACTCAACTAGCATCTCTAAAGGAATTACAAGCAGCTCAAAACTTTCTCGATGCTTCTGTCAATGCAAACCCTAATGAAAAGTGCTACATAATGCAGTCAGGGAGTACCAATTACATGATGCCACAATTCAGTACAAACAATATCTCCAATAATGCCTCAACAATTCCATATGACGAGAATGTGTTAATGGAGAACTCTTTTGGGAACTACGGAAGTTCACTCAACCCTGAGGAAAATGCCTCAAATGCTTTACATGAAGAGTCATTTGCGGTTGGCTATATTCCTGAAGAAGAGTGGTGGTTGCGATAGTGCTAGGGTGGTTGACATGGCATTATATCTTTTATTTTGTATTTTGTTTTATTCTTTATATAGACAATATTTGATGTTTTCTAAATTTAATTAATTATACATTATATCTTTCTTTATAAATTAATTGTTGATTACTATTATTAATTCTTTAACTGATTAAATTTTTTATTAAATTAGTGTCACCGTTAGAATGTTAACTCGCCGTTCAA
The DNA here is from genome assembly GCA_961763995.1 of Juglans cinerea. Lineage (NCBI taxonomy): Eukaryota > Viridiplantae > Streptophyta > Magnoliopsida > Fagales > Juglandaceae > Juglans > Juglans cinerea. Next base: position 5,065,548 of record CAUIVZ010000012.1, on the reverse strand, counting down.
AAATGGTGATTTACATGTTCGAACAGTTTCAATGACATTCGAACGATAAATTATTTTCCTGTGAACAATCCGTCAATTTTTCCCACAACCGCGAATGATTATTTCACTAGGCACGAAATTTATCGTCCCAAAGCATGTTTCAAAATTTTAGGACGATTTTATTTTTGTTTCTAAGAAAAATCGTCCCAAAATAAAGCTCAAAATTGTTGTAGGTGATAATTTTTTTTATTTTTTTACATATTTAAGATATTTTCATTATCTATATATAATACTTATTTTATTAATTTTCTTATCATTTTCAATATATCGCATTGATACATTAAATTATAAATACAAATATCACTTTTTCTTTAATTTTTCTTTTTATCTTTTTACATATTTAAGATATCCGACTTATTTTATCAATTTTCTTATAATCTTTCAGTATATATATAGCTGACAATGCATATAATTATAAAATTATAAATACATCATTTTCCTTTGATTATACTGTTTACTTGAATACTATTATAAAATTATAATAGTACTATAATCTTTGTTGTATACAAAGTATATTAAATAATATCATGCATGAATATCATTAAGATGAACATAAAAATATGTATAAGAAAAATATACGTACATATATATAATTTCAGAAAATCATGACATGACCGGGTACTCGATCCCATCTACGTACGTTCTAAGGATTATATATCCCAGAAAAACAGAACGGATCAGATCGATCAGGAATATTGGCTTCCCAGATGTCGCCTAAGGCAGGTCGATTGCCCTCTCCATATTTTCATTGTTCTACGGTGGATCAACTTATTGCAAGGATCTACCTTATCCCATGTATGTGCACATCAGCTCAAACTTCAAATACAAAGGCTTATGAAATAAATTAATTAATTAGGGTATCATAGAATAATTCATGTAAATTAGGAAAGCTGGCTGCAGCCAAATAGTATATGCTTATATATGCACGGCATAACATATTAACCAAAAACTACGTACAGCAATATACATTAAGCCCGTATTAATATTTATTATGCTAGAAGAGTACTGTGCTCATACAACACACACCCCCAGCATATGCATGCACGTACGCATGCATCTCTTATTAAAGACGTGCTTTAGCCATTAAATAAGCAAACCTCCTACGAACTGGATCTGGACCTTAATTATAATACAGCCTACTCCTAAGTTACAAAGGAGCATTTCACACACACCTACGAACGTAGGTACGTTTAGAAATGCGACAACTAGTAGTGCTGGTTATGCTGATCATGTGAAGTAGTACGTTGCCCAGGAAGCTTCTCTTTGATCTTTTCCATCAGACCCTTCTTCTCTGCACGCTGATGATGCTGAGCCTGTTCCCCAGTACCGTAACCGCCGGCCGTCGTAGTATGCGTCGTAGTATGCGTCGTAGATGATGTATCATTTCTATGGTCCTTGTTTCCAACTCCAGGTATGTTCTCCGTTATCTTCTCCTTCAGCCCCTTGTTCCTTCTCCCGCCTTGCCCATCGTACTCAGTCTGTATTACATTAAATTAATTCACAGAAAAACATAGATATATGGTAAAACAAAAGTCGAAAACAATATATAAAGTTTTAGAAGATAGGAAAGAAAAGTACGTTTATCATTAGAACTGAGAGGATTACTTACGGAAAGGTCATGACGCTGCTGCTGCCCACCTTGGTGAGTAGTGCCGCCGTGTCGGATTGGATTGGCAGATGATGTATCATTTCGATGGTCCTTGTTTCCAACTCCAGGTATGTTCTCCATTATCTTCTCCTTCATCCCCTTGTTCCTTCTCCCGCCTTGCCCATCGTACTCAGTCTGTATTACATTAAATTAATTCACAGAAAAACATAGATATATGGGAAAACAAAAGGTGAAAAACAATATATAAGGTTTTAGAAGATAGGAAAGAAAAGTATGTTTATCATGTAGTACTGAGAGGTGAACTTACGGAAAGGCCATGACGCTGCTGCTGCCCACCTTGGTTGCCATACTCGTCCGTAGGAATCACGTTGCCGTACGCATCTGTGCTATGGGCTGCTCCGTATTTGTTTTGGATATGTGCCATTTTCAAGGTTAACTAGCGGAAACAAAATCACAAGCAAAGGTTGAGAATTTTAACGAAAGAGTGTATAAAGGTAAGCTTGCTAGCTGCGACTGTTCTTTGGACGGATATATGATGGATTAAGAGTGAGTACCTTGGATTACTCTGGACCAACTTATATATATCGGTTGAACTGATTATGTATATGAACATGCATGACGACAGAATTGTTACACGTGCCGCGTTTCAATTTGCTAAACGTGCCACGTTATTACTCATGGCCACGTGGAAGTGTTAAAACTGAAAAATGTCCGAACACGTCGGCTTGAGATGAAGTTTCGTCGCCGACATTGAGTAATGAGTAGACGTTTATTATGTTCGAACACGTCTACTCATAAACGGGAGAATAAACTGAGATGAAGTTTCGGTTTGAGATGAAGTTTCGTCGCCGAACACGTCGATCTACTCAAACCGAAAATGTCTACGGATAATTATGTAACCTAAGACGTTTATTATGTCCGAACACGTCTACTCATTGTCGGCGAGGAAACTTATCTCAAACCGACGTTTTCGGACACTTTTCAGCTTCTATCACTCCCACGTGGCCATGAGTAATAACGTGGCTCGTTTAGCAATTTGTAAAGCGGCACGTGTAACAATTTGTAAAGCGGCACGTGTAACAATTCGTATACATAATCAGGTCTACCGGTATATATAAGTTAGATTTCCTCTTGAATGTCCGGTTGCCGACACTTCTGGATGCTGCTTCTTGAATGTTCCAATAGTCATTAAATTTCATATTATTAAAAAAAATCATTTATACAACTACTTTAGTGCCGTAGGACTTGGTACTTTAAAGATTGGCTCGAAGTATTTTTCATCTACCTTTTCTTATCTTGACAAAATAGGAGCACCTTGCATTCTTTTATCAATAATATCTTTCGGCTAACCGAGGCTTAGATTTTACTTTTTAAATCTTTCAAATCATCTCGTATCATCTCATATCAACATTTAAATATGTATTATTTAACTTTATTTATATAATTATTTGTCCAATTACTATCATAACTTTGTAATATCTACTTTTTCATCAATGAAACTTGCCTACAAAAAAATATATATATGTACTATTTAAATACAAATATTTTTCAATTTTAAGTTTTTTAATTTTGAAATTTTTCATCTAATCATTACCTAAATTATTACAACTTTTCTAAACTTTTAAATAAAACACAAAAAATAATTCAATTTTTTCAAATCTTAAAAAAAAAAAAAATCTCTCTTTTAACTTTATAATTATTTTATTCAATTTTTTTTCTCTCATTTTTCAAAACCTCATAAAAATCTTAACTTAAACTATTTCACTATTATTCACAAATAACTCACTACTATTCACAAATTTCCCTTATCTCATCTTTGTAACAAATGAGTACTTAATATTTCTCAAGAACGATTAATTTTTTGAACTCATTCTATGTATTTATAATTCTTTCACTTTAAACTGTTAATTCTTTTTAAGAAAATAAAAATTATTTTTTTATTATGAAATAAAATCACACTCGGTGTGTCCATTAGATATGAAAAGATTAATTTATTTTATCTTTATATTTAATAAACATGTAGATGATTGTGTATATTTTATATTAAATTTATTATTGTGAACAAAATATTATCATTGTGATGTCCCCATATTCCACTTGGAATTTGACAGACTCTAAAATGTCGGGACATACAATACAAAGTTATTTGCCCCCGTTTATGACATTTAAAGATGCAATGTACCTAGTATTCATCTAAATATTATGCAATATTCATAGCGGATAATTTTTTTTCTTTGAGCAATACATAAAGTACCAAAATACCATATCCCAAAACATTAAAACATATTTCATAAACTGAACATAATAGACGTTTAGGTTACATCAGAAGTCTACAAGGTCTGCAACCATAAGAGTATTGGAGACAGAGTTCCCTAAGTACATGTAAAACTAAGGTAACTACTAGGCTAATCCATTGAGTAGCTCATGCAACTCGGTCAAGGACTCCATAATACTATCGATAAAACGAGCATCAAAGCGATGAGCTCCGTATCATGCCATCGTTGTCTAGTTGATCACCCTCATTCGATCATCTGTCGCGTCTCTTGGTCCTGCAGAGGAAAATGTTAGTTGGAACTACCACAGTGAGATTTGAGTACAAATCTCAACTAGTTAACAAAGAACTTAACTGACAGTATAGAGATCCATGCATGACAGTAAAAGCATGAATGCATAACATGATCATAAATAAGTTTGACGTGACTTAATAAATAACATGGCATGTGCTTACATGACTTGAACTGAAATGAAACGCACTTGGACATGGGCTGAACTGAACATGAACTTGAACTTGAGACTGAACATGAACTTGAACTGAATGTGAAATAAACATGACGTGAAACTGAGCTTGAAACTGGACATGAAACTTGACATGAACTGAACATGAACTTTAACGTGAAATAACATATTTCGTGACATAGAATTACATGAAACAGACAAAGATTTTGTGACATGACATAACGTGAAATAGATAAATCTTTCGTGACAGAATACAATGTGTAATAGATAAATATTATGTGATAGAATATGTAGGACCCAGCATTACTGGATCCATGCACGGGGTTCACTTTTTCAGAATTTGTTTCACGGGTTCACGCCACGCATCGCACGGTTCGCTTCCATTTTCGTGCATGTTTTTCTTCCCTTTTATTTAGGTTTGATCTACTTTCTATTTTGGTCTATATATATATATGAAGCAACTACAACCCTAGTTCATGTGCCGCAGCCCTCTTTTCACGCCTCAGCACATTAGAACCGTGGCCTTTGCACCGTTCCCTACCCTCAAGGCTCCAAATCGCAAGCCTCTTTCAGCAGCCCAGCTACTCGCACAGCCATCCCAAGGCGTTTTATCTCCGCCGAAAGCTATCCAAGCACGCGGAGCGACAGCCACTCAAAGTCCACCTCTCAAGCCGGGCACCACCACCCTTTCCGTGTAATCACCATCTTGGTTGTACCTCCGAAAACAGAGCACCATCCCAGCCCGAAAATCCTCTGTTTTAGTTGTCTAAAACAGAGCAGCGTCCAAGCCACTGCTGTCGCACTCCTTCGTGAGCTCCTCCGCGCCGTGCCCCACAGAAACTACCGGCGAGGACTCCCCACCGCACTGGTCCACCGCACGCCGCCTCAGTTTTTCCCACGGTAAGCTCACGCCTTTCTCGTTGGGGGTCAGTTTCTCTCAATCCCTCCCTCGTCCTCTCACCGTGAGCCTTCCTCTAATTTTTCTTTCTCTTGCCTCGCAGCTAGGCGCCACCCTCGTCCGCCGTAGCCAGCCCCAACCCTCCGTAAGTGCTTTCCCCCACCCTCCGTAAGTGCTTCTGCCGCACCGTGTGAAGTGAAGTTTTTTTTTGTGTACTTACATATATATATATATATATATATATATATATATATATGCATGAATGTATACGTAAACTTAATTGTTTTCTTCTGGTGTAAATATATATATATATATATATGTGTGTGTTTATACTTATATATATATGCGGATGTAATTAATTTCCTGGTGTAAATATATATATATATATATATATATGTAAGTATATATGCGGATGAAATCAATCTTCTGGTGTAAATATATATTTATATTTGTATATATATATACGGATGTATATGTAAAATTATATTAAATTAATAGTAGGAAATAATATTGTTTTGTTTTATTTTATTTTATTTTTTGTTCTCTTATAGTGCGCCTCCAAAGTTAGTGTTGGGGTGTTAGCTTAATTAAGTTATGTTAAGTATTTCAGATTTGAAATCATGAGTATCATACGTGGATTGTAAAGGGTGTTTTATTTAGGCGCAGATGCATGAATTTATTTTGGAATGGTTAATAAGTAGACTGATAAGTAACACTTAAAAAGAATATTTTAACGTATCCTTTTAAAAGAATATCTTTGAATTATTATTATTATTTAAATAAATTATGAATTACTAAGGATAATGAATTTATTATAGTTATGTTACTTTGTATTGTAGATTATAGTAAGATCTGTTTCTTAAATAAGTTAGAATTAAATGTTTAGTCAAAGTCGGATATTGATGAGTTTAGAAAATGATGCTGGTATGTTGAGAATAAAGAGAATTTTGAGTTTGAGGAATTAAAAATGGACTATTTTAGAAGCGGTAGGCTTGAATATCAAAATACGAGATTAATTGGAGACTTATGGAAATTTACGTGATTATCTTGTAGGTGACGAATAAATTTTTCTTAGTTCAGTATTTCTGACGAAATTTTCGAAAAGCTAAGAAGTCCAGGTAAGCGGGGTTCCTATGCTGGATTTTCATAAAAAGAAATGAACTGAGGTTGGTTTGTAAAAATGTGCATGGTGTTTTAAAAAGAAAAAGAAAAAGTGAAAAACAACCTCAGTATATGTTATGCATTCCCTCATGAGATACGTATGAAAGAGAAAAGAAATGTTTGACATGAAATGTGTAGACATGAGCAATATTTGACATGTTTCTGAAATATACAAAAGAGCGAGTATGATATCATTGAAATTTTTATGCATGTGATATGAAATGATTTGGATCTGTTTTTGATCAAATAGAAATGATATGAATATGTTTCGCACGTGTTGTGATATGATATGGATATGATAAAACTTTGGCATACTTATCTGTTCTGAATATGGTTATGATATAATGATACTGTTCACGTGATATGGTTGGTACCACCATGATATGATATGATTTGAGTGCACCCACTTTGGAAACAAAGTAGTCTTTTTACGTGTTCTTTCCTGTGTGCACACTCGGGGCTCCGATATTGAAAAATGGGAAGTTCACCACATGATACTGCCTGGTTTGGCCACCGGGGATAGCACAACCCTACCACGGGGGTTAAACATGGTATATGATATGATATGATAAGATGAAGATGTTCAGTTATGTTATGCTAAAGCGTTTTTGAATATGAAATAGATCCTCAAATATGAATTGTTGACTTGAGTATGAAATGTTTGAAAAGTCGCTCTGATTTTCTGATAACACGTTTTCTGAGATCAGCATATAAAAATAAAATGTTTTGTTTCTGCATATTGAACTTTCTAAAAAGGCTCATGTTTACATGCTAGTATATATTCTCTGCTTACTGAGTTGTTGATAACTCACCCCCCCTTATCTTCATATATTCTCAGATGATATTGATTTCCCAACTGGGGGTCAGGAATAGAATTGAAGCTGGCTAGATATGGATGGAAGGATTGGGTACTTTAGAGCACCATTGTTAGTAGATGGATTTAATTTGAGTATTTGAAGTACTTTACGTTGTTTGGACCTATTGAGACCTAAAGATGTATTGTTATATTTTTGAGGTTATTGGGAGATTGTGGACCCCTTTTGGTTTATGTTTTGTAATGATAACTTATGGAGTTTTATTATGGTTATTTGGAAAAATATGAATTGTGTGCTAAACATGAAGTCCTTGGAGTTTTAAGTGCTTGGAGAGACAGGTTTGTTAGTGACATGAGTTAACTCTCCGGACCCTCGGGTGCGGGGCGTTACAGTTGGTATCAGAGACAGGTTTGAGATTCTGTAGACTATAGAGTGTAAGATCATGGAGTATAGATAGGCTTTAAGAAATCTTTTTCAGATTGGAGGTGATAGTGGAGTGAGTTATGAGGAAGAATATCATAGGTTTTCGAGGTCTTAAATTTTACAAACTTTAGGAATAACTTTGATGTGTAGGATTTTGTAGGTCTATGAGTTGAATTCATGTTGTTTATGGTTTGGTTTGATTTTGGAGATTTTTATTAAATAGATTTGATGGCGTTAAAGTTTTAGACCTTGGAGTCTAATCATTACTACTGTTGCGCGTATTTCTTTTCTCCTTATTGCAGGATGTCACCTCGTCGTCGAGAACGAAGTATGTCGGACTTGAACGTGAACGAGAATGAAAGGGGGGCAAACCCAAATGCTTCTGAAGTACTACGAGCAGCAGCTCATCAGTTAATAGACGATCTCGCGCAAAATCCCGTAGGTCGCCAACGCAACTCTAATGAAGGAGGTGGTAGCATAGAACAGTTCAATCGGATGCACCCCCCCTTCATTTGACGGCAAAGGCGAACCCACCTTAGCTGAAGATTGGGTGCAAGATATTGAAGAAATATTGCGGGTGTTAACCTGCACAGATGAACAAAAGGTGGCATATGCAACTTTCAAACTGACCGGTGAGGCAAAAAGATGGTGGATCTCAGAAAGAACTATCCGAGAAGCAGGGGGAACAGAAATAGTCAGTTGGCCACATTTTAAGCAGATTTTTCTTGAGCGATTTTTCCCAAGCTCGGCTCGAGAGGACAAGGCAATGGAATTTGCCACTCTGGTGCAGGGATCCATGACGGTGCACCAATATGCAGCTAGATTCATTGAATTATCCCGTTTTGCTGCGTATCTGATTCCTGACGAAGAAAAGAAAGCGCGTAAATTCGAACAAGGGCTAAATGAAAAACTTTATGAACGAGTAGTGGGCTTCCAGATTCGAAATTTCTCAGAATTGGTAGATAAGGCCACAGTTTTTGAGCGAAGCCTTCAAAGGAGCGCTGCATTGCACGATCAGAAGAAGAGGACTATTTCTTCAGGGCCTCATTCTGGTATGGACCAAGGAGCGTGGAAAAAGATAAATGAAGGTAGTAGCTCGGGAAAAAGAATGGTTCAGGGCACCCAACAAGCATATCAATGTAGAACTTGCAACCGAGTACATACTGGAGTATGCAGGAAGGAAGCGGGACTATGCTACCGTTGTGGCAGATCGGGCCATTATCTCAGGGACTGCCCTCTGCGATTGGATAACAGCAGGCCCCCACCACCACCTAGAACAGAAGGGACAGCGCGAGGCAACATGCAGCGTACTACTGCACCTGCAAGGGTTTTTGCTCTGACACCTGGAGAGGCTGAGGATAGGAATGATGTGATCACGGGTATGACTTCTTTGTTATGTTTTTAAGATATTGATTTGTGGATTAAGGTTAAGACTTAAAAATTTTAGTTCATGAATGATGTTGATTATGACCACAGGTACTATTTCTTTGTTTTCTAAAAATGCCACTGTACTATTTGATTCGAGAGCGACACATTCGTTTGTTTCCATGACCTATGCTCGATTTTGCACCTTAGAAACTGAAGAATTAAAGTCCAAGTTGGTGGTTGCGACCCCAACAGGAAATTCGGTAATCTGTGACAAGTTTCTACCAGGGTGTCCTTTATCAATTGAGGGAAGATTGATGCCAGCAGATTTGATAGTGTTTAACATGTTTGGGTTTGATGTAATTTTGGGTATGGAATGGCTGGCTTGCTACCACGCCAGCATAGACTGTTTTAAAAAGGAAGTGATATTTAGGCCCCCAAAAGAAAGTGAATTTCGATTCTCAGGTTCAAAAGTGAGGATGCATCCACCCATCATATCTGCCGTTCAAGTTGGGAAATTGTTACGAGATGGTTGTCAGGGATTCTTAACCTGCGTGGTAGAAGTACCAAAAGAGGAGTTGAAGTTAGAGCAGATACCTGTGGTGAGAGAATATCCAGAGGTTTTCCCAGAAGATTTACCTGGACTCCCGCCCGAGCGGGAAGTGGAGTTTACTATTGAACTAGCTCCAGGCACGGCACCCCTTTCAAAAGCACCTTATCGAATGGCACCGTCGGAGTTAGTGGAACTCAAGGAACAATTGCAAGACCTGTTGGATAAGGGTTTTATCAGGCCCAGTGTATCACCTTGGGGAACTCCAGTCCTCTTTGTGAAGAAGAAGGATGGATCGATGAGGATGTGTATGACTACAGGGAACTTAATCGTGTGACCATAAAGAATAAGTACTCGCTACCCCGTATAGATGATCTGTTTGATCAGCTCCAGGGCGCTCAGGTATTTTCAAAGATTGATCTTCGATCGGGTTACCATCAATTGAAGATCAGAGCAGAGGACGTAGCTAAGACGGCGTTTAGGACTCGTTATGGCCATTATGAGTTTTTGGTCATGCCTTTTGGCCTGACTAATGCCCCAGCAGTATTTATGGATTTGATGAACAGGGTGTTACATGAATTTTTGGATAAGTTTGTAGTTGTTTTTATTGATGATATATTGGTTTACTCCAAAGACAAATCCGAGCATGAGGAACATTTGAGGCTGGTACTTGGGACACTCAGAGATAAAAAGTTGTTTGCTAAATTGAAGAAGTGTGAATTTTGGCTTGATTCAATCGCATTTCTGGGGCATGTAGTTTCGAAAGATGGCATTTCAGTGGACCCGGGAAAAGTGGAAGCAGTGGTTAATTGGCCGACGCCGAAGAATGTGCATGAGGTTAGAAGTTTCTTGGGATTGGCGGGTTATTACCGTCGATTCATTGACAGTTTCGCCAAGATAGCAGTTCCTCTCACAGCACTCACCAAGAAAAATAATAAGTTTGAATGGACAACAAAGTGTGAAGAAAGCTTTCAGGTGTTGAAACGGATATTAGTGACAGCTCCGGTATTAGCAGTTCCCACGGCTAGAGGGGGATTTGTAGTTTATAGCGACGCGTCAAGGCTTGGTTTGGGGTGCGTACTGATGCAACATGGGAAGGTTATTGCATATGCCTCACGCCAACTGAAAGCGTACGAGCAGAATTATCCCACGCATGATCTGGAGCTGGCAGCAGTCATTGTTGCACTTAAGATTTGGAGACACTATCTGTATGGGGAAAAGTGTGAGATTTATACGGATCACAAGAGTTTGAAATATTTCTTCACCCAAAAAGAATTAAATATGAGGCAGAGGAGATGGCTTGAGTTGATCAAGGATTATGACTGCACCATCACTTATCACCCAGGCAAAGCTAATGTTGTAGCCGACGCCTTGAGTAGGAAGTCGGTGAGACCAGCAATTGCAGCCCTTACCACTCAACATAGGTTGTTAATGGACCTAGAAAGAGCCGGCATTGAGGTTATCACTAGTGATACAAGTACCTTCTTGGCCAATTTGATAGTTCAACCAACCTTATTAGATAGAATCAAAGCTGCTCAGAAGGTGGATTTAGGGTTAGTGAAGCTAGTGGAAGAAGTCGGGAACGGGGACAGATCCGACTTTAGCGTTTCCGAGGATGGAGTTTTAAGATTTAGAGGTAGATTATGCGTGCCAGCTAATGAAGAACTGAAAATAGTAATTCTTGAAGAAGCACACCGTTCCTTATACACAGTTCACCCAGGGAGTACCAAGATGTATCGGGACTTGAGAGAGTCTTATTGGTGGAATGGCATGAAAAGAGAAATTGCTAAATTTGTGGAACAATGCCTAACTTGCCAACAGGTGAAGGCGGAGCATCAGAGACTAGCCGGATTATTACAACTACTCCAGATCCCAGAGTGGAAGTGGGAGCATATCTCCATGGACTTTGTGACGGGCCTACCGAGGGCATTGAGCGGACAAGATGCTATATGGGTGATCGTGGATCGCTTAACAAAAACTGCTCATTTTGTGCCTATTAAAGTTTCTTATAAATTGGACAAACTAGCTGAGTTGTATGTGCGGGAGATAGTGAGGTTGCATGGGGTACCGGTATCCATTGTGTCGGATAGAGACCCTCGTTTCACTTCCAAGTTCTGGCGAAGCTTACAGGAAGCAATGGGTACTAAGTTAAATTTCAGTACTGAATTTCACCCTCAGACAGATGGACAGTCAGAAAGAACTATTCAAATCTTGGAGGACATGTTGAGGGCATGTGTGATGGATTTTAAGGGAACTTGGATGCACCATTTACCGTTGGTCGAGTTTGCTTATAATAATAGTTTCCAGGCTAGCATTGGAATGGCACCCTATGAGGTTTTGTATGGTAGGAGGTGTAGATCTCCATTGTATTGGGATGAAGTAGGTGAAAGGAAACTCCTGGGACCAGAGATTATTCAGCAGACTACAGAGAAGATAGATATCGTTCGGGCAAGAATGAAAGCAGCTCAAACCCGACAAAAGAGTTATGCAGACAAGCGTCGCTGCCAATTGGAGTTTGAAGTTGGAGACAAAGTATTTTTGAGAATAGCACCTACGAAAGGAATTATGAGATTTGGAAAGAAGGGCAAGTTGAGCCCAAGATATATTGGGCCATTTGAGATTCTTGACCGGATTGGACCAGTGGCTTATAGAGTAGCACTTCCACCGGCACTTGCGGGAGTGCATAATGTATTTCATATTTCCATGCTGAGGAAATATATTCCCGACCCGACGCACGTTATTGACTATGAACCACTTCAGATTCAGGAGGATATGACTTATGCGGAAGAACCAGTTCGGATTTTGGAAATGAAAGAACAAGTACTACGGACTCGAACTATCCCTTTTGTTAAAGTGTTGTGGAAAAATCATGCTATTAGTGAAGCTTCTTGGGAGTTGCAAGAAGAAATGCGAGATAAGTACCCACGAATTTTCGATGGGAGTTTCGACAATTTATAGCAAATTCCGAGGACGGAATTTTTTTTAAGGGAGGGAGGATATAAGACCCAGCATTACTGGATCCATGCACGGGGTTCACTTTTTCAGAATTTGTTTCACGGGTTCACGCCACTCATCGCATGGTTCGTTTCCATTTTCGTGCATGTTTTTCTTCCCTTTTATTTAGGTTTGATCTACTTTCTATTTTGGTCTATATATATATATGAAGCAACTACAACCCTAGTTCATGTGCCGCAGCCCTCTTTTCACGCCTCAGCACATTAGAACCGTGGCCTTTGCACCGTTCCCTACCCTCAAGGCTCCAAACCGCAAGCCTCTTTCAGCAGCCCAGCTACTCGCACAGCCATCCCAAGGCGTTTTATCTCCGCCGAACGCTGTCCAAGCACGCGGAGCGACAGCCACTCAAAGTCCACCTCTCAGGCCGGGCGCCACCACCCTTTCCGTGTAATCACCATCTCGGTTGTACCTCCAAAAACAGAGCACCATCCCAGCCCGAAAATCCTCTGTTTTAGCTGTCTAAAATAAAGCAGCGTCCAAGCCACTGCTGTCGCACTCCTTCGTGAGCTCCTCCGCACCGTGCCCCACAGAAACTGCCGGCGAGGACTCCCCACCGCACTGGTCCACCGCACGCCGCCTCAGTTTTTCCCACGGTAAGCTCACGCCTTTCTCGTTGGGGGTCAGTTTCTCTCAATCCCTCCCTCGTCCTCTCACCGTGAGCCTTCCTCTCATTTTTCTTTCTCTTGCCTCGCAGCTAGGCGCCACCCTCGTCCGCCGTAGCCAGCCCCAACTCCACGCCGCCGTGCTTTCCCCCACCCTCCGTAAGTGCTTCTGCCGCACCGTGTGAAGTGAAGTTTTTTTTTGTGTACTTACATATATATATATATATGCATGAATGTATACGTAAACTTAATTGTTTTCTTCTGGTGTAAATATATATATATATATATGTGTGTGTTTATACTTATATATATATGCGGATGTAATTAATTTCCTGGTGTAAATATATATATATATATATATGTAAGTATATATGCGGATGAAATCAATCTTCTGGTGTAAATATATATTTATATTTGTATATATATATACGGATGTATATGTAAAATTATATTAAATTAATACTAGGAAATAATATTGTTTTGTTTTATTTTATTTTATTTTCTGTTCTCTTATAGTGCGCCTCCAAAGTTAGTGTTGGGGTGTTAGCTTAATTAAGTTATGTTAAGTATTTCAGATTTGAAATCATGAGTATCATACCTGGATTGTAAAGGGTGTTTTATTTAGGCGCAGATGCATGAATTTATTTTGTTAAATGGGTATATTTTTGGGGCTTATATTTTATTGGAATGGTTAATAAGTAGACTGATAAGTAACACTTAAAAAGAATATTTTAACGTATCCTTTTAAAAGAATATCTTTGAATTATTATTATTATTTAAATAAATTATGAATTACTAAGGATAATGAATTTATTATAGTTATTCTTAGTTCGACATTTCTGAGGAAATTTTCGAAAAGCTAAGAAGTCCAGGTAAGCGGGGTTCCTATGCTGGATTTGCATAAAAAGAAATGAACTGAGGTTGGTTTGTAAAAATGTACATGTTGTTTTAAAAAGAAAAAGAAAAAGTGAAAAACAACCTCAGTATATGTTTTGCATTCCCTCATGAGATACATATGAAAGAGAAAAGAAATGTTTGACATGAAATGTGTAGACATGAGCAATATTTGACATGTTTCTAAAATATACAAAAGAGCGAGTATGATATCATTGAAATTTTTATGCATGTGATATGAAATGATTTGGATCTGTTTTTGATCAAATAGAAATGATATGAATATGTTTCGCACGTGTTGTGATATGATATGGATATGATAAAACTTTGGCATACTTATCTGTTCTGAATATGGTTCTGATATAATGATACTGTTCACGTGATATGGTTGGTACCACCATGATATGATATGAGTGCACCCACTTTGGAAACAAAGTGGTCTTTTTACGTGTTCTTTCCTGTGTGCACACTCAGGGCTCCGAGATTGAAAAAGGGGAAGTTCACCACATGATACTACCTGGTTTGGCCACCGGGGATAGCACAACCCTACCACGGGGGTTAAACATGGTATATGATATGATATGATAAGATGAAGATGTTCAGTTATGTTATGCCAAAGCGTTTTTGAATATGAAATAGATCCTCAAATATGAATTGTTGACTTGAGTATGAAATGTTTGAAAAGTCGTTCTGATTTTCTGATAACACGTTTTCTGAGATCAGTATATAAAATAAAATGTTTTGTTTCTGCATATTGAACTTTCTGAAAAGGCTCATGTTTACATGCTAGTATATGTTCTCTGCTTACTGAGTTGTTGATAACTCACCCCCCCTTATCTTCATATATTCTCAGATGATATTGATTTCCCAGCTGGGGGTCAGGAATAGAATTGAAGCTGGCTAGATATGGATGGAAGGATTGGGTACTTTAGAGCACCATTGTTAGTAGATGGATTTAATTTGAGTATTTGAAGTACTTTACGTTGTTTGGACCTATTGAGACCTAAAGATGTATTGTTATATTTTTGAGGTTATTGGGAGATTGTGGACCCCTTTTGGTTTATGTTTTGTAATGATAACTTATGGAGTTTTATTATTGTTATTTGGAAAAATATGAATTGTGTGCTAAACATGAAGTCCTTGGAGTTTTAAGTGCTTGGAGAGACAGGTTTGTTAGTGACATGAGTTAACTCTCCGGACCCTCGGGTGCGAGGCGTTACAGAATATAATGCGTAACAGACATGCATGTAGTGACATGGCATACCATGGCATACATAATAACGTAAGAACATAGACAATTGTTCCCTTACCAACACACATACCCAGTAATCTGACAGTAAGTTAGAAGCTAATTTATAATGATCGTTGCGTGACGGATAAAAATGCACGAAATACGAGAAACTGTAAGTATAGATTTCTAAGCATCATAAACTCATCACCAACAATTTAGAAACATAAAAATATTATCATAAAGTAAAATTACCGTTTTATCCCTCCACTTGTGGGAAAATGATAATTTTACTCCTGACTAAAGGATTTCACATCCTAACTCCAAAACTCACCAAAATTTATATTTCTTATGTAAATTTTATCCTAAAACCAAATATCTAATTTGAAAAAATAATTAAAACACATCACAACTAGGTGAGTCATGACAAGGCCGAAACATACTTAGGACAAATCCCTTGATTTTTGTTGCAATTCCATCAAACCTCATTTCTCATGTTTAAACTGAAATATTGCAACATGTAAAATCATATCCTATGATCAAATAGCTTACTAAAAAAACCATCAAAACTCACCTCACAAAATCACAAAATGTTTTAATACAAAACTTCAAGTTTTTAAACCTTAAGCACAACCCTTGATTCTCAAGGTTTTATCTCATTTCAAAACAACTTCAAAAACTCCAAAAGTTCAATAACATACTTCCGATACATTCATAGCATACTCCTAAGAACTAACATATTTTGAATCATCAAGCAAAAATCTCAAAGATAACAAAAATCCATCCCGAAGCATTCGGCCTTAACACTTTCAACAAAACCGATTCATATATGGTTTGGTTTTATAGGAATCGCCTTTGATCAAACCCTTTGGTCCGAAACATAGCATGAAATAAATTGCAAATCAATAACATCATATGGTTAATAATCATGTCCAAGAATAGGTCCAAGCATTAAACTCAAGATCACGTAGCCAAAATTAAATCAAAACATCAATCTACCCGGAAACCTCAAATACATGACCTAACTGAACCTCATCATGCATAAAACATTATATCTTTAAAACAACCACCAAATTCCTAAAAATACATCCTAACATGTAAATCAAAGTCTTAGGATCATCATATAAAAATATAAAAACCATTGGAGCATGCTTTCTCATAAAAAGATTCAAGCTTACAAAAAACAAAATCTGTTTTCAACCTTCCCGTTTTCAACTTTTTGGGTCTATGTAAACATTTCCTCAAAAGCCTATAACATTCAGCTAATATACATCAATATTATAAATTAGCATGTTAACTATACTCCATAAAAAAATCAGACCAATATCTTGCCAATAACTTAGTCAAAATCATCAAAATATCACACACTATCCAGTTGAATGACCTCTTCAAAATTAGCATGTTCATCGCCAAAATTGAATGACCTCTTCATGCATAAACCAACAGTTGACTCATTAAATGACCATGAAAATTGATATAAACATACCAAAAGAAGCTATACTTGAAGATGAACAACTTTTATAAAGGATATTTCGTGAGGAAATACTTACAATTACTTCAAAAAAGTCAAGTAAGGTATTCCAGAAAATCTGCCCGAGAGCTTATCTGGTTTTCTCTTCAAGAAAAGAGTTGAAAAGTGACCAAATGAAAGGGGAAAGAACGTGGATGATTCTTACACATCTGGAGGGTGATATGAGGGGTGTGAATAACACTTAAGAGTGATGGTTGTGTCAACCAAAATAAGGGGCAAAACCATGGGCAATAGTGAATGGTTTTCAGCCAAGGAAGCTTCCTTGTGCAGGGTAGTGTTGAGGTGGCTCTTGGCCTTCCCATCATGCACTGTTTGGGGCTGCTTTAGGCAGTGTTTGGACTGCCATGGTAGGGGGAGACTTCCTCCACAAGCCGTGCTTTGGTGGCTCAATTTCGTGGTTCTTAATGGGCCTTAACCGAATGGGCTTCCATTTAGGGTTTCAATGGGGTTTGGTTGGAGTTTGGGTTGCTATCAAACCCAAATCCAATTTTCATTAACCCAATAAAATTTCCAAGGCTTATAAGAATAAATAATGATGTCAAAAAATGAATTTGAGTGGTTAATAGTATGTGAAAGTGATTTAATCAAGTGATTAAACACTTAGCTAAAATCGGGTTAAATTAGGGTTTGGAGGCAAACTTTAGGGTTTGGGGAAACCATTTAGAGTTTCTGTTTCAACTAAGCTTTTGAAGTTTCAACTAGATTCCAAGTGTTTAGGGTTGAAATCCTTTTTGGTTTTCCAAAAATTGGATGGTTGGATGGAATAGTGTTTTGCGTATGTGGCCTAATCACAAAGCTTGATTTCCTTCACATTTTCATTTCATGGTTCCTCTTGGTGCCACGTGTCCAATACTATTCACCAAATGTGGCTATGTAACACCCCACTCAAAAGGTCCATTAAGACTTGACCTTAGCTTCCTTAATTAATCCTAGTTAGTGTAAGATGATGATTATATTTTTGGAAAACTTTTAGGGATTTTTTTTTTTAAAAACTTAAGAATCACACTTTGGATTTAGCTAGAATTATTGGAAGATTTCTAGTATTTTATTTTTAGAATAACTACCAAGAAGCCAATAGTGGAGTGACGCTCAACATTATTAGTGGGCTAAGCATAAAGTGTTGTGCTAAGTATGGTTGGATTTAGGGGTAAGCCCAAGAGTGTTTAATTAAGGGCCTCAATCACTAAGGATGTGATAGGCCAGAATAGATGCCATAAGTCTAGATCCATTTGGATTAATAAGGATTTAGGCCCAAATGGTAGGCTTGAAACTTTTGGGCCTAACTTGGTGAGAGTGAAGGCCTTTGACCCAACCGTAGAAAGACAAGTTATCTGAACCCAAACTTGGTAGGCCTTTGAGGCCTTAGATGAGCTCTCAAATTTGGATATAGGATCCATTCAATAGCCCACATGAAAGCCCACATCCAAGATTTACACAAATGGCCCAACAAGCTCAACCCACAAGGCCAAACAAGCCTTGTCTTTCATTTTTATCCTTCTAATTGAAGCTCACATACACCATACATTGGTTTCCCTCAAGCCCAAGATGTACCACACGCCCCTAGGGTTCCCACCTAACCATGTTTAAGTAACTTGAGTTAAGAAGTACTAATCATCTCACACATGATTAGTAACCTCTAAACCATGTTTTTAGCTTAATTTTTCTTTAATTTGTTTCCCACATTTTTTTAATTTGAAATTTTTGGTTTTTATTAATGATTTGCATTTTCCTTAGACTAATTTAGAAGTTTAAACTTGACCCAACACATGTCAATAGAAGCAAAGCCATGTCAATGCCCAAATCACCACCAATCAGCACCTAGGTGCACCTTCATGTGCATTGCACCAAATCAGCCTCTAACCCACGCCTTCTTCACCATTTGCTCAAGGCAAATTTAAATATTCACACCTCATGTCATCCCTTAACATTTAGTTTTAGCAATGGATGAAAGGCATCAATAAACCAAGCTTAAAACCCAACCAATTCTTCAAGCAACTTAGTTGAAACCAAACCGAGTGACCCTGGGATTTTCTTGAATTTTCTACTCTTTGTTGAACCACTCCACACGCCACCACCCCTTCCCTCCAATCCCTTAGAAGTCCCTCAAATAATCATAAAATTTTGACCAACTTTCCCCCAAACAATTGCCAATCCCGATTGGCAATGGCACATTGAACCACTCAGCAACCACCTCACTTCATTCCCTTCCATAAGCTGCACACACATCATCACTTGGCAGTCAATCCCTCCACCTTCCACCATCATAAAAGGCCATCAAGTGTCATCATACCTACACAACACATCCATGGACAAAGGACAAGAAGCTGAGGCAAGCAAGTGATGAAAGCTAGATAGTTTTTTAAGACCCTACCTGATGGCAATATAGCATGACCTCACTGGCATTTTTGTTTTCAGAATTTATGCACCATTGCAGCTCCAGCACCCACATAACACAAGGCAGCACCTGAAATACAGAAATGATGAAGTGTTTGAACACTATTCACCTGAACAAGTGATGACACAAGCTAAAACTTGCATCACCACACTCCACCACGCACATCAACTATGGAGTGAGTGAAAATGGAGTTCTAACACCTAGGTTGACGAAGAACTTATTTTTAAAGAATACCGGAGTAAAGTCAAATTTTATGGCACTTAAGGATGATAGGTGTATATGTTATGATATTATGATGATAATGATGTTATGTTACCAATACATTGATAATGAGTTTGCAGACAACATAGTTTCAACATGAGTTGTACTACGGTCAAAGTTATGATGATAGTAAATATGGGAAACTGTGATGATACCATATGTTATGATGTTAATGTTAATGATGGCTTAATGATGATGAGTTATGTTTTTTAAAGTTGAATGGAAAAATGTGTCTTTGTAAGAAAATGTGCGTCAAAGTTTTTTTGAAAATGTTGAGGAATCTGGATGGGAGTCAAATACTGATTTTCTACATTATACGCATTTCATACTTATTATACATTATTTATCTTTATGCATGTTGGTTGTTAACTTACTAAATTTTCAAGGAATCTCACTGTGGTAGTCTCACTACCATTTCCCCCTAAAAAGGTAGAAGTTGTATCAAGACCAGACAAAGACGGACAGGATGGACTATTGGATTCAACTGATTGAAGAGAAGTCACACCTCAATCGAAGATTAGACCTTATTTTTATGTTCATAGCTTTAATTCTACGTACTATAGAATGTATGAAAGAATTGATCTAACCATGGAGATTTGTTATCTTAAGTATATTGTATTAAGGATATGCTACCTTTAAGTTCGAACTTATGATGGTTATTAATGCTATTGTGATGTTTTATTTCATTTTGGCATGAGTTATATTTAGTCACCCTTATTTCGCTGCGATTATTACAAAATGCTAGTTGCATTCTAGGATGTATTGCATATTAATTGTTATGAACGAAAGTATGTAATCTTGTGTTACATGTCCCAACGCTCCAAATCTTCGTTCCATCCCAAACAAATGTTTGAGGACGTCACAGGCTAAGATCTTGCCAAATAGCCAAATAAAACTTCTCTAACTTAATTTGGACATTCCACACTGTGATTTTGAAAACACTTCTCTAAGTGCTAACTTCGAGGTTACTATTCACTCCCAAAAAAGTGAAAAATAACATTGCACTGTAAAATCCTAAGTATTAATAATATCATCAAAGTGTAAATCGTTTATCAAAATTCGACTCCGAAGTGCCTTGAAATAATCAAAAAGCATTTTCGAACAAGTGTTATTCCGGAAATCAAAAATGGTTTTAATGCGCCACAAAATTCTAAATATCCATATAAAACTAGTGGCACAGACTGTTTCTCATTCTTATGCTTCTAAGTACCTCAAATAAATAAAATCACATTTCTGACACCATAGTGAGTAGCGAAACTTACTACATTGACAGATTAAAACCTAAGCGATTGGGTTGGATCATGAAAAATTTTGGGTTTTTACGAGATTCCTCAAGCCTAAAGAAATTCCTCCATTAAATTTCTGGCGGGCTATTACAATCATTATCATGTCCCTATAACTCAATAGAAAAATTTTACTCATCATCTTCTTTCTCATCATTCTCTCATCATCCATGATGTGATATTAAATGATAAGTTTAAAAATATAATAAATAGTCTCTAATAATATAATGACACATCGTGAAATGATGATAGGATAATATAAAATTGGATGATGAGTAGCATTACTCAACTTAATAATGTTGATCTTTTTCGTAGATGAGACTATTTGAGGAAAAAGATGGCAATACTTGAAGACAAATACGTGAATTATGCTTTGTTTTTCGCAAACATGAAACTATTTATACTTGTAAATATTCATGTTAACACTATTTGGACCCATGTAAGATTCTTACCAAAAGTAATTAATGAATTATTTGAAACTGTTTTATACATAATTTTAAATGCTTGAATTCTTTGTTAACTAAAATAATCGATTTATAATTTTCATGACTTACCTGATTCATTAAATCAGCCTTTTCTCAATTCTGAATCTGATTCTAAATTTCTTTTTTAAAATAATATTCATTCATCAATTATGGATAGTATCAATACATTATTTGTGGCGCCCTCGACACCCATGTATTATTTTAGTGGATTTCGTGATACCGGGATGATGACTACACGGATCACGCACCCCAACGACCAGTGCTCAGAATGTGTACATCATGCAATAAGTGTACAAAATAATATTCGCAATGGAGAAATAAAAAGTCTTTCTTTATTAAGTACCAGAATTGTTCAAAAACATAGAAGTAACTTTACAAGGATTAAACAGTTATCCGACAGATAAATTAAAAACATGAAATAACATAAGGGAAACAGATCCCATAACGCTGAACAGTAACTCAGCAAGTCAAACCTCCGGCGGAGCTGATCCCTCAGGCTCATACTCTACGCTCTGCGTCAGACTCTACTGCACCATAAGACGGAACCGTAGGGTAAAATACCACAATGAGATTATGACATCTCAGCAAGTAATTAACAAAATAACATCCAAGAGATATAGAAATAACACGCGTCCCCATACGGACATAATATGCAAAACAACATCTCATTTTCTTTTCCCAAAATACCATTTTTACAACTCACGCCAAAAATCCCATTTTTAATCCAATCACAACCATTAATTAAAAAGCATGCACCACAGTCTCCCCTATGGACCGTCTGCACGACCTAACTCTCATCGTCACACCACAGGTAACGTCCGTGCATGAGACTTCGTAACGAGCGATGTCCAGTTTCGCGCCCAGCGCGTACATGGCCAAGCATCCTCTAACCTCGCCAGCCAAAGGTCACGGAATCGGTACGAGAGCGTTACCGTCTCGTCCGTTCCTGTCGTCGCCCTGCGACAACTCAGGGGACATCACGTCAGTCTGTTATGCTCCCGAGTGACCAAAGGAGCTCCACCGAGATAATGCCCCATCTCGGCTTGGGGTCGTGTTACACACGCACCCACACAATTAATAACAACAGTTTCAATTTCCAACAAACAACGTGACATCACCGCACAATTCAATAAAACGATAAATATACAATTCACAATTTATTGGAATACACATTTAAATATTTCTTTTACAAAAATCTCAATAAATACATAAATACAATTTCATATGCTACACGCGTATCCCGTCCTCCAATCTGGCCCAAGGCCCAACACCAAATCCAACATAAATACAATCCAATATTTTAACAACTCAAGGCCCAATTTCCAACAACTCCAATTTACAATTTCAACCTAACGCTTCAACGGCCCAAATCCAACAATTTCATACAATCAACAGTTACAACAGAGACAACAGTTACAAAATACAATTACAACAATTTTATTATAAAACTAGGAAATTACATACACAAGAAGACAGGAAAAATTCTGGCAGATCAACCGAAAGGGGCGTTGCTCAAGGTGGCGACTCAACGGCGGCAACAATGATTTTTCAAGAATTAAAACAGTGGCTTTTCAAGTGGGTTCTCTCACAAAAGGAATTGATCTATGAAATGAAATTTGAGAAACTCAACACATGGCAACCATCAACAAATCACCCAAAACCGATTGAAATTCTACCCTTTTTGAACAAAACAGAACACGGCAAGGCTTCAAGCTCACGGGTTCACAATCAAAAACACTGAACAAATTCAAACACCAAGAAATGTGAAAAGCTTTAAGCGAGAGAGGGAAGATGAGGTTTTTGGAAGAATCAATTGTGCAAGCCGTGGCCTATAAATAGACCGAATAAGGCGGTTTGCGAATCATGCGTGTCGCACGGATGGGAGAAGAAAAAAATGGCAGCTCAACAGAGAGCACAGCCGCACGACACGGCGAAGATCACGCAAGCTGGAGGTGGAAGTTGGTGGTGGCCGTGCGAAGCCATGGCTTGACAGAGAGCCTTCGGGGCGCATGCCGAACGACACGGAGCGGAAGATGCAACGTGGAGGTGGTGGTCTTGCGGCTGAGTTGCGTGACTACGCAAGCTTGCTGTCAGCAGCTGCTACGTGGAGCTCGAAGGAAGAAGAAGGGAGAAGAAGAAGAAGAAAATAGAAGAAGAAAGAAGAAGAAGAGGCGTGCGGTGCAAAGGGGAAGAAGATGGAGCCCTAGCCTTCAACAAAAACGGCGCTGTTTGGATCAATAAGAGGCTAGGTTCCTTACTTCCGCACGGGCTGGGCCCTCAATCACAAGGCTAGGTTAAATTAAAAAGGGTTGGGCTTACACGGGCTGGGCCAAAACTCAAAAGGGTTGGCTAGGTTCAAAACACACGGGTTGGGCCTCACCTCACACACAATAAAAACACACACAGAGCCCACCAAAAAATAAAAACACAAAAAAATTAAAAAGCCCAAAATAGAAACACACCAAAATAAATTAAAATAACATAATTAAAATAACACAATTAATAAAATAAAAAGAGAATTTAAAACACACGAAAATTAGAGACCTCACATTATTTCTGCAAAAGAATAAATTTATAATGAAATTTGGACACTCTTTTATCCAAATATACAACCTCCCCTTCACAGGATAATGCTTGTTTAGCAATTAAATGAGTTGCATTGTTACCTTCACGTGGAGTGAATCTGACAAACCATTATTGTCTGTCCTTTTATAACATTTGATGTCTTCAATAAGCTGGCCATGCTCGGACCAATTTTCCCCTGGCTATTAACATCATCAATTACTAATTTTGCATCACCTTAAAAATCCACTACATGTAGACCAATTTTTTTACTCAAAACCATAGCTCTCCATAGGGCTTTTATTTCTGCTACATGTGGTGTTGGTACTACTTCTTCATTTCAACAAAGAAGTTGCAATTACCTCTCCCTACTAATCCCTTATAATGACACCAACTCTCATCTAGAGCTGCATCCCAATTAACCTTACAGACATTTTCAATTGGCAGCTTCTGCCACTTAACAGCTTTGTCTACCCTTCCAACTTTATTATTTTGCTTGATCAAAATGTTCCATACTTGTTTAAACTCTTTTAACTCCTTGTGTGCCTCAATAATTAATGATCTCGGGCTCTCAAACTTATGTTCAAAGATATATTTGCTCCTTCTGTGCCAAATTCTTCTAAACATTACAGTAGCCTCCTCCACTTCATGTTGTTTCAGTCTGTTCACCAAGTTCTCCCATATGCTGAAAAAACTATCCTCATTGCTACTCCATTTATGAACTGGACTTTGGGTTTCAGCCCACACATCAGTGGAAGCAACACAACTCCAATATAGAGTATGGCAATTGGTTTCCTTCATTGTCTCATAAATAGGACAATTAGCACTATCTGTTATCTTTCTCATGAACAACTTCTTTTTAGATGGAAGAGCATCATTCACTGCCTTCCAAATAAATACTTTGACCCCATTTGGCACATTTAGATCCCATATTTTCTTCCACGCTATAAAGTCGCCCTTGCTACCTAATGATTCTCCTCTCTCTCTACTTCTACTTCTCTTGTCAACTTCCAAATGGTATGCACTCTTAATTAAGAAAAGACTATTTTTTGTAGGACCCCATATCAATTTATCATCCAATCCCAATCTACTGGAAGGCAAACTACAGATGATACCTGCCTCTCTTTCAACAAATATTTCATTAATTAAATCCTTCTCCTAGCATCCTTCTTCACTATCTATAAGCTCTTTCAATTTGGCATCCTTGTTGAGAACTTCACCGGAGATTGCACACTGAATGTACTTGGTATAGGCAACCACTTATTTATTTTGTTACTATTCCCTACCCTCCACCTTGATCCTAAGTAAATTTCTAGAACCCCAAATACTCTTCCATATTTGTGATGGACATGCTCCTAGCTTTGCTTCCATGATAGTCCCTCCTTTATAGTACTTTTCCTTCACAATTCTAGTTGCAAAAGAAGAAGGATTTGTAAGAAGTCTCCAACATTGCTCAGCCAACATAACTTGGTTAAAACAATCAATATCCCTAAACCTAGGGGTGTAACCAGCTCGGTTCAGTCCGGTTTTGGACAAAATCTATGACCGAACCGATATGTACCAGTTTTGTATTTTCCAAAACCGATTACGCACCGGTTACCCTCCTAAACCGGTATTTTCGGTTTTACCATTCTCCGGTCCGGTCAGGTCCGGTTTTCCAGTTTTTTTAAAATGTAAGTTTCACAATTTGTTATTAAAAATTTGTTTATATAACAAAAAAAACTGATCCAAAAAAAATGTTTTATACTTTTATTAATATATTAGACTATATAATAGTATTAGTATTAGACTATTGGTATAGTTAAAAGTTATATATTAGTATTAGTTATAAACTTTTAGTAAAAACTTGTAGTATTAATTATAAGTATAACTATAGTCATTAGTCTATATTAGACTATTAGTATTAGTTATAAACTTTTAGTGATTTGTATTAACATTTTATGTAATAATTTATAAATTATAATAAGAAATTATTTCAATAATTATATATATTATATATAAAAATTTCACATAAAAATTTATAATTATACATAATATATAAAACTTATATATATTAATATATATATATAATATTTTTTATAAAACTTATATATACAATAATACAAATATTATTTTTTATATATTTTTTTTATCAACCGGTCCGATCAGGTCCGAAAATTCCTAAAACTGAATCGGACCGGAACCGGCCGGTTTTCACATTCTAAGAACCAGTCCCAAACCGGACCGGTTCAAAACCAATAAAACCGGTCCGGACCGGTTTTCTGGTTTTTCGGTTTGAATTTACACCCTACCTAAACCTTAGCCCTCATTCAGCTTTTAAATTGCCCATTTGATCCCATCTCTTCCATTGAATCTTTTTCTTGTTTCATATGACCCTGCCAAAATCTTGCCATTATATCAGAGATTTCTTTACTAAATTGCTTTGGAAACTTAAACACACTCATAGCATACATAGGTATAGCTTGAATCATAGCTTTGATGAGAATCTCCTTACCTGCTTGGGTAAGAAAATTATTTTAAATATGCACTTTATTCCATACTCTTTTTTTATCCCTCTAAATGCCTTATATTTTGACTTCCCAACCATTGAGGGCAACCCTAGGTATTTTCAAAATCTTCGTTGTAACAATCTGACCCGAAATTCATTAAGGATGAAAGATGGATAAATTATTGGGCTTAAAATAGGTTTAATGGGCCATATTTTATAAGCTGCAAGCTAATTTTATTGAAATTTAGTTAGGCCCAAAATTTTATTTTAAAATAGCTAAGGTATAGTTGATGGTTTTGGAGAATATCAATGAACCAATATTATAGAAGCCAAGTTAGACTAGTCGAGTAAATTTTTGGGAAAGAACCTGAGCCCATAATTTATTGTGGCAGATTATAAGAGTTTTATTGGGCTTAAAAATTGGACAAAAGCCCATTTAATATTTTATCAGGCTCATACACGACGAAAGCCGCCAGGCCCACTACCTCAAGCATCTGCCTTACACCACCGTAGACCCCCATCCCCAGCCACCGTAAATCGCCAACGATCAAGCCCCTGTTTTAGGCAACCCAAAACAAAACAACAAGCATGCACCACATGAGCCACAAAACCGCGACCAACCTCATCTATTCGACCACCACACAGCCACCATGAGACTCACTTTGCGCCACCAAGCCCACGTAAACCAATGGCCTAACCACCAAGTAGTTGCACCAAAGAATCCCCACACATGACAGTTCGCATCAAGGAGCCATGAAGCTGAAGCTCGGTTTGCCCACCACCTCACAGGAAACAACCACAAAAAGTGACGACGGAAGCCTCACGTTAGTCCAGATTGCCCCTTAAAACCATTTGCCGTGTAGCTATCTTGTAAAGGTTTTGAACCTTTTTAAGTGTATTTACCAAGATGACCTTGATTTTTTAGATTGGCTAAACTCTCATGGACTTTTGTTGTAGTGGGGCTTATTCAAATTTCAACTTGAGTTTTAATAGGCTCAAATTAAGTGGATATCAATAAATTTGGGAAGTGATGGTATTTGACGGCTATGAGAATTTTAGATTTTTAGGAAAAATAGGTTATTTTAGTATTTCAGACTTAAATATCAAAATACGTGTTTAAATAAAGATTTAAATAAGTCACATGTCTATTTTATAGGTGACGATTGATATTCATTCAGCACAGCTATGGGAAAATTCTGAAAAGTTAAAAAGTCCAGGTAAGTGGGTTTCCTATACTAGACTTGGCATAAAAATAAATGGACTGGGGTTGATTTATGAAAAATATGTATTTTTGTTATGAAAAGAAAATTTGGAACAACCTCGATCACTTTTTTCATGCATTACTCAATTTATTTGAAGAAGAAAAGAGAAAGATATTTTTTTCATGACTGATGTAGACATGAGCAAAATTTTGGCATTCTGTTTTCTGAACTGTGCAAAAAGAGTGAATATGAAATCTGAAAATTTTTGTCTAATTATGTGAAGATGATATGACTTTGTTCAGTACTCTGTATTGATATGATGTGGCATCTAAAAACCTTTGGCATTACGTTCTGATTTTGTATTTGGTTTTGTTTCTACTTTGCTCTAACCTTACCACGAGCATTAAACTGTGGCCTCTGTTATATGATTGGTACCAACATCTTTGTTTCTAAGTGCACCCACTTTGGAACAAAGTGATTTTTCTGCGTGATTTTTCCTGTGTGCACACTCAAGGCTCCTAGAATGATAAGAGAAGTTGATATTCTGATACTGCCTGGTTTGCTCACCGGGGATAGCACAACCCTATCATGGGGGTTAAACATGGTCTCTGTTCTGATATGATGCTCTAATATAATATGATAAGATGATGATATTCAATTATGCTATGCCAAAGGGCTTTTGAATATGAACATTTTGAACTGTCACTCTTATATTTTGATAACATATTTTGGATCTTTATTATGGAATTAAAATGTTTTGTTCTGCATTAAAATGTTTATGTTTATATACAAGTATATGTTCTCTGTTTACTGAGTTGTTCATAACTCACCCTTTATCTTCACAATATTTTTAGATGGTTTGGATGTTTCAACTGAGAATCAATAATAGGAAGCATGGGTAAGATTGTGTGAGCATAGCAGGTTAGTATAAAGATGGTACTTTGATTATTGGAGAGTTTATTTAGTAGTTTTGTTTTGCTCTGTTATCTTTGTATTTTGGAAGGTTGACGTTTATTTTGAGATTTTGTGGTGTTCCTAGTTGATTATTTTGGAGTAGTTGGTTTAAAACAAGGAAATCTATATGTAATTAGAGGTGAAAACCGAAATAAGCAATTCAGTTTTTCCCAAAAAAGGAACCGACCGATTTGCAATTTTTGTGGTGGTGAAACCGACCTAATGTGGGAAGGGATTTGTGGTGCCCCCAACCCCCATGTACAGGAACACAAGAATCGAGACACCCGCGAATGATGACAACACGGTCACGCATCCCAACGATAGTGCAAAGTGTGTGTACATGCAACAATATACAATAACAACGCAGCGGATAAATTAAGTCAACTAAGTACTAGAATTTAAATACAATTTAAACATAAGTAAAAGTGGTTTAAAGAATTATACAGTCATCCAAAATAAATTTACTACAAGTCCCAAATAGAATGAGTAATCCCAAATCACTCCTCGGGCGGAGCTGAATCCTCAGGCTCACCCTCAGCCTCATCTGCATCGAAATCTACGTTACCATAAAACGGTAACGCAGGTAAGTAAAATCCAAACAACTCACGAGATTAAAAATGCATTTAATGCAACCAACAAAAATGCATGCATATGATGAAATATGCATTATGCCCCAAACGTCATTTTCCCAGAAAATGAATCACACAAAATACATTATTCCATTTTACCGTATGCACCATGATCTCCCCTAGGGACCATCCGCACACCCTGGCTCCCTTCGCCACGCGAAGTAACAAGCGATGCCTAGTTCCGCGCCCAGCGCGTACATGACCAAGCATCCTCTAGTCCCCGCCAGCAGAGGGACCACGGAGTCGACACGAGACCATCTCGTCCTCTCCCATTGTCGCCCAGCGAAAATCCAGAGGACATCACTCAGTATATTCCGCTCCCGAGTGACCAGAGGAGCTCTACCGAGATAATGCTCCATCTCGGCTTGGGGTAGTGATACACACGCACCCAAAAATTCTTTCACATGAAAACCCAGTTTCAATAAACACAATTGAAATCTCATTTTCAATAAACACATGAACATGAATGCAATTACACGAAAACCCAGTGTAACACCCCGTATTTTAGTGTATTTTTACTGAATGAATTATTTTTATGGATTCAAAATTTTATCCTCTTATTTTAAAATTGGTTGATTTTTAGTGAGTTTATTTCTATGATTTGAATTTGGTGAAAATTTATTTTTATGTGCTTTCTTAATATTTATTTATTGTTATGCATTTAAATTGCTTTTAATATTTAAATTAATTACTGTGGGATTTAATTATTTCAATTTGACTTTACCATTACGTTTAAATTATTTTATTTAACTTGTGGTTTTAAAATCGTTTCCGTTGGATCATTTTTGTGACCCAAGTTATGAGAATTGGACCTCATTTCTTTTCCTTCTATTTTTCTTTCCTCCTTTTCTTTTCCCTTTCTTTTCTTTTCTTCCTTATTTCTCCTTCGGTTTCCTCTCTCCTGCGCGCGAAGCCCAGCCTCTCCCTCTCTCTCCCCGTGCGTTTCGTCTTTCCACCCAACCCACCGCCGTCGCGCCGCCGTGCGCGACACCGCCCGGCCGACTAGCTCCCCCACCGGACGGCGACCTCACCCCCCAAATCCCAGCCCCTACCTCGCCGCCGGTAGCCCGCACGCACCCCACGAAGCCGCGGCATTCTTTCCGCCGTTGCGCTGCCGTCGCACCACCATTGGCCACCATCTCTTCACCACTTCATCCTCGACCTCTTGGCAACCCAATGGACCCAACCCCGGCTCAGATCCGTCACCGGTGAAGCCACACTATGTACATTTCCGATTTGCACTTTTTTGGCCTAAAACCGCCCCTTGCGCCGTCATCCACGGCAAACCACCACCACCATTGGTTTCACCGACCTCTCTAGGCCCTACCCTATCATTTTTGGGTCTTAGTTTGTCTTCGTTGAAAAGTGGGCATCTGTGACCCACGGCCACAGTGTATTTTACACTGTGGTGTTGCTCAGACATCACCACTTGCAGCTTCGTGATCCTCCGGAAATTATTATATTGCACTGTAAGTATTTCTCCAAAGAACTTTCGTAATTTAAATGTATTTTTGCACTAACATATTTCACTGTATTTGTTTGACATGCCGGACTGAGTCCGAGGAGTACGGGAGTTAGTTGGTTTGATGATTGAGTTGGTTTGGTTGGATTTGATTAGTTTAAATATTGATGGTTGTAAATTTGTGTTGGTGCATGTATATATCAATATTTCATGCATGATCATGTTTGTAAAGAAAACTGGGTTTTCGTGTATTGCATTCATGTGCATGTGTGATTTAGAAAAATTATGATTTCATGTGTGAGAAATTGGATTTGTTTGGGTTGATTGATTTGAGAAAAAGGGAAAAGAGACTGTAGGGATGGTGGTAAGCAGGGATGGTGGTAGAGTCCCGCCTGTGATTCCCGCCTACGGTGCACGCGGTAGGGATGGTGGTAAGCAGGGATGGTGGTGTAGTCCCGCCTGTGATTCCCGCCTACGGTGCACGCGGTAGGGATGGTGGTAAGCAGGGATGGTGGTATAGTCCCGCCTGTGATTCCCGCCTACAGTGCTCTGTTAAGTATTCGTTGTGTGTGTTAAGTATTCATTGTGTGGAAAGGAACTGTAGGGATGGTGGTAAGCAAGGACGGTGGTAGAGTCCCGCCTGTGATTCCCGCCTACGGTGCACGCGGTAGGGATGGTGGTAAGCAGGGATGGTGGTTGTGTCCCGCATGTGATTCCCGCCTACGGTGCACGCGGTAGGGATGGTGGTAAGCAGGGATGGTGGTATAGTCCCGCCTGCGATTCCCGCCTACAGTGTCCGATAAATGGTTGAGTTATGTGTAAATCATTTTTCTGGAAAAATGTTTTACGGATTATTTTTGGGCCAATGGGATTTTTGGCGTGTGTTGGAAATTGTCATTTTCGAAGAAAATTATGTTTTGAGAGAAATGTATATTTCTTTTTATACATGCATGTTGGTCGCATTTAATGCATTTTTTTTTACGTGGTTATTTGGGTTATACTTACCTGCGGTACCGTTTTATGGTATCGCAGATTTTGATGCAGATGAGGATGATGAGTCTTAGGCTTTGGCTCCGTTGGGAGAGCGATCTGGGATTGCTCTCGTGCATCGATATTTATTATCCTAGTCTTTTATGTATTTACCTTTTGTATTATATTTGGGATGACTGTATAACTGCTTTTAAACCTCTTCAGATATTTAAATTGTATTTTAAATTCTGGTACTTAGTTGACTATCCGCTGCGTTATTTTATTTGTACACCGTTGCATGTACACACACTGGCACTTCGGTGGGATGTGTGACCGTGTTGTCACCATCCTGGTGTCTCGATCCCCGTGTATTTTTATAAGGGGGATTGGGGGCGCCACACCCAGTTTTCTTTAGAAACATGATCATGCGTGCAAATATGCAATGTACATGAACAACACAATTCCCAACCAACAATTCAACACAGCCCAAATACACAATCAAACTTCATCCAATAATCCATCCGACCCCCGTAATCCTCGGACTCAGTCCGGCAAAACCAATCAATTCACAGTGTAATGAGTTAGTAAAAAAATACATTTAAATCATTAAAGTTCTTTGGAAAATACTTACAGTGCTATTTTATAATTTCCGAATGATCATGGAGCTACAAGAAGTGGCAACACAGCAACAACACAGTGCCAAATGCACTATGGCCGTGGGTCTCAAAAACTCACTTTTGAACGGGTACAAACGAAGTCCCGAGATTGATAGGGAAAGGCTTAGGGATGTCGATGAAGCTAGTGGTGGTGGTGGTTGGTTGTGGGTGGCGGCGTAGAGGGCGGTTGGAGTGCAAAAAGCAATCGGAATTGTTGATGGTGGGGCTTCACCGGTGGCAGATCGAAGCTGAGGATATGTGCATTAGGTTGCTATGAGGTCGAGGATGAAGTGGTGAAAAAATGGTGGCCGGAGGTGGCGCGACGGCGGCGCGCGAGCTCAAAGGGTGACGCGGCTTGATGCCGTGCGTGGGGGCTCACGACGGTGCGAGACGGGCTGGAAATGGAGGGGTGGGGTCGCTGGCCGGTGGGGAAGTCAGTGGGCTGGGCAGTGCCGATCACGGCGGCGGGCGGCGGTGGGTTGGGTGGAGAAGAAGAAATCGCACGGGGGAGAGGGGGTGCAGCGCGCGAGAGAGGAGAGAGAGAGAGAGGAGAAAAAGAAATGGAGGGAAAAAGAAAAAGAGGAAGAAAAGAAAAGAGGAAAAAGAAAAATGAAAGGAAAGAAATGAGGTTTAATCCTCACATCCTGGGTCACAAAACATTATCCAACGGAAACGATTTCAAAACAGCAAGTAAAATAAAATAATTCAAACGTAGTGATTAAATGAAAATAAAATAATTAAATCTAACAATAAGTTAATTTAATATGAAAAATAATTTAAATGCATAACAATAATTAATATTAAGAAATCACTTCAAAATAATTTTCACAAAACTAAAAATCATTAAAATAAATCAACTAAAAATCCAACAATTTTAAAACAAGAGAATAAATTTTTGAATTAATAAAAATAATCATTCAATTAAAATACACTAAAATACGGGGTATTACAGGATTATGGGTGAAAACCGAACCGATCGACTTGCAGTTTTTGTGGTGGTGAAACCGACCGAACCGGCCTAATATGGGAAGGGATACCGGTCGGACCAGTTCTGACCGGTTCACCGGTCTATTGTCGATTTGGGCCATTTTTTGGGCCTATTTTTTATACACTAGTTTAAGATCACTTTGGGTATTTTTGGGATTGCTTTAAACTCTTAATTTACTTTAAACTATTTCTAGATCACTATTTCTATATTTAAGTTTCATTTTCATTTTAATATCATTTGTAATGTTATGTATAAAAAATAAATAAATAAGCAATAGATGTTACTTATTATAGCTATAATACTAATACTATAACTATAATACTAATACTAACTATATTATATTATTACTTGCTATTTACTACATAGTTAAAAATAAATAAAAATAACTTCACTAGATGTTTACTGTTTAGTATTACATATTACAAATGAAAATAAATTGTATTAAACATAGCAACAATGCAAAAAATAAAATAAAATAAAAACATAACATAGATAAATGATAACAAATTGTGAGTGATCTTCATGTTTGCTGCTTCAACCTGCAATCTTTAATAGTTGTCACGTTTGATTGTGCGTCCAGCTTTATATAAAAACATTAATAAATAATAAGAATAAAACATCAAATGTTAGCGAATTTGGTTTATGAAAAATACTAAAATTAAATTACAATGAAAACAAAGAAAAGATTACCTGATTCTACTACGAAGCTCTCCACATTATCCATAGCCTCCCGGATATCAATTGTTATTGACAAATGCCTTAATCAATTTTGAGCACAAATAAATGCCTCAACGATTCTCGATGCCAACAAACTCCAAAAAGGATCAAACACACGACCTTCTGTACTAAATTTTGACTCAGATGCAATCGTGGAAACAGGCATGGCCAATAAGTCTCGTTCAATCCTCGCAAGTATAAAATAGTTAGGCTCATTAATTTTCCACCAAGTCATCAAGTCAAACGATGGGCTGAGTTCCCCACAATTATATGATAAATACCGATACATTTTTGTTTTGGAAATAGTAGATCTCATAGTGAAAGATGCTTTATACCACTCGTAGAATCATTTTGTCTCACATTTGCCATCACCATCATTCATTGTTCTAGATGTCGGAGGGGGCTCATGTGCCCAGGTACTCGTGGTGGAACCGAATGTAGCATTATACTCTGTATACAAATCTGCTAATATCTATCTCACACTTGACACCAACTCCTTAGCACAAAACTCTTCATGAATTTTCTTCAGGTGGAAAGTAAGAAACCCTAATTTGTTTTATAGATCAAGCACAACTACAATCAACATGAAAAAGTTCATCCTATTTAATGAACCCCAATACTTATCATATTTTGTTCTCATATTTATGAACATGCTCCTCAAACAAATATTAGTACTCTCGCTCAGCATAATCAACTCATTTTAGAGAAAAAACTTTTTCAGAAAACTGGTGTTCATTGTCACATATAAAGACCTAGAAAATCTATTAGTAGTGTCATAAAACATTTCAAAAAACTTAACAAACACCCGCATTGTCTCTCAATCCTTAGCTTTAGGAGGCCCAATGAGTCCATCATCAAAGTAAGAGAAAAAATTATAATCCTCACTCTCCATCTCTCTAAAAGCATTCTCAAACTTTTCAACTACCTCCAACATCATGTAGGTTGAGTTCCATTATGCCTATACATCAAATACAACATTTTCTTACAATCAGTTTTTTCTTTTTCTGCACATCTCTTAAACTTGTCTAATCTTGCGGGTGATAAGTGCACATATCTAACTGCATTTCTAACCATTGTGATGGTGTCATTGCACTCATTCAAACTCTTATTCATAATAATGTTTAAAATATGAGCACAACATCTCATGTACACATACTTTCCCCCAACACATTCTCAGACAAAAACTATTTCAAATATGAAATTGGCGTATCATTTGAACTTTGATTATCAATAGTTATAGTAAATATTCTATCAATGTCCCAATCAAGCAAGCACGACTCTACATATTTCCCAATAGTATCCCCTCTATGAGTAGAGTTTAAACAAAATTAATAATTTTTTTCTGCAATTTTTAATCCTTATCAATGAAGTGTGCAGTTAGATACATATAATTCAAATTCTGTATCGATGTCCATGTATCAGTCGTCAACGAAATCCTCATGCCACTATCTTTAAGCACTTTTTTAAGTTTTCCCTTTTCTAATTCATACAATCTCTTGCACTGTGACACGACATGACACTTTAAACCAAAGTTCAAGAGACCAACACACTTTTCTAAATCTCTGTCCTTCAACAACTCTAAATGACAACTCATCGATAATTATCATCTCTGCAATCGCCAACCTCACAGCCTCTTCACTATATTTGTGGGTTACAAGACTCCTTAATGTACTACCATCACTCTCTCCAACCCCCTCCTAAAGTGTGGCCTCACCTGTTAATGTTTTTTAGTTCCTATCTAAAAGCTCACGTTTATGAGGATTTTTAAGACATGAAGGCAAATGGTTTTGCATTGTTGAAGTTACGTTCCTCTTTGAGTGGCAAGCGTACATCTTGCCATAATAATTACATTTAGCCTTTTGATCATATACAGGACAATCATCCACCTTCATAAAATGGTCTCATACAATTGATGGATCATTCTCTTTCCGTTTTTTAGGTAATCGACAAGTACTACTAGTAGGGGCACTAGGGGGTTTTGATGTTTGGGTCTCCTTCAAATCATCTCTCAAGTTAATTGGTTCATTTGGATCAACATCAATTGGAGTCGACGAAGAATCCATCTAATTTAGAAAACAAAACATAAATGTTATATGTACGTTATACATAGTACATAATACAAATTAGAATTAAAAATTAGAATATCATAATTTAACAATAATAATTTTTTTTTAATGCAAAACATATTAAGAACTATAAGTAAGAATTAAGAACACTCACAGTGACAGACTGACAATAGAATAGATCTCGAATTAATGTTCACAGCCCCAAGAATGTGCTCCAAACATTTTATACCGTCTATACATACACAAATAATAATTTAGTTTATCAGGGAACTAATTCAACAAAAATCCTAGATGGTAGATTTGGACTAGATTTACTTATTTACATACACAGTGACACAGATTTAAACTTTAATGTACACACAAATTTACACATATTAGTGACCAGTCTTAGACTCTTAGCAATCAGGACATGAAAATAATCATGAATTTGTAGAAGTACGTAGGTAGTTAATCCTAATTATTTTGGGTCGAACTCATTATCTGTAGTTCTGTATTAGTGAACGTAAATCATGAAAATAATTATTTTGGGCATGAAATTTGTGAACGTAAATCACAAATCACAACTACCTCTGTTGATGGACAACTAATAATTCACAAATCATTCACCACACAAAATCAGTGAAATAAGAACCACACTCAAATCACAACCGCACAAATAATCTAGATTAATTCAACTAGATGCAAGTCTTAACCCTAACTCAGAAACGTTTGCATCGTTTCTTTTATTTTTTTCATACGATTTATAACAAAATGACGTCGTTTCATTTGAACTACATCATTTTGTAGCATAAATATATATATATATATATATTATATGTATTATATTATCCAGTGAGGCAATTTGAACCTGGTTCAAACCCGGACGGAACTGGCCGATGTCTATTTTGGTTCTTTTCTACTGTTGGCTGATCGGTTCTGCATCGGTTTCTACCAGTTCTTGACTTATGAGGTCTGTCTCTATCGGCAACGGTCAGTCCGATCGATTCCTGTTCACCCCTATGTGTAATTAAGAAATTTGAGTTTATATATGTACTGTAAGATATGATTTTAGGTGATAGTTAGTAACTCTCCGACTCATCCTAGACCAGGACGTTACACTCACTCAACCTGGACATTACACTCACTCAACCTAGCGCCTGATTCTCTTACCATCTGATTCTTTATATCCGACTTAGTATCTTTGCTTAAAAAGATATTAGTTTTCTGCATATTCATACTTTGACCTGAGGCTTCTTTGTATTGTTTCAACATTTGTGCTACATTCATCCACTATTGTAGATTAGCTCTACAAAAAAATATGCAATCATCTACAAAGAGAAGATGATTAGCCTTTGTTCCTGCTTTTGTCACTGATATGACTTGAGTATCACTTTTGGCTTCTGAAAAATCTATCAAAGCACTAACCCCTTATGCACACAAGAAAAAAAGGTAAGGAAATAAATGATCTCCTTGCATTAATCCCCTTAGTTATAAGTGGCTATCCTGTATAAACAGTAACTTTTGCTCACTAATTTCTTTCCAATAGTGTCCCTCATTTTTCAGCAAATTCCCATTTTCTGCCTACTTCTAACCCACGTTGCTTTTTATTTTCTTGTTCGGTTCGGCCTTCAATTTCTTGATTTCTAAATTACTTGTTATCTTCACTGTTATAATCTTTTTTTCCCTCACAATATCTCACCCCTAGTTTTCAGCATCCAACAAGCAAGCCCCACGTGAAATCTAATTATTCTTCACAACAAAAAACCAGAAATCAACTCTCTCAAAAGCCATTGTAGTTCTCTCTCTCTCTCTCTCTAAACCAAGACACCCATGATTTTTAGCCACCCAACAAAGCCTTGCACACAAAAAAAAAAACCCAGAAACAACTACACAAAGCCACCATAGTCTCCCTTTCCACCAACCCACCTTGTCAGAACCAATCATCGAAGAAACCAAGGAGAAGTCGGAACACCACTCGGTAACTCAGAAACTGCTGACTTTGACTTCATCCACTCAAATCCACCACGCATGTTGTCCCTTTCTTCTTGATAAGACCCCACTGATTCCTCCCTCTCTTTTCTTCCCTGTGTTTCCTCAATCAAGTGATGAAAAAGATTGATCTTTATTCCACTAGAAATTGTGTTTCCTCAGCCAACCACATCTGTCGTCACACCACCATTTTCACTTGGTGAGCTTTGAATCCTACTGTTGCACGACTTTCCCTTCTCCAGTGAAGGTGTTTTGGTTCTTTTAGGCCTGGTTTAAATGTTGAAAGCCTCTCATCTCATCTCATCTTAATATCCAAATACTACAAACACAAACACTTTTTAATTTCAAATTTTTAACTTTTTTATCTAATCATTATCTAATCATTACAACTTTCATAAACTTTCACACAAAACACAAAAAATAATTCAAAATTTTCAAATGCCAAAACAAAAATTATATTAAAAAATTATATTCTAACAATATTTTAACCTTATAATATTTTATTAAGTTTTTTCTTCCTCATTTTCTAAAACCTCATAAAACATCTCAACTAAAATATTTCATTACTATTCACAAACTATTTTACTACTATTTACAAATCATCTCATATCATCTCACTATCCAAACCAAGCCTTAGTCTTTTTTACCTTATGTTTCAGATTTTCCTTTTTGATTTTCATCTTTCCTAAAAAGTGCATGCAAGTATTCTGTTATTACAAATGTACCCATCAACCCATGCCCTTAGAATTCCATAGAAGCCTTTTGAAGGATCCTTTTGAGTAATTACGTTTGTACCTTAAGTGTACATGGCAGGTCATATATTTTAACCTTGGGTCATTTACGTGGGTTGTGCTTGGATTTTGAATGGGACTAGTGTTTTTAAATTAGGTTGACCACTATGTTATACTTTACCTAGGCTTTGTTAATTGAATAAATATGTAGTCAATAGACTCTTTTTTTTAACCATATTTCAAAGTATAGTACTAAGCATTAAATTTATGATTAGCGGAGTCTGTTTATTTCCATTGTTTATTTTGTCAGATTTTTTATAAAATTATTATGTTATACCTTAAATAAAATAAATAAATAAATATGTTATGAATTTTAAATAATATTACTATCTATTAGTCTTAGTATAACTAAACATTTATTAGATTATTTCCAAGGTATAATTTTAATTAATTAGAATCAAAGTTTTGAATACCGTTTCTGTGGCCGTTTCGGTTAAAGTACTGGAATGAAATATTTTGATACTAGTACCGTTATAGGATAATCTATAATGCAAGTTTTAAAAAGTTAAAACACATATTTATAAAACTCAATAAAACTTCTAAGTTCTCAATTCAACTATTTTAAAAAATAATTACTCATCTTCGTCATGAAAAGGGAAGTAGGGATTTGATTTTCAGTTCTCGAGAAAAAATGATTAAAAAAAGTTAAGAAGATAGTCTTGAGATGTGAAAACTGGAGTGAAAATTATGAAAAAGTTAAAATTTTTACATTCATTACCAAAATAAATAAATAATTCGACCGGTACACCGAAAACTAGCCAGTATTGATCAAAACGCACCGGTACAGCCGGTATTTGACCCAGTATAAAACACATACATTTCCTATACTGGTCACTACTCCGATACGGTAAATATCAGCCAGTACGATACAAAATTTAAAACTTTGATTAGAATACCACGACAAGCTTTCTTAGAAATTTAGTAACATTTAGTGCTTCGTATAGGTAACAAACTGTGAAGTGAAATTTTGGAAGCGAAGCTGCGGGGTAAGTAATTTCGTCATGAATTAGGATTATCACATGTCAGTTTAGATAAATTATTATTAAAGTCATCCAAAATAGCACACGATCATGTCATTTCTCATCCTGCTCAAATTCGACAATTATAATTATGTACGTATTATGTCATACATCTCACGTTGCGTAAGACATGTAATCTTTCTTAATTTCAAATGCAAGATAAAATCAGATTAGTTTAATCAGAAGACCATTCAGATGCATGGTACTAATGCAGATTCAGGGTGGATATGCAAGCCACGAACTCAAGCGTGAACCATCGTAGTATGGAAGAATACTAACTCAGCGACTCCCCTTGTGGCTGTAGGATGTGGGGCCAGTGCACAACCTTGCACACAGGATTAAGTGTGTTGGCCAGACAAATCAAGACACATTCGCATGGCATGAGCATCAGTCATGATTTTAAGCTTTCAGCATGAAAAATTTTATGAAAATCTTACGTTTATTATATTTACGTTGTGATAGGTTTTTATTGAGTCTTTGACTCATTTTAATTTTATATCATGTTTTTAATCACCCAGGTGAGGATGATGATTAGTATGAGCAGTTGGGCCAGACTTAGATGAAGCAGTTAGATTTGGTTCAAGACTTTAATTATTTATTTAGTTTGATTTATTAATTATGAAATCTCTTGCCTGGCTATATTTACGTAAACACGTGAAATATTTAACCCTAGGGAAGGCGGTGTTACTTTAATGAAAAGAAAAAATATTCACATTTATAATAAAATGTCCGGTTTAAACAAATTATAAACTATATATTTAATATATGGACTATATTGTATAAGGTGTGTGAGCACTTATGCGGAAGTAAGAAGACAGCAAAAAACTATGAACATCAATATATCCAAAACAAATATGGTTTAAACACACAACTATGGTTTAAACACATATGTTCACGAATTTAAAGCTATTCTTTTATAAACTTCAAATTATTCTATAAACTTGGTTATATTTTTCTATGGTTCATTGTCTCTACTTTCTAGATTAATTTGTTCATTTAAAAAATATAAGGCAATGTAAAAATGAAAACCGTTTATACCCAGAGATCTATTTAAGAAAGAACCTTACCTATTACATTTAATTACTTCACAAAAATTTACTTAGTTTAATAATTAATTAGTTTAATTACTTCTCGTTAATTTATGCAGGATCATCTACCATATCTTCAAAATATTACAGCACAAGTTTCAAAAAAAGAATGAATCATCCATCTAATTGGTGCATATGTAAATCAACTTTCACATCAGTGTCAAAAGAAATTCAACGTCCTGTCCATCAACCCCATAACTGAAACAATGACGTAAACCCTTAAAACCTGCTCTCATCAAAGTTCCCAGTGTTGTAGTTATATAACTACATAAAACACTGACATGACACGTACTGTTGGTTGACATAAATGTTACTTAAAATTCATATAGTTCGCTTATTCACCAAATTTATAAGGATCTATCACTTCTCTTAACTTTGTATTATGTTTATCTTAACTTTTGAAATCTATGACTTGTTTCAACTTTGTATGTATTTTAATTCTCATTTTGTTGTTCATTGTGGAGTGACAGATAACCAGATAAGATCTAATTTACTATCATATCTGTAAATTTGTCCAATACAAGCACTTATTACATATCATAATTATATTTATTAATCTGTTTTTTATTTTATTATTTATTTTTACAAGAAGCTTTAATTTTTAAAAATAATTCTCATATTTTTACAATTGAGTACACGTGCATTGCAAGTTGTGCCATTACTAGTATATATGAAACATGCTCATAAATTTATGAGGACTGCTAGAGACATACATGGATCCCACAAAGGAATCCAACAAGTTGACGTGTCACTACCACATCCAGTTACTTTTTTTTTTTCCATCTCCAACCCCAATTCCCCTTTCCCCTCTCCCTCCCTTCCTGTTGCAAATCCATGCCGTTATCCCCAGCAAAAAACCAGCAACATACAACAGACCCCTCTCTCTCTCGGTCACTCTTTCTCTCATATTCCTTCTATTTCATTTACAATTTTCTCATAAACCAATCATATTACGATTTTCCCTTTCAACAACCAAACACAGAACAATTGTAATTTTTCATTCATTTTCTCAACCCAATAAGAACAAGATCCGATTTTCTCTCTCAACAATTAAATAGAGAATAAATATTATTTTCTTTTCATTTTCTCAACAACCAAACATAGAGAGGTATCCGGTGGTTGAGGGCTGTCGGCGACATCGTCTGGGCTATCGGAGACTGACGAACGGATCTCTGTCTAGAGGAGGGCTTGCTCCAAGATAGTGAAGTGGGGGAGGGAGACTGGGCAGGAGGGAGGAGTGAGAAAAGGAGCAGAAAAAATGAAAGTTAGGGGAGGGGAACTGAGGGCAGTGAAATAAAAAATTAAAAGAAATACAAATACTAAAGGAAAAGTAAAATAAAACATTCAAACAAAATACCTACACGTCACTTTGTGGGATCCCTTTGTGGGATCTAGGGGTGATATCAGTCTGGTCCGGTCTGGTCTTAGGCAGTTTTGCGGACCGGACTGGAACTATTTGGTCTAGGAATTTTCCACCTTGGACTAGGTAGAGTAATGTATAGAATCGGACCGGCGGTCCGGTCCGGTCGGTCCATTCGGTCTGGATCATGCCCAAAATGGGTCATTCAACCCATCTAAATCTGGTTTTTTTTTTTTGCCCAATTTCAATGATTTTTGGCCCACTTCAGATTTTGTACATTTTTTAGCTAAAAATACTAAAAAAAAAACTTGATTATTGAAAAATACAATGATAAAATAAAATTAATCTATATAAAAAACTAGAAAAACCAAGAAAAACAACTAATAATAATAATAATAATACACATATTATGCTATAATTCTTATAATATATTAATAGATATTAATCGTGGAATATATATTATATAATAATACATTGATACTAAATTATTACTAATACTATATACTGTATTATGCTATAACTCTCATAATATATTAATATATATTAATACTATATATTATACTATTATAGTGTTACTGTTACTACTACATATAGACTTATAGTATATGTGTGTGTATATATATATTATAATGATATAGTGATACTAATACTATATATTATATAATAATACATTAATACTATAGATTTATAGTGATTAGTTATTATGAATCATGATTAGTATAACTATATAATAGTATTAATATTAGACTATTAGTAATATATTAATATTAGTTATAGTGATTTAGTATAAGTTATAACTATATTAGTATAAGTATAACTATAGTCTATATTAGACTATTAGTATTTTTTTTATACCATATTAGAGTCTAGAGTCTAGACTATTAATATAAAACTTGTTTAGTATAAATATTAGTATTAGTATAAAATTATAAATATTAGTATTAGTTAATAATTACTTAATAGTGAGTTAGTGATAGGATTAGGTTAATTGGTTAAATGAAAATTATATAATTTATATATATAAATTATAATTTTTTTTTTTAATTTTCATTCGTTCCGGTCTGGTCTAGGGGTTGGTCCGGTCTGAAAAACCCTTAGACCGGATCGAATGAATTCGGTCCTATGAATTTCGGACCGAGACCGACCGGGACCATGCCCAGTTTGGTCCAGGCAATTTTTTTAGTCCGGACCACCCGATTCTCACCCCTAGTGGGATCCCATTGTGTCCCTGGTACTTTCCTAAATTTATAGATGTTCAAGCTTTAGAATTTGTAAGCACATAAATAAGCGTGTCCGGACTCCGAATACGGAATACCGAAGCCCCATTCTCAATTAGAATAAACCCGCTACCAAACAAATCACGGTGTTCCCCTAAAACCCCATTGAAAAACCAAGAGACAGGAAGCGCAAGGACACTGCCTCGGCAGCCATTAGCGCTACCTTCTCACGTTCTCATCGCGTATTGATATACCAACTTTCATATATCGGATTTAACAACAATGATATCCTCCATAGCTTGGTTACCCAAAGGGGCGGCAAAGCCTGTGCCCTCGGTGGCCGACCCTCCTTCCAAAGAAGAAATCGAAGA
This sequence comes from Juglans cinerea, assembly GCA_961763995.1. Taxonomy (NCBI): domain Eukaryota; kingdom Viridiplantae; phylum Streptophyta; class Magnoliopsida; order Fagales; family Juglandaceae; genus Juglans; species Juglans cinerea. Next base: position 5,021,751 of record CAUIVZ010000012.1, on the reverse strand, counting down.
GATGATCAAGTCCGGCGCTTTTGATCGAAGGTCAGTTCTTTTAATGGCGTTGCAATAGATATTGCTGCAGCTTAATCGTTGCTTTAATAGCCAAGCCTTACGTGAATTGGGGTTCAATGATTTCATCTATCGTTATGATATTACATCTATTTTATACTTATTAACTGTACAAGTAGAACGAATTGGAAGTAGTAGGTACGAAGTACGCGATTATTTTATGAAAACTTTGCTCTTTGGTTAATAGCTAAGGTAGAAGATTTGCAGAATTCTTGGCCATTTGTTGCTGAATATGCATATTTAAGCTTTTTTAGCTATAAAAAATTGCATGTTTAAGCTTTTTCTGCTTGAATAATTTCTCGTTAATTTTAAAATTTGCGGTCGGAAACAGCACCTCCCCTAGACTTGAGAAACCATATGCTTAGGAAATCAATCCCACGCTTCCCCCCGCCAGTTCTTCCCTTTTCATATTTTACGGACCTACGGTTATTTGATATTGTTTATATCAACAATGATGGTGATTCCTTTTGGAAATATTTTATCGAAAATAAAAAGCATAATATAGTTCACATACAACGGTGCACGCCCTAATCGTTGAGCGTTTATGATGACTGAGATTTGTAGTTATCTTTTAGTTTTCATTAGAAGTTTCACAATTTTAAGACAAGAACATACTTCCAACTTTTGGTTAAATTTACGGCTATGTATACTTAATGAGGCTATTGGGTTACGCAGTGGAGATGGTGACAGTGAGGAAGACGATGAAGATATGGATACTGATGCTACCATGCTGGCTGACAAAGCTGCTCATGCATTAGAGGTAGCCGATTCACTTGGCAGAACTTCCAATAACATGAAGTCAGAGAGAAGCTTTGATGATGTTACCAATGGTTTGAAGGAACTGGACATGGAACATTATGATGAAGAGGATGATGGTATCCCATCTGCTTAAGTTCTCTAAGTTTCTTACTCTGTTTTTATTCCTCCCCCTCTCTCTGTCTCTCTCTCTCTGAGACACACGCAAAGAAGGATGAGATGGGGATTTTTTTTTTTTTTTTTGGGGGGGGGGGGGGGGGGTTCACCATGTTTAACCTTAAGCGTTTTTTCATTCATTAAAACTGGCTAATTTTCACTACTTGTTTGGTGTATGATTTCGTTAATAACATTATTTCTGTGGTTTTTTTCATTCATAATGTTATTAGCATTATTTTGTTAATGAAATTTTTTCTTTTCATAAAAAAGTTTCATATGGGATGTGATTAGTCCATAAAAGAAAATGTATGACAAGGGTTGTATCTTCTCATGTCTTACTTACCTCAGGCATCGAGTTATTTAGCACGGGGCTGGGGGACCATTACTACCCGAATAATGACATGGATCCATATCTAAAAGATAAGGATGTAAGTTTGATTATTTCAGGTCTGGCTTTTTGTTACTTTTGTTTTTCCTTTGGTTCTAGAACATCATTTCTCTGTTGTACTTCCAGGACGATGATTCTGAAGAGGTTGAGGACATTGCCATTAATCCGACAGATGCTGTGATAGTATGTGCACATAGTAACCAGGATGATGTCAGCCAACTCGAGGTATGTAATAGCTGGAGAATACTTTACTTCCCTCCCTCCACTCTCTCGTGCACACTCCAATAAATGTCCAGCCACCCATTGGCATTCCTCCCCACCTGCCAATAAAAATAAATAAATAAATAAAGTTTCTTTTGAACATGGTTCAGGCATTCATTAATTATCCTATTTCCACTTGCAGGTTTGGATATACGAGGTATCTGATGACGGTGATCCAAACATGTACGTTCACCATGATATCATCCTTTCAGCAGATCCACTTTGTACTGCATGGCTTGATTGTCCACTTAAAGGGGGAGAAAAAGGTGCGACATATTGATTTTTGCTGAAGTTTGAAGTTCATTTTTTTTTATAAGTAAAACAAATTATATTACTCCAAGAAAGGCCTAGCCCAGTATATACAATAGACAACCCTGACTAGGAGGGTGCAATGGAAACAAGGAAATCATGAAGGGCCATGCCATTGAAATCAACAGCATTGGACCAAGTACATAACATGCTATAAAATAAAGCTATAAGCTCCTCTAGCGATCTCTCCTTATCCTCAAATGTGTGCACATTACGTTCCTTCTATAGATACCACATGATGCACATTAGAATCATCTTCCAAACTGCTGAAATTTGATGTACCCCTCCAATACTTGGCCAGCTGGCCAAGGCTGCCGCCACGGTCTCTGGCATGACCCAACCCAACTCTACTCTACCTAGAACCCCATCCCATAAAGCCCGTGCTATGTCACAGTGCAACAAGAGATGATCCACCGACTCGCCCCCTCCCCTACACATACAACACCAATCTGCTATAATAATCCGCCTCTTCCTCAAGTTATCAGTTGTGAGATTCTTGCCTAAAGATGTTGTCCACACAAAGAAAGCTACTTTGAGGGGCGGCTTATGTCTCCATATCCTCCAAGGAAACCGAATGTCGGGATCTTAGGTAAGGGCCTTATAGAAAGAGTGAACTGAAAAATCACCTTTCCCGGCAAGTACCCACCACAGCCCATCTTCCTGTGTGTTACTAGGCTTCACAGAGTAGAGAAGACTATAAAAATCAGTAAAATTGTTCATCTCCCAGTCTTGCGCAGCCCTACTAAAACTGATATTCCAATGAAGTTGCTCACCTGCTATTCCCATAACCTCCGCTATTGAAGCCTCTTTGACATTGGCAATTTGGAATAATAATGGAAATGTATCTTGTAGAGCATTATCTCCGCACCAAGTATCTTTCCAAAATTTAATCCTGGATCCATTGCCCATCAAAAGACGAGTGTGATGAAGAAAGACCATCCATCCTCTTCTAATATGTTTCCACAACCTTACTCCATCAATTTCTCTAACTTCTTTAGTGCACCATCCCCCCCCCCCCCCATATATCGTCATATTTGCACCCAATCACTCCTCTCCACAAGGCTTCCAATTCTTTATTGTATCTCTACAGCCATTTGCCAAGTAACGCCCGATTGAAAGTCCTCACATTTCTAACACCCAAACCACCATTGGATATTGGGTGACAAACTGTTTCCTACTTGACCAGGTGAAATTTAAACTCCTCCCCCAAACCACCCCACAGGAAGTCACATTGGAGTTTCTCAATCCGGCCTGCCATGCTTACAGGTATAGGAAAAAGTGATAAAAAATAAGTAGGTAAGTTAGAGAGTGTACTCTTTATCAAGGTAAGCCTACCACCTTTCGATAGGCACATTATCTTCCAACATGCTAATCTTTTCTTTATCTTCTCAATCACTGATTCCCATATAGTAGGCATCCTTGCACCGACCCCCAATGGAAGACCCAGATACTTCGAAGGTAGAGAGGTGACCTAACAACCCAATGCATGAGCGAGCTGCCATGCATTAGATACCACACCGATTGGCACCAATTCAGACTTATCAAAATTCACTTTTAAACCAGACACTGCTTCAAAACACAGAAGCAATGCCTTCAAAGCCCGTACCTGATTTCGATTTGTACCACAAAATACAAGCGTATCATTTGCAAACAATAAATGAGATATGTTAATGATGCCCCTATCTGGGGTTCCATCCGAGAATCCTTCCATGAGGCCATGATGGGTCAAGGCTGAGATCATCCTGCCTAATCCTTCCATCACAATAACAAACAATAAAGGCGACAACGAATCTCCTTGTCTTAGGCCTTGCGAACTTTGAAAGAACCCCGCAGGGCTGTCATTCAGTTAAGAGTTTGAATGGGGGCAAACATTTAAGGAAGGTAGCCACTTATACCCTGCAGAACTTTGAAACCGTCAGTTCAGTTAAGAGTTGCTCATAGAAATCGACTATGTGATCCTAAATAACTTGTTCATCTCTACACTCAGTACCATCAATCTTCAGCATCTCAATGTTATTGTTTCTCCTATGAGAATTTGCCACTCGATGAAAGAACTTGGTGCTTTGGTCTCTTTTCCTGAGCCACAAAGCTCTTGATTTTTGTCGCCACAAAATCTCGTCTAGCAAGATAATTCTCTCAAGCTCCTCCCCCAACAACGACTTTCAAGCTACTTCATCTTGGGTAAGGGACCTAGCCTCTTGGATCCTCTCAATTTCTTGGATCTCCTTCAACTTACCCTTCTTGTTTGCCCCTAGATCACCAAAAGATTGCACATTCCATAGTTTCAGATGTCTTTTTAGCGCTTTCAATTTACCTGCAAGAACAAAACTACGGGAACCCAAAAACTGGTACGAAGACCACCACTGTCTTACTCTCTCAACGAAGCCTTCAGATTTTAACCACATATTTTTTAATTTAAAGTACCTTCGACCAGCTCGGATACCCCCACAATCAAGCAAAATAGGCCAATGGTCGGAGCTAATATGAGGCAGACGCTTTTGCCAAACGTCTGGAAAGTGACTCTCCCACTCAAGTGAAATAAGAAAGCAATCCAATCGAGACCAAGTTTGATTATTGGCCCACGTGGCGGAACCCCCAGCTAGTGGTAAATCTACCAAATTCAAGTTCGAGATGCACTCAGAGAACTCTATCATAGTTGGCCGCCTTCTAATATCAGAAGACCCGCTTGGGAATCTAGTGACATTGAAATCTCCCCTATAGGCTATACACCAAGGGAGGTTCGACCAACTATGAATTCCGGCCAGTTCTTCCCACAAACAAACTCTGGTGCTATCTAGATTTGGACCGTACACGCTTGGAAAAGCCCATAAAAAATTATCTGACACACTCTTAAAAGAGCATGCTACTGTGTACCTCCCCATGAACTCCTCCATTTTCTCCACCACCCGTCGATCCCACATCACTATCACTCCTCCTGACGCCCCATTAGAAGCCATATAAACCCAGTCCACATGAGCTCTACACCACAAACTTCTCACAATTCCCCTATTGATCTGCTTCAACTTAGTCTCCTGCAAGCACACAATGTCCGCCTTCCACTCACGAAGCAAGTTTCTTATCTGAAGACGTTTATTGGCCTCGTTGAGCCTGCGGACATTCCACGACACAATTATGGGCTTCATGGAGAAAAGGCCAACCCCTTCCCTTTCGACCTGCCCCTGCTAGAGCTACCCTCAGTGTTCAGCGACCATGTCAGCCTATTAAGCTCCCGCTGTTTTTTCGAAGCATTCTTCCGATGTTGTTTGTGCTCCGCTTTGATAGTCGTGAGTAGTGCCAAAAACTGGTCTTCGTACCCTTCACATTCTAAACCCACTATTTTCTGTATTTCTTTAACTTTATCAAAGACTCAATCCGAGACTCCTGACTGAGAGGGGAACAGAAAACTCAAGGGGATAGGATCCACCTCCTTGCTAACTCCCGGTAGCTTTCGGGTCTTCTCCACCACTAAAATTTTAGTCAAAACTAAATGTTCTTCATTTGATGTCAAATCTCGAGTCTCCTCACACAAGGCCAAAGTATGTTCTTCATCTGATGTCACCCCTTCAACAGAATCGTATTGGGACAAACGCATCTCTGAGTCCGAAAGCACCCTTTCCCTCACGTCCACCTCAGGGGCCACGAGAAAACCCCCAAAGTGGATCGGCAGTGTCCCCCTCCCCTCCCCTACCCTTATCGGCACTTTCTGGCACACGAGTGGCGAAGGCAGCCCTCCCACAAGTCGTAGCATCCATCATGGCAATAATCCCTTTATTCCGTGCACCCCAGACCTGTGGGCCGTCGTCAGAGAGTGCCACCGTCATCATCGGCAGTTTCTGTTGACCCCCCAACAATTCCTCCTGCGGCGGCGGTAGGCTCGGCATGTGCTCTGGTAGTTGCGCACCAGACTCGTCGACTAATGAAGCCTTAGGGCTTTCCCGCGGCAACTGGGCCTTGAGCTGAGGCCCATCCGAAAGGCCTTTGCTGCCCGTGTCTTCCTTATGGCCAAAGGGCTGTGAGCCCGTAACCACTCCCTTCAGCCCAGCTTTCCTCCAAACAAAACCCTTATTTCTGTTATCCTGTTGGGCCAAGCCCTTCACCAAGCCCGGCCCCTCTCTCCTTTTCCTTACGAATCCCTTTTTCCTTATTACACCCAACCATTCCCCTCAAGTCCGCCATCTCCTTCTGCAATTGCCATATTTGGCTCTGCAAGTCTTCCATCAACTAGCGCATATCGCTCTCCATCTCCCTGCCACCAGCTGCACATCGTACACCTTGAGGAACTCGAGGCATGCGTCTATCAGTGGTCCAATACCCATCTCGTTCCCCATGCGGTGCAAGAGCCTCCTTGTACGACCGCCGCATCTCCACCTTAGGCCTCACCTGCATACCAATGGAAGGAGCACCCCTCGCTCTCCTCTCCTGCAATAGCTCCTCCAACGCCTCCTTCAACCTTTTCCATCCTCTCCCCCCTCCCCTTCTGGAATGATGATGAAGTTTCTCCTTCTCCCCTCCCTATATCCTACCACCCTCACAAAACATCCTCTACTGTTGGAACATCTCTATGCAAGGTAACTGCAATAACCCTCTCTAATAGAGCTGTAAAACTCCTTCTCCCCAGTGAAACAAGCCTCCAACGCCTTGATCAACCACTGCACAGTTCTATGTTCTACCAAAAGCTCATGTTTCCTACTCCACCCATTCTCTATTATACGAAAAAATCCACCTTCATGGCTAAGAGTGAATAATTTCGATTCTATCCCCACCTCTCTAAAGAATCCCATCAGAACCAACTCAAAATAAAATCATCAGTTCAAACAATAAAAATTATCACCAAGAGTACAAAGAGAAAAATTCATAGACATGTTCTTGTTGTCTGAATAAATTTAAGACGTGAATATGCATACATTTAGGTATCAGTACAGGTTTTTCCACACTGTTTCTACGTGTGCTTTTGTGTGTCTGTGTATGACAAAAGAAAGAGGAAGTTTGAAGTTCATACAAGAGCAGTGATGCACTCTCTTACTCGTTTGCATTCAAAACTCACCTCAACTCATCTCATCTCATCATTACAACTTTTCCAAATTCCCACACAAAATATAATAAATAATTCAACTTTTATTCTACTATTCACAAACCATCTCAACCCATCTCAACTCATCTCTGAATCCAAATGACTCCTTAAATATTTTTCTTCTTTCCTATTGAATTGAAGAGATGGCTGTCAAAGGCTTGGTCAGGATTCAAATCTGGTTTAAGGATGATCTACCATAATATCACATGGTTTGAACTTGAATCTGATAAGAGTCACTAACTTACCATAATTGAATTTTGTTTGGACCAGCGGTGGAGCAGCCACCAAAATTTTCCCTCCTGCCTCAGTCCTCTCTAAATAAAAATTAAAGAAAAAACAAACCTTTAGTGCCCCCTCTAAACAAAAAATAAAGAAAAAGAAAATAAATTGAAAGAATTCTCTCACTCAGAGTTTTTTACTCAAAATCTAAATAATACATGTATTCAAGTCTTTGTTAAAACTCAAATTTTAGCCTTAGATTAAAAACAAAAAAAAGAAAACAAAAAAACAAAAAAAAAAACAGGAAAAAAATAGTTTGCCACTCAGAGCTAAAAAAGAGTACCTTTATAGTAATTAGATTGTTTGCATAGGATAAAAAATTCCTCCTAGGGTAGCTTTAAATATGAAAACAGAAATTGTGAAATAAGTTATAACAATATCTGTTGGAAAATCATCGGAATGTGTATGATGTACAATGCGGGAAAATGATATGACTGACTGGAAGAGCAAACTATTATAAACAATATTCATTGTGAATGTGTAGATTTTTTTTTTTTAAACAATATTCATTGCAAATAATGAAAATAAATGTAGGAGGCCATATTTCTTGACCATTGGCTTTGTTTTGGATGAAGCTAATCCTTGATATCATAAACGTGAGTGGCCATTGCGAGCAACTTATTTTCCCTTGAAGTTGGTTTGATTTGCTATTTCTGTATGTTTTCCCCCTCTTTAAAAGCTTATCTTTAAAAGCTTCATGTATGTTGCCAGGGAATTTCATAGCTGTTGGCTCAATGGAACCTTCTATCGAAATATGGGACCTTGACATTGTATGTGGACCATTGATATTAATTATTTGGCTATTTGTTTATTGGAGATGTTATGGCAAACTCTCTTATTTTGTTCTCTTGTTTTTAGATTGATGAAGTACAACCATGTGTAGTACTAGGTGGAATTGCTGAGAAGAAGGAGAAAGGAAAAAAGGTACACCACTAAATTCCTTCTAAGATTGATGCCTATAAAATTTGCACATGTAAAATATGTGTCCTCTGCTGTGGCTTAATGCTTATAAACTTAATTGTATCGATAGCATTAAATTAATAAACTTCATCTAGCCTTTTTTAACTGAATGTTCTTTTATGTTATGGAGTAACTGAATGTTCTTTTCTGTTATGGAGATGGACATGTTTTGAAGGCTAGATGTTGAAATAGTGGTGAACACGCCTAGTTCTATTATCTAATATTGACGGTGAATAGCATAAACTTGTCCTAAAAATTTATGTTAGTCATGAGGTTTATTTACTTGGGTTGCCTTCCATCTTGACCGAAATATCTTTTCATTTACTGGATAAAAAGTGAACCTTTTGTTTACCAATTTTTTTCACATGCTTTTTGTTAGACATCAATCAAGTACAAAAAAGAGAGTCACAAAGGTCCCATTCTTGGTCTTGCTTGGAACAAGGAGTACAGGTTGCCCTCTACTGCCCTACACACTGTTTGGCCTTGTCCTGCTTAATTGTGGTGTATATAATGGATATACTTTGTTTTACTTGGGCCTTCTTGAAAAAAAAAAACAGGAATATTCTTGCCAGTGCAAGTGCTGATAAACGAGTTAAGATATGGGATGTAGCTGCTGGAAAATGTAATATTACCATGGAGCATCATACAGACAAGGTCAGAATTTCTTTTTTGACAAGTAAATAGACAAGGTCATAATTATATGGTAATCATGTATAGTTTCTATCCATGACATAATCAGATTATAAGTTAGAACATGTTTGCCCATAATTAGAATCTGCTAGTGTGAGTACATGCACAGGCCATTTGCCCATAGTGGTGTTATATTTGCATGGCTTCAATGTGATAGTGTTATCATAAACATGAATGCATGAGTTTTTGGAAACGCATCCAATGCCGTTAGTACTACCAAATGATCTAAATGATCCAGCAGATGAGTCTAACTTTATTCCTCCTAATGCTTGCAGGTTCAAGCTGTTGCATGGAATCATCATGCACCACAAGTTATTCTTAGTGGATCTTTTGATCATTCAGTAGTCATGGTAATAAATTATATGCGTGCATTAGTTGTTTTTTTTCTTTTAATTTCTTTAAAAGTATCATCATATCTATTGAATGTAAACGTGTGTGCATCTGCATAAGCCTCGACTGGGGACTTTTGTGCTTGAATTGAGTGTTTTAGACTTTGAGGAAGTCTATTATATTCTATGTCTTATCACTTGATGTGTATATCATATTTACCCATTGCAGAAGGATGGGAGAATACCAGCACATTCCGGTTATAAATGGTCAGTCACAACTGATGTAGAAAGCTTGGCATGGGATCCACACACAGAGCACTCGTTTGTGGTGAGTGCATGAGCCTCTTATCTGAAACCATCTTACGGTTGGTGATTTCAATTATTGTTTTTTGCCCTTTTGAAGATGCTGTATTGTTTCTGAAGATTTTAGTTTTTGATGGAGATGTAGTATAGTAAGATCACTCCGATAATAAATGAAATGTCCTCTCAGGTGAGTCTTGAAGATGGTACTGTCAAAGGTTTTGATATCAGGGCTGCCAAGTCTGATGCAGCTTTGGAGTCAAAACCAAGCTTTACTCTCCATGCACACGATAAAGCTGTTTGCACAGTCTCTTATAATCCTTCCGCACCTAATGTATGTACCTACTTTTTCTTATCCCCCCCTTCTTTTTACTAAGATCTTTCAAGTTATTAACTCATTCCATGTAACTTTCCCTACAGCTTCTTGCAACTGGATCGGAGGATAAAATGGTATTTTTATAATTTTTTTTTTTTAAGTTATTATAATTTCACATGGATATTTATAAACCTTGCAGGGTGTTAATGTTTTGTACTTTTCCATTGGCTGCTGCTCCTTTGGTGCAGGTAAAGCTTTGGGATTTGTCAAACAATCAACCATCATGTATCGCGTCCACAAATCCTAAAGCAGTAAGTGATTATTAGCATTTTTCTTATATCTGATATCTTGAAGGGTAAATATGCATCCATTAGACATTATTTTAGCTATATTATACCAGATAGACTCTCATGCTTTGTTCTGGATGCTGCTAGGGAGCTGTCTTTTCCATTTTCTTCTCAGAGGACAGCCCCTTTTTGCTGGCAATAGGAGGCTCTAAGGGGAAATTGGAAGTGAGTGCACAATTCTTGATAGTTTGCTATCTAGTACTCCAACTTCCTTTCACTGAAAGTTCTGTAATTGATAATGGTGGCTGATATCACCAAAAATATGCAGGTCTGGGACACACTATCAGATGCTGGGGTTGCTCGAAGATTTGGGAACCACTGCAAGCAGAAGATACCTCAATCCAGTTCTTGATGTTGCTACGTTGGAAGATGAGTTTTTTTTTTTTTTTTTTCCTCTTGCTTAAGCCTGAGGCTATGAATGTCCTCACAATTTTGGAAAATCTGTATACGTTCCTATTTATTGATTTATTCTACCTTCCTCTCGTCCTTTGGAGATGTTTCTTTAATTTTATTGTTGTAGTTAGGAAATTAGGAGTGAGAATCTCTAGAGATGTAATGCTATAAACGATTTATTAATAGTCGAATTATCGTTGTCTTATATATTTGCAGAGACCTAACAATCTTAATAAACATAAAAATTGGAAATATATGTTTATTACCCAATAAAAAATTTTGATTTAAACCTGGTTACAATAATAATCCTTATTTTTTATTATTTTATTTAATATTTAGATTTATAGTGTATTTTATTTTAACGTAACAAAACTCAAAATAAAAAAAAGGTAGACCAAAAAACTTTTCTTTGATTTGAACTAACTCAATAAAAAGGTCTTCAATTCTCAAATGAAAAGAGAATAGAAGAAACCATGCTTTCATACAATAACTTAATTGAATTATATGTAATGATCAATCCATTTCGTTAAATGTATCAAAATTTTAGTAACAATTTATTCTATAGATATTTGGACTATACTTGACGAACAACTAATAACAATATTAGTGTTTATTAATGTTGAAAATAAATATAAAATGGGGCGTTGCTAAGTGGTAAGGCAACGGTTGATTACACGTAATTAAAACGTATACAAGACATAAAGAAAATCTCTAAGCTCAATTACGCATTACATGAAAGTTCAAATCTCGTAAATCTTGAAAGTGTTTTGCAAGGAAAAATTTATTTCTCATATTTTTTATTATCCTCTCAACATCTCTTGATATGGCATTAAATGATAGGTTCACAAGTAAAACATAATAAATAGTCTCTAATTATTTAATATTACATTATGGGATGATGAGAGAATGATAGTAAAATGGATGATGAGTCTTGTTTTGCAAACCATCTCTGCCCCGTACAACATCTATGATAGTCAAAATCGCAAGTATAAAGTCCGACAATCTCTTTGAGGCATATTCTGACGGCCAGAACCACCAGCCGCTCCATTCTTCTCATTCATGAAGACATATAGATTGCAATACAAAGGTGTTGCACGTTAATGATAAGGCATGCTGAACATACAACTGTTAAGTAGAGAAAGAAACACCTTGTTTTTTCTTGGCAAAATGGCATTCATAAACACATAACTTAAGGATTAAAGACCATTGCCTCTTTAGAAAGATGGAAAAGCTTATTCAAAGGGTAGAAGTCATTTCTGCAGGAATAGTACTTCAGCAGCTCTTGATGAACATGAAGCCTGAAGATACCCTTGAAGGTCTTGTAGAGTTTCTTATTATAAAGGCATGATTAATCTAAGTCAAAAGTAATATCACAAAATAACATAACAAGGAATGGTTTTAATGAGTACATTTGCGGTGATATAAGAGATCAAGCAAGAAATGGAGCTTATCCTAGGATTAGAAACTCTTGTATCAATACTCCATGATTTATAACTATAAACAATTTTACTAGAGTTAAACGGGCAAAAAATAGGATGTTTGGGGTTGATGGAAGAAAAGGCAGAAAAACAAATGGAATTACCTGCCATGTTAGTGAACTTTGATCTTGAGGAACTGGGACATTATCTACTGAATCAGAGGATGTGATTCAGTTGAAGATTGAGGCTTGAGTAATGAAAGCAACTCCTCACTCAGATGCGATGTTTTTGTTAAGCTACTAATTATTTCACTCAAGGAAATAGTAATACAGATCTGTAATGATAAACTTCTACTTGTATTCATAAGATTCAAAACACCATGAGAGCTATTTGAGGTAGCCTCTGCCTCCAATACATTCTAGACTCAAGAATTTTCCAGATGAAAACCTCTCTGATTTTCCTCCCCCTATAACAAAAAGATGCTCATGACCCCATAATAGAAAGCATACAAATATAAATTAACAGCTACAATTGAAAATGAGGCTCACAGCCATCAAAACTAAATGTTTAACACTACTGACTTACTAACTCAAAACGCATGTTTAGGACAGGACCCCCAAATGCAACGTTCCATTTATTTCAAAACAAGGATTTAAACACGTCGTCGAAGTTGGTTTTAGATACACCAAACTGACATTTGGAAAATTTAGCATACAACTGATGCCTTTGTAACACTTCCAATACCTTATCCAAATGTTCCAAGTGCTCATTACAGCCCTTATTGTAAACTAGTATGTCGTCGAAGAATACTAGTACAAATCTTCTCAAGTGGGGTCTAAACACGTCGTTCATAAACCCTTGAAAGGTTGACGGCACATTGGTTAGCCTAAAGGGCATCACGAGGAACTCATAGTGTCCATCATGAGTCCTAAAAGCTGTTTTCTCCACATCTTCAGGTACCACCTTGATTTGATGGTATCTGGATCTTAAATCCAATTTCGAGAACACCACTGATCTATGCAACTCGTCCAGTAATTCATTATTCACTGGAATGGAGAATTTGTCCTTCACGATTTTCTGATTAAGTGCCCTGTAATCGACGCACATCTACCAACTCCCATCCGCCTTTCACACCAACAAAACCAGTGAAGAAAAAGGGCTGGAACTAGGCCTTACCACTCCTGATTCTAACAATTCAGCAACTATTTTCTCGATCTCCTATTTTCAATAATAAGGATAACGATATGGTCTTGCCGTAATTGGCTGAGTACCCTCAAGGGTAATTTTGTGGTCATGGGCACGTGAAGGGGGTAACCCTTTTGGGATTCCAAAAACTCCTTGGAACTTGGTGAGTATTTTCTGCACCTCTTCTCCCCATTGACAAAATTTTACCTCCTCTTTTCTCACCACCAGTTGCAAAAACTGCCCCTTCCCTTTATTAATAGACCTCAACAGAGACTAATGACTCCCCTCTAAAGTGAGCTCTTTCATACTTAGCCCCATTAATTCAATTCCTCTCCCCCCACCCACATACATAAACTACATGGTGAGCTGCTAGCAATCAAAGGATCAAGGAAATTATGCGTGCTTCCTAAGTCAACTAAGATTACCACCTACGCCCCTCCAATTCTTCCCAACACCCTCATAGTTTTAGAAATGGGTGTCCCAGTGAGTGCATTCAATGAAATTTCAGGCTCTACATTCAGTGTTTGAGGTAGTGAGTCCCCTTCCTTAACTAAATCAGAAACTGTCTTCGCCTCCCCCGAGGTGTCATCCCCTTATTCCTGACCTTGTAACAGATAGATTCTAGGGATTTTACACACATGGGTTGGACTCCATTTTCATTCACAATGATAGCATAGGCCTCTTTTCCTTTTCTCATCCATGATAGTAGATGAATTTTGCCTATGAGTGGATTTTTGGTTTCTAATGTGGCTCTCCCCACTCTGACCAGTGGTGTGAAAATACCCCCAGCTAAACTCCCCCCTCTCTCGGCATTGAGTTTAAAGGTTTTCTTAGTGCTACCCAAATATTCCTCTTGAATTCGACATAACCCAAAAGTAGCATTTATAGTAAGAGGATTAAACATGCGAATGGGTAACCTGATCTCATCCTTGAGGCCGCTTAAAAAACAACTTAACTTGTGATTCTCGGGAAGGCCCCTCAATCTATTTGATAAGGCTTCAAACTGGGTTTTGTAAGCTGTTACTGTAGAAGTTTGTTTCGGGCGGGTGAGGGTCTCCATGGGGTCATCATAAGCTGTTGGTCCAAAACGGACCGGCATCACACAAACCAAGGTGTCCCAAGTCTTAAATTGGCCTGAGTCAATGGCATCTTGGTACCAGACGAAAGCACCTCCCTCCATATAATAAGATTCCATTAGCAATCTTGGTACCACCCGGATGGATTATTCCCATCAAAATGAGGAAATTCCAAAAGAACTCCTTGAGGTATAACTCCCCTATTAGCATTTTGGAACTGATCTGTGTCATTTGGAAATTGTAGGTCTCAGTTCGTATTCTGATAAGTCACCATGGTGCATACCAGATATGTGAGCTAGTCAAGTCGATCTGTGAGTTGGTCCATCCTCCCCCTCGTCTCCAGAAGCCCTCCATCCACCAGATGTTAAATAACTTCCTGTTGCTGCCGTAAGTGAGTGTTACCTGCCATTGAGGATCGTTGGCTCTATGATACCACTGTTAAGCTACTGATTATTTCACTCAAGGAAATAGTAATACAAATATGTAATGACTAACTTCTACTTGCATTCATAAGATTCAAAACACCATGAGAGCTATTCGAGGTAGCCTCTGCCTCCAATACATTCCAGACTCAAGAATTTTCCAGATGAAAACCTCTCTGATTTTCCTCTCCCTATAAAACATAAAGATGCTCACGACACCATAACAGAAAGCATATAAATCTAAATTAACAGCTACAATTGAAAATGAGGCTCATAGCCATCAAAACTAACCGTTTAACACTACTGACATACTAACTCAAAATTCACGTTTAGGACAGGACGCCTAAACGCAGTGTTCCATTTATTTCAAAACAAGGATTAAATCGACGATGCTTTGGCTTCCAACATGCACTCTTCCTCTTCAACTAGCAACGGCACCGTTTCAGAATTCCAAGAAGATGAAGATGCCACGTGGATCAAAATCAAGACTACAATATAATTGCAGAAGAAGAAAGAAAATGCAGGATTGCAGCAGAAGAGAAATGCGGGAAAGAAAAAGAGGAATATCTAGGAAAATTTACTGTAGTCGCAATTGATGTAAAAACATGTACAGAGAATGTATGAATATAGTTATCGTTTCCTATTCACTAGGTTTCTTGACAAACAAGTATGTTCTAGCTTCACAAGTATCCGATACATTAAGTAGATACAGCGTAGAAAGCTCACCAAAGCCCAATTCTAGCGGTTTTGTTGCATTGAAAGACATATGTTCGTGGCCTTCGCATGAATTTGACACGGAATAGAAGCTCAAAACAATTGGATGATCGATCAGAAGAAGCAAGAAGAGCTTGACCTCAATAAGATCGTCCAAGGCTTGGAAACTCAAAGAGATTCAGGGTCGATCGAAACCTTAGGAGTCTAAACCCTAAGATTGTGAGAGATTGAGATGGACCTCGAGGTTCTGGCACTGAATCGAGGGCTTAGTATAGGAATAGGAGATGAACAATCAGATGAATGGGATGTGAGATTGTATAATGCTAGTCCTTTCGTTGGCCTGGGGGCTCCGGTTGGGATTTTTTTTTAACTAACTGATTAATAAAGTATTTTTTAATAATATTGTAATTTTTTTTTTAAATATTTAAGTGTGCAAGCGTCGTGCAATTGTTTTGAAAAAAGTGAATAAATATAAGACCCACATGAAAAGAAATTAATTTTTTAATAATAAATCTTACTCTTTTTCAAGAAGACTGTACGGCTTTTACACATTTTACAATTATATATTATATAATATATATATATATATAGCATGATTTCTTTCTTTCTTTATTGGGTGCTCAAAGTTGAAGTCTGCCAGCTTGTTTAAGGCATTAAATACCCTTCACTTACGATTCCTTTTGACTGTCACGTGTTAAATAAACCGATTAATTAAAAGACAGCAAAGCTAATTCTCTCTTAAGTACGTCCATATATCATATATGTTTACATGATCACATGGCTGAGTAAAAATTAAAAGTTTCCCACAATTGTAGTGGGCCTGCATGGGAATCTTTTCTTTCTTAATTCATCATACACTATAAGAAAACTGCTTATTTACGATCAGTTAATTCTAACAAAATGATTATTTATAACTAAAATTGATTACAAATAATCTTTTCGTTACAATAAATTGATCACAAAAATTCATTTTTCGTGTAATGAGATATCCTCGTTTATCTCATGCATGATTATAAATTAAAAATATTCTCATTATTTCTTGAACTGGCTGGCCAGTACATGATCTACTTAATTATAAGTCAACCTCTCAAGTACTACAAGGATTTACAATCTTAAGCACTACTGATCTTATATATCAACAAGCAATTAATCAAAATCCAGAGTGCTTAAAACTGAATTAATCGGTTGATGATGCAATCTTTCTTATAGCTTGTTCCCTCGAGTAGAAGATCATGGGTTAAACTTCTATTAATTTCTTGGTAGATAACTACTTTAATTTTATGCCAAATATATATATATATATATATATATTGTTGTTTTTGTTATTATTGTTGTTATTAATTATTTGGAAGATTTGACTCCATTCCTAATTTAATTACCAACTTATTTTTCTTTCTTTTTTTTTTTTTTTTTTTTTGGCCACTTGAAATAGTAGAAATCGTATTGCTAATTAAAGAGTGCATAATTTGTATGTGCCAGGCAAAAACCAAGGCAGTTCACTGCAATATTTTAGTAAAACAATGTGGGGACGCCTATTTAAGTTAAGTCCCGTGAAATCATCACAGATAATCTCAAACTAACCCAACTTAACATCTAAATACCGTTTAAATGTAAACATTTTTAATTTCAAATTTTTAACACTTCAATTTTTTCATTTAATAATTACTTAATTATTACAAATTTCTCAAACTTCCAAACAAAACAAGAAAAATAATTTAACTTTTTCAAATAATAAAATCAAATAATATTAAAAAATTATGTTTTAACAATATTTCATTTGTATAATATTTTTATTCAACTTTTTCTATCTCATTTTCTAATTAAATTTAATAAAATATTTTAACTCAAATCATTTCACTATAATTTACAAATTTTTCATCTCATAACATTACAAGAAAACAAGTCTTTTCCAACGATTATAAAATCGTCGCAAAAAAAATCAACGCAAAAGACCTTTATTTGGTCGATTTAGAACTCGCCGCAGCTGTCTAAAATCACATCTGCACTTACACTCTGGGTTTGATTAAAATGAGTTTTTGTAGCGAATTAATATGTTACTTACGACGATTTTGTGCGTAGCAAGACGAAAATTACTTTTCATCGCTGTGATTTTTGCCGGGATTGAAGCATGGGATGGGTGCCAAAGGCACGAAATGCCTTTTATTTTCCCCCAACTTTATTTCCCCCATGTCTGCCCACTTCGACGCACGAGAACTCTTCTGCACTTCGACCCATTGCACCAACAGACTCCATTTTCAAACCCTGCAAGCTCCGACCTCTCCAGTGTTCTCTCATAGCGTCAACTCCCCCGTCGTGAGCTTTTAGCCCATTTTCCGAGTCCCATTTCCCCACACCGGCCTTCTCCCTTCCATTATTGGTTCACCAATTTCACATAACTTCAAATCCCACAATCGGCTACAGTAGTGTTCTCCACTGCTCCTATTGTCTCTCTTTTGGAAGCTAGGTCCTACGTTTCCGTCTCCCCTTACAAATTTCAATTCCGTGCCTCCATTTCGACATAGAAGTTAATTTTTTAGGATTTTCAAGAATGATCGATCGAGGCTCCAGGTATCTCTTGCTGCCACTGCATTTATCTTCCCCTCTTCACAAGTAGTTGCATTACAAAAATAGTCGTTTTTAGATCTACAATAAATTTTTTTTTCCTCTGTGAAACTTATGTACATGTTCCTCTGTTTGCAGTTTAATGTTGTGTATCTGCCTCTTGTGTTTGAGCTGCTCAATCAGTTGTGGGTATTAGATAATTTTAACTCACCAAATATTGTTTTTTTTTTTTTTTGGGCTGAATCAGAAGCTTTTTCTTGTAGAATTTATGGCCCAGTTTTTTTTACCTTATTTACTGTAAGTAAGTGATTTCTTATAATGCCTGAAGAAAGTGCTGCCATTTTTCCTATAGTATATGAATTTGTGAAGTTGTTGCACAAAGTTGGGAATTTCCACATGCTACGGGACATTTCACATAACTAGCCCTTGTATTTTTTCCCGAGTTACCCACCTTGATTGTTTTCTGGGTTCTGTTATGTTGCTAAAAAACAAAATGATAAATAATGGAAAATGTCTGATTTCTTGTTGTGTCATCTCATCTAATCTAATCCATCTGTGTAACCATTAATCAAAGGAAACTAAGTCTTGTTCGGTTAAACGTGATGGCCAATACATTTAGGTTTAGGTTCAATACATAAATGGTTTTATTTTATCTTATTATTATAATTTTTTCAAATTCTCACACAGAATATAATAAACAATTCAACTTTTTTAAATCTCAAAACAATAATAATATTAAAACATAATATTTTATTCAACTTTCAACTAAAACCATCTCATCTCATCTCATCTTAATCGTTACATGTTGCCCCTAGTACTTGACTTAGATATTTTATATTTTCAGATTTAAATCGATCGGTTCTCATGATTGGCGATTTCTTCTTCAGCCAAACTAGATTATTAATTATAACGTGATTAATGCAAATTCTTACCTCTTAGTGTACTAATTGTTCTGAAATGTTAATAAATAATTTTAAAATCTCTAATTGAAAATTTCAAAATTCCATAGTCATGATAAGTACCTTATATGCGGGAAACTAGATTCTTTCGAATTTTTGTATGACATGAATTTGATGACTTTAATTATATAGCAGATTTATATAGAACATGAACTGAAATGAAATGAAATTTATAATATTTATTATTATTATTTGTAATGATATTGAATACTAAATAAATAATTGTTTCTAAACTGACTCTCAGTAAAAAGTTAGACAGAGAAGCTTTGCCTTCTCTCTAAAAAGAAAACCAATCCTTCCAAGTGCCGTCGTCGGAGAGGAATGAGTGAGTATGCTTCCACCTTCTTTCTCCATTTTCTTTTCCTTTTCCTCTTCCTTTCCACTACCTATTTGTCAATATGCTTTTATGGTAGTCTTTTTCCACCAGCGCGGATTTTCTCGATCTGTTGCACTCCGGCCATGAACAGTCGACACACGCCCCACCATGACGTTCCCCTCCCGCCAATCTACTGGGACGACGCAGAACCACGCCCAAAATGTCGACACATGGCCCTTAGGCGAGTTTTGTTTCCGTGCGTGGTCTTCATGCGCCACCGCCCTCCGACAGCTCCTTCGGCTACACACGTCGCACTAGTAGAATCCCTACTCTCTAATCCTTCAGATTGGCCAGACCCCTTCTCCATTCCACCGGCACGTGGTCCTCACGCGCCACTCTAGAGGGGTGGGTTTACTGTTCTTTTGTAGCAGATCTACCCTTCCCATGCCAGTCTATCTGGATTATTGATTTCCCTAATCGGTGATCTTGTGAGAGAGATAAGGACCTCACCAACAAATACCTCAAGACTTTCAACTACAGTGCATCCAGTTGCACCGCTTCCAGAAGTGGCTTACCTTCAAAACGTCTTTTAAGACGGTTCCTTCTTGGTAGAGCTTGGGTAGAGACCAAGAAATTGGTCTCAGAATCTCTTTTTTTTCTTTATTTTCACCACATTTGCAATGTGATTGTTGTTTTGGGGTATTTTGTTGGGGGAACCCCACCTCCTCTAACATGTATCCTAGTTTATTTAACGAAGTTTGCTTGTTTAGAAAAAAAATAAATAAAATAAATAATTGTTTGCTTTTTTCTTTATTATTTATATTTCTTCCATTTCGCGAATATAAACCTCAAAAAACACCAGACGAGACCGCAATCAATGTGGAAAGTAAATTTGGCTTATGATGATGTTGCGTTCTAGCTAGTTGGGTGTAAGATTTTGTCCTATTCTGATTGCCAATAATTCAGGTCTCATCAGCTCATTATTTAGAGATTTTCTTTCATATATATATATATATATATATATATATATATGCCAGCAAATTAACGACAACGTCCAAACTTCATCATAGTTTATTATAGGCCAGGCCAGGCCAGGCCGTCCACTAAATCAATCCAAGACCATTTATTTTATCCATTAAATAGATCTGAATCCCTTTTGGGCATAAAACCACCAATCTATCAATACCAGATCTTTAGTAGCATGCATGTACTGATCAACAGGAAAGCAAATCGATATATATATATATATATATAAAAGAGGAAAGCAAATCCAACAGCTGGAACTTCAGGAAGAGAGAAACTATTCTTTTGATATATATATATATATATATATATATATATATATGTTAACATCATATTCCAAATAATTATAATCACTTTCATGAATGGGCACGCCACAAAAAACAGATAATATATTGATAAAACTCAAGCTGAATACTATTAATTGAATGGATTAATATCAAAGTTAATTAACCCATTAATTGCATACAAATTAAGAACCCATGAAATGCCAAATCTCTGCTAATTACATTGATCTTTCAACATCCTCTCACAGTTTGTTTTGGCCTTGAGTTCTACAAGAAACTAGAAACCATACAATAGACTTAATTAAGAACAGCAGAGAACAAAACAGAGAACAAAGAAGAACAGCAGCAACACCCACCAAGAAGCAAGATTTCAGAAGACCATGCAAGATGATGATCATCAGTACATAAATATATCAGCAGAAGCCATTATGGGATGGTTCATATAGGGAGAGCTCCATGGCTGGATGAGGCTATTATCATGGGTCGTCTGAGTACTGTCCCCAATCTCAAAAAGACCAGTTGTTGAGTTCACGTAATTGACGATATCATTCAGAGACTCTAATCTCTGGTTAAGCTCAGCCATCTGAGCCCTCAGAATGGAGTTCTCAGCCTCAATGTTCAAGTAGACCTGAGAGGTCATGTTCATGCTTGTGCGGATTTGGTTGTTCTCCTTCGCGAGCTGGCAAACTTGGGTCATCAGATCGTCCAGGTGCTTCTGTTTCCGCTGCCGTGATCGACGCGCCGATTCACGGTTGGAAAGCATCCTTTTCCGCTTTCTTTGATCCATGACATGATCATGAAGATCGCCCTCAGACCCTAAGGAAGCTCCAGTACTAGAAGAAGCCATGGTAGATCTTTTTAAGAACAACAGAAATATATTAAGCTAAACAAAAACAAGATTTTTCTTTCTGGATTATGCTTGGTAATAAAAAAGCAAAGAACCCAGATGCTAATTATTTGAAAATAACTCTAATAATATATATAGGAACTATATTATGAGGGCCTAGTTCTGAGGTCTAGGTAGAGAGGGGGGGGCCTAGTTTAATTCATGAAAAAACGTAAAACCAGTAGAGGAAGACAACAGAGAATGACTGAACCAAGTGGGTCCTGCGACGGAGGGTGGAGTTGATCATAAACCCAGAAAGGAGGATTTCACTAACAACCGGAGACATGAGTACTCCCAAACATCAAGATCAAGACATATTTTTGCATCCAAAAACTTGTGATCGATCTAGATCAGGGATATGGTTTTCTAGTGACAGAGTTTCAGAGCCTTAGATCTAGAGGAGAAGACCTGAAAAGGATCAGAATTAAAGACAGAGCAACAGATCAGACTCAAAGTTTACAAGGGAAAGAAGATGGAGAAATGGAAGAGAATTTGCAGGGTGGTGTTGCCGTAATTTATAGACCAAATCCCCACCCATTGCAACTAAATTATTGCAGAAAACGAAGCAGTTTGCATCAATAAAATAACATAATATATAATAATAATAATAATATAGTTTAGTCCTTAATTTATTGATCATGTCTTCATCGATCCACTAGTTTTACTCTTTTGAATGAGTTAATTACTTTTTTTTTAATAAATCTATATTTTATTTTTAATACATATTTATTATTATTAGATAACAAAGAATCATCAAATAAAAAGATTATTTAATAATAATAAATTACAATATCTTATGTGACAAAATAAAAATGAGATGATATTGTGTATATAGAATTTTTCATTTCTAAGAAATAAAATGCTGAAAATTTTATGAACCAGCACCAGTACTTCAATATTTTCAATCAAATCTTTCAGTTTCACTGATGATTAATGTGGGGCTAGCTGGAAACAGCTTAATTATTTATTAATGCTGATGATTCATCATGAATTAAAGGTCCTGGAGTAGCAGTGGTTGATCGGTCTTTTAGTTTGCAACTACGTACGTATTTAAAATATTATATAATTATTTTAAAAAAAATTATTTTATATATATATATATTTACATAAAAAAAATTAATTTTTTAATAATAAATTCTGTTATTTTTTAAAATGATTGTATAAAATTTGCACTACAATTGTATTTAGCATTATTTTTGAAAGAGTGCTGCTACACTCATCGCTCCCAGCTATCGTTGGGAGCTACAGTTAGTTATAAGATTTTATTTTATTTTTTTTGTTTTTTCAAACATGTATTTTTCAACACTTTTAAATATTTTTTAAAAAATAAAAAATCATAATATTAATAAAAGAATATTTTTTTAATTATTAAATAAAAAATTAAAATTAAAAAATCAAAATGATACAGTTAAGCGATAAAATAGAGAAAGGAAGAGTAGTATTATCTTTTTCAAAATAAATATCACGTACAATCTATGTACGTATTTGGAGAAGGAACAAAGAGAGCCATAAATTAGCTGACATGTCATCGTACTATATATATATTATCAGTACTGTACTACTGTATCTTTGCGACCGATCGATCTCGAACCGCCCTATACACCACATGTATTCATGTCAGACTTCTGAACAATATGTCCCTTTTAATTTAATTATATAAGACTACTGCTAGGAGCAGTGCTACCCATAAGCTCCACCTCCTATATATCCATTTAAAAATATGTCATTTTATCGTTTTATCTTATTTTACTTACAAATATATCTGGAATCATTTTCATTATGTAGATAAAAAAGTAAAATCACATATTTTTAAGTGGGTGTGCATGGTGTGAGGCTTATGTCTAGAATTTTTCCTAATGCTAGAGCTACCGTTAGGAGTTATTACTGGTTTTAGTATGTGTTTTTTTATGTATTTTTTTCAGTTATTTTTTATAAAAAAAAATTTAATATCTTAAATATTTTAAAAAAAATAAATTTAAAACATTATTAAAAAATATTTCCGTAATCATAAAAAAAAAATCATTAAAAAGTATTTTCTTAATTATGAAGTAAAATAAAAAATTATGTGATTAAGGAAGTATTTTTTTAATTATATTGTGAATTTTTTATTTTTTAAAATATTTAAAATTGTTAAAAAAATCTATATAAAAAAAATTAAAAAAATTACATAAAAAAACACATATTAAAGCAAAAAGTAGCTACGAGTAGTGACTCTAGTATTATTCATTATATAATGGACTTGTGATCACTCTCAGCATGCTCCAGCTACTCCTAAAAGGTACACCTTTCTTTTTCTATTATTCTGAAGAAGGATTTTTATTTTTTTATGAATTTAGCAAAAAAAAAAATTTTGTAAATAAATAAATAAATAACGAGAATCTCCCTTTAAAACTCCTCAAAATTTCAAAACCGGAAACCTTACTTATATTAATGATAAACATTTCAAGATCTGATATGATCAGTGTGTTGGGAGACCATAAGAGAAAAAAAATAAAATAAAATAAAATGTGAGATTAATAATATAAGACACAATTTATATGATTAGATAAGATGTTTACATTCACTGAACTGTAGAAAACTTTATTTTAGATTATAAGTTATAAATATAGTGTGACATGATCTATACAAGAGTATTATACAATATATAATAAATTCTAAACAGCGAGTCTAGTTTGATCAAAAATCAAAATGGGTCAAAAACCACGCCCAAGTTCATTGAAAATTCACTAAAAATTACAATGGACTCTTATCGAGTCAGATCATCGATTAGGCTGCACACGCAAACAAACAAAACTAGACTCAATCCACACAAAAAAGGTTCAACACAGTGTAATATATATATATATATATATATATATATATATATATAGTTTGATCTTGAGTTTACTTCTATATATGTGAGTGGGGACAATTGATTTCACATATTCTTGTAAGGAGAAATTATAGTTGCAGTCGTGAGTGTAAGTGTCGCGCAATCACTTTAAAAAAAATAAATATATACGGGATCCACATGAAAAAAATTAATTTTTTAATAGTGAAATCTTCTCTTTTTCAAAGTGACTGCACGGCGCTTGCACACTTTACGACCGCACGTAGTATTACTCTCTTGTAAGTGGAAAGGAATAAATAACTTAAAAGAAAAATTGAAAATATTAATAATGTTCTGATTTTGATGGATGGTGTAACTCATGACATTCCAAACTATTCAAAAGATTATCAACACAAAGAAGTCAAAAATAAAGAAGATGGCTGCCATTGAATTCAAATTTCATCAGATTCTGCATGCCATATGTGGATTCGATCCGTTCCATTAATTATATATGGCTGAAAAAGAGGTATCATTTTGTTTTGTTTGCTTTCTAATTCCTTTCCAACTTTCGGTTTTATTAGTACTCTTTAATTAGATGCCATATGCTGAGGATTTAGGTAATATCTCTTTCAAATATGCCTAATGCCATTCATTCGAGCATAATTTTATCTAAATAAATTTTAAAAAAAAACAAATAAATAAATATTTAGTCTTTGTTAAGCATAATTTTCACTTTTGTTAAGATTCATTAATCGTCAAGATTCTACTCCATTACTTAGAGGTCAAAGGGTACTATTTGTCACCTTGTAAGGCGCGTAATATGTGAGTTTTTTTTTTTTTTTTAAATTTTAAAATGCAAATTTATTTTCTTTTCCAAATTAAGAAAATGAAGGGTTAGGGCATATGAAGGTCTTTTAGTGAGTTTCTCATGAGTATTAATGGACTATACAGAGGTCAACCCAAATACAACCTGTTTGATTAAATGGGTTAGAACTTAAAACCCTAACACAACCTATATAAATAACAAGTAACACGACACGACCTATTTTTTTATTAGATTAACTTGAACATGACATATTTAACCCGTTTAACTCGTTTCATATAAATGGATTGAGCTATCACATATTTATTTTTAACCTAATTAATATAAGTTTATATATAATACAAGGACAGTATAAATCAATTACAATCACAACTGGATTCATCATAAAATATTTTATTATTAATATCTAAACCAATAATATATATATATATAATTAATATTTTCATAAAATAAAATTACATATTAACAAAAAAAACTTAACAGTTTGAGATATTAAGTAGTTAAATACTAATATTAATATTACATATTCTCAACAAAAAAAAACATATATATATAAGACTAAACATTTATAAAACTTGAAAATAGAATATATTCATGTTACACGAGTTGATTACAAGTTTCGTAGATTGACTCGCAATTGATATGTTTATTAATCGTTTCTTATCGGGTAAACTCGTTTTGATCCAAATCCATTTTTATAAAGATAACTTGTATATTTCTTATCGTGTCTATATTAGGTTTATTAGTCGTATCATATATTGTCAACCAGCCTATATTACATATCGTGGGATTAATTTAAAGAAGAAAATCCGGATTTTCTTCTGAAGCTGCTTGCTTCATTGACTTATGATGTTGTTTGTATTCAAGGCAAAACAAGAAAAGGGCAGAAAAAGGAATTAAGAAAGCAATAGATGAGATCAGTTCAAGCTAGCCAGGAGATGACGAAGTCAAGAAAAGAAGCAGTACTACTGCCTAACCCATCCCCTAATGCATATCACTAAAAACATATATATATATATATATATATCATAGATTGTTTATAATAAAGCATTCAAAACCTTTGCCCCATTGTCTTGTACTTTTTGTGAATATATATCATCCGCACATGTTATTCTGTAGTTAATTATAGTATTGGACGCAGATCATATAAAAGATTCTCCAAAGTTTGCTATATATATTAATATATATATATATATATATTCATGGAGTTTTTTTTTTTTTTTTTTAAAGTCAGTGGAAGATGAAGCTTCCTCTGATTGCCATGCAGCCCTTAATTAATTATATACACATATTAAGGCATGACATTTTGAGCTGTAAAAAAGGCACTTTAATATGCATAAATATTATATTCTCCAAATATTTCTTTAGAGAGCTGCTCCAGCACTGAAAACCTAGTTTTAACACCGGCCAATAAAAATTCGCAATGCAGTACATGTAATAAATCTTCATCTACACTTGCATGCACTAGATTCATTCTTTATTTTCCATCTCTTCTCTCTCTCTTTCTCTTCCGAATAATGCTACATACAGTCGTGGAATGTACAAACGCCATGCAGTCACTTTGAAAAAAATAGGGTCCACTATTAAAAAATTAATTTATTTTCATGTGGATCCCATATTTATTCACTTTTTTCAAAACGACTGCACGACGCTTGCACACTCACGACTGCAAGTATCATTTTTCTTCTCTCCCACCCCACTGCAACTTCCCCTCTCTCTCTCTCTCAAATACAGTCTTCTCGCTCTCCTTTGCATGCCGCCCAATAGTAAAAGTTTGCTAATTTGTTATTTTAATTAGCAACAACTTTGTTTTTTTTTCTAAGATCTAGATTTTCATTATTATTTTGTTGTTGTGGGTATCTTTTGGACTGGTTTGACATGTACAGAAAGATGATAATGAATTTAATATGATTATTAATTCATAGGCAATGACCTACATAGAAGAGCATATTTGAGAGAGAGAGTATTTTAGAGAGAGGGAAGTTGCAGCAGGGTGGAAAGAGATGGAAAATAAAAAAGGAATCTAGTATATGCGAGTGTAGATGGAGATTTGTTGCATATCCTCCGTGACAGAAATGCTATTGGCCGGTATTAAAACTGGGTTTGCACCCGGCCGGCTGGTAGGTTTTTCCATTTCTTTAATGCCCATTGTTTGGTCATATCTCATTTTATAAGGATACTTGAAAAAAGAGCCAACCGAAATATATGGGAAGAGCATGAAAACTCGATCGATCTCGGTGTGTGGAGTCTTCCCCTCCTTGAAATTTTAATTAGTTCATTGCTAAAAATTACTTTTCATCCATAGTTAAATGATTAGTTTAAACTTTTAGGATAATAAGCAGAAGCTAAATTAATCAAGTATTAATTATTCTAAAATGATCAGTTTAATTAAGTAATATTAACGCTGGCTTAAAATTCCTTGAATTAATGATAAGTTTAACATGAAATTACAAGTCATGTGTAAACATATTACTGATTATGTTTAGAGTAATGCTACATACAGTTGTGGAATGTACAAACGTCGTGCAGTCACTTTGATAAAAAGTGGGGTCTACTATTAAAAAATTAATTTCTTTTCATGTGGGTCTCATATTTATTTATTTATTTTAAAATGATTATACGACACTTGCATACTCACGACTGCAAGTATCATTTCACTTGTGTTTATACCCATTGCAGTTATAAAAATAAAGCCAAAAGATCAGTACTTTTATTATGATAATTGATGTGACTGACTTTCACATTATCGATATGTTTTGTGTGTCAACAAGTAAGCTTATAAATAGATTCTTTATCGTTGATCATCAACCTAAGTTTGAGCCAATAACACGTTATTTTCGACGATTTTTAACACTGAGAAAGACTTTTTCTTGTAGTGACAATTGTATAAAAGAAATATTAAATCCCGTTTAAATAGTGAAGGTGTTTCATCAAATCTAATCATTACAATTTTTTTAGATTTTCACACAAAATATAAAAAATAATTTAACTTTTTTCAAATTTTAAAACAATAATAATATTAAAAAATAATATTTTATTTAATTTTCAACTTTCATCTCAATTGTACCTAAATCCATATAAAACCTTTTTCCACCATGTTTCAGTTTCACTACTGATCATATAAAAGCCCGAATGAAAAGAAATGATCAATGAGAAATGCTTGGGATCCTGAAAATGGATCTCGAAGATTTCTCCTGAAACTTTTTTTTTTTTTTTTTTACTTAATGATTATGAAAGTGTTATTTAATGATATTGTGAATTTTTTTATTTTTTTAAAAAATGTTTATGATGATTAAAAAATACATAAAAAAATAAAATGAAAAATGAAAAAATAAAATGCATCATTCGGGATATCTTTCGAGACAAGTTTTCGATGACTCTAGCACAACTCATGATCAAGATTCATGTTCATATTAAATCTTGTCATCTCCAATCAGTGATCACACCTGATGACGTGGTACATTTTAAGTGGCTACTATTTA
Organism: Juglans cinerea; assembly: GCA_961763995.1. Taxonomy (NCBI): domain Eukaryota; kingdom Viridiplantae; phylum Streptophyta; class Magnoliopsida; order Fagales; family Juglandaceae; genus Juglans; species Juglans cinerea. The sequence continues at coordinate 4,993,180 of CAUIVZ010000012.1, read as the reverse complement.
AAAAATTGATAAGTAAAATCATTTGAAATATGCTACATCATTACGTGTGACTAAAGATAGTGCAAAGCAGCATTCCTAAAACGGAAATTTTAGAAATTTTGTTAATTTTGGTCGCTTCTGGTTCTAGGATAATTTGCCTTTTAGTGGGTCTGCAAGCTGTTGCCTCCGATTTAAGAAGCGCAGTGGTTTTGATTAAGATGGATTGAGATGGTTTGTAAATAGTAGAATAAAAGTTGAATTATTTATTATATTTTGTGTGAAAATTTAGGAAAGTTATTTTGAAATTTGAAAAAATTGAATTGTTTATTATATTGTGTGAAAATTTAAAAAAATTATAATGATCAGATAAGATGAATTGAAGTGAGTTTTGAATGCAAACGAGGCAGAAGAAGTTCATGGATATATACTAAGCCCAGTTACATGGGCTTGTGATTCCAGAGATATGCTTTTAAAGTTGTTTGGGCTTTACAACTTTTGACGGGCTGAAATAAAATTTTAAAAATTTGGTGAGTCGTTGGGATGAGGTAATGAATCAAGTTCGCCTTAAAAAAAAAAGAAAAAATATATTTATAATCCTGAATTATATAATCGTCGCGTAATCATTTTAAAAAAATAAAATAAAATATGAGACCCACATAAAAAAAATTACTTTTTTAATAGTGGATCTCTACTTTTTTTCAAAGTGATTATACGACGTTTACGTATTTCACGGTTGTATGTAGAATTACTCAAAAAAATTATACTAGATATAATTATGGATTGTAAGCATCAAGTATTCATTTTGAAAAAAAGAAGAAAAATCCATCATTAAAAAATTAATTTTTTCATATAGGTCTCGTATTTTTCATTTTTTTCAAAAGGTGCGCGGACATTCTATGACTACAAATATCATTTCTCTTAAAAAAAAAAAAAAAAAACCTACAAGGATGTTATCTCAATAGGTAAAAATGTTATACAAGGAAGCTGAGTATCAACCTCTGGAATTCCCCACCTTTTCTTTTTATGAAGAAAAAGTTAAACCATATTATTCGGTCGATAATAATAAATATAATACTCTCATGGCACTTTATAGAATTTGAATCCACAACTTAATTTTGTTACCCAGCTGAGGAAATATTGAAAAGAGTTTTAAAAAACTGCAAAACGAAAAGCTTTAGAAAAAACCTTCCAAACCATCTTCCTAATTTTCCTATTCGAAGGATCGGTGAATAGTTTCTTGCGTGTATGAGCATGGGCACATGCATACAACAAGAGAATCATGTATATTCATGATCATGAATGCCTATGACAATTCAATTTTCTAGAGAAAGAGAGGATAATATCTCTTACTAAATCTATGATTATTGATGGATGCATCTCGAGTTATAATATCTTTAGACAATCATGCCATACATGCATCATGAATTATACAAGAGCCGATATTCCTAGACAACAACCAACGGCATCAACCATTTACAAGTTACAAGATGCCATGTCCCATACTTACAATTTAAAGAACTCAAACTAATGATTAATACCTCAAAACAAAATCTCAGGGCAATCACAAAGTTTAAGATTGCACATTTCCTATAGGAACATTAGAACTAGCAACAGAGAAGCGTCATAGAAAACACCGCGATCAAGGGAATGTTTTACGGTACCTACACGTGGGCAGAGGTAGCTTCAGGATGGTAAAGCATCATCTCATTCCACATCATCTCCCTAATCATCTGCTCCCCCAAATTTTCATCTATGTCGAGATTAATTGTGACTTGGGCAGGAGAATTACTTCTTGGATCATACAGCTCTGACATGTAAGGGTGTTGGAGTGCTTCAGAGACGGTAATTCTCTTCGTTGGATCAAACACAAGCATCCTTCGCAACAAGTCTATAGCTAAAGGGTCAGCTTCGGGGTACAAACGGGAAAACTGCATCCCCCTTGAATGGGGTAGTGATTTGATGTGCTTCCTGGCCTTTGGATTGTCAATGAACTCAAGATCAGCTTCGTGTTGGCTGCCAAGAACATTGATTATCAGTTTCAGCTGGTTGAGGCAATCCGTTCCAGGGAAGATTGGTTTCCGACCAAGAATCTCAGCAAAGATGCATCCTACAGACCACACATCGATGGAGGTTCCATAATTGTCACAACCCAAGAGGAGCTCTGGTGCACGGTACCAACGAGTGACAACATACTCTGTCATGAACTGATCATCGCCTCCATTAGTTCGTGCCAGCCCAAAATCACATATCTTTAAGTCACAATTGGCATTGATAAGGAGGTTCCCAGGCTTCAAGTCCCGGTGAAGGATATTTGCTGAATGAAGATAATTGAGCCCTCGAAGCAACTAGTATGTGTAATATGAATCAGTCACAAGAAGATTGAAAATCAAGAGTACTTAAAAAAAATGACGATAAAGAGAGAGTTCAAAACTTAACGAAGTTTTTACAGTGCGAAATGCATTAGGTCTTAGCAATGCAAGACCACCATCTTTTAATGAATCCATTCAGCAAATACTACAAGATGTCCCTATTATTATACTAACACCAATTGAAGTTATTGAATGCAACCGTTTTGTTTAGTTTTTATTTTTTGCTATTTATGTTTCTATATATGAGGAGCATGCTCATTAGAAAGGGCTCACCCTCTTGGTTTGTACTTATCCCAGAATAAAAGGAAAAAAACTTGCTCTAGGCTAAACTTGACTGTTACAACATTGAAATATCATTGTTTTACACCTCTATAATCTCTCCTATAAATTATCACGGGAACTCCAATAATATAGGATCTAAGGGGTGAGGACTAGCATCGAAGTCATCAACTATTATGGAGAGAATAGATGAGTTTAAAGGAGAAGTGGAGAACTCAGAAAGTATGTACATTTAGTTCGAAACTGATACCCAACAACGACATGTAAGTAAATAAATCTCGAGATTCATAACTAGTCCAGTTATAAAATCAGAACAGCCCATGGCATATCCAAGTTTTATACACTCATCCATGTCCACACCATGGATTGTCTCCTAAAGGTTGAACATTGATGCTAATGCAGTACTTGACACTTAAATCTGATATAAATACAGAACAAACGAACTTAATAGTTAGTATCCACATGTAAATTCCATTCCAAATGTTTCCAGCACTTCAATACCCAACATAATCTATAACTCAACATGATCTTCTCTGTTCAGTTATTTTCAGTTGATACTATCATTATAAATGGTCAAATATTTATTACTAACAGTATCCTTAAGTAAACCGGTACTCATATGCAATGTAAGAATGCATTCTCAAGCAATCCCTTGTCCTCGTCTATTTGTACGATTACCAAATTGGAATGAAAAACACCATACGCCTGAAAGACAATTTAATTTACCTGGAACAAGAAATATTTGCAATGATCACCAGAAAGTGGCTGCGAGGACTTGATAACCTGATGAAGATCCGCATCCATAAGTTCGTAAACCAAGTATATGTCCTTGAAAGTCCTTCGATGACTAGTCTTCATGACATCCTTCAAAGCAATAACATTCTCGTGCCGAAGATGTCTAAGAAGCTTCAGCTCCCTCAGCGTTCTCAGCGCATCAATGGTGTTCTCAAACATATTTTTGATCTTCTTGATTGCAACTTTCTCATTGGTTTCCCTGTTGATGGCAGAGCACACCACGCCATATGCCCCTTTACCTACGGGTTTGATGGGCACGTATTTGGTGTCGATCTCGAACACCGTTTTCCACATTGTGTAGTAATGCTTCCCTCGTTGCCTAACGCCATTCGGAGGCTCTACCGGAGTTGCCATTCCCAAATTATTGAGTAGCAATCTAACCAGAAACAGCCTATGATTAGTTCAACAGCAAATAATAGAAATTGAGAATGCTGTTTATGGCTTTATAGATATGAGGAAGGGGTTTAGAATCGATCCTTACTTGCCGATTATACTTGGGTTGGGTTTGGAATTTCAATCTTTTGGGGTCGCCTTATTTGCCGTATCGCTTTTTCTCCGACTTTCTTATAACATTAAAAATTCTCGCCTTTTGCGTTATCCGACCCAGAAACTCATACGAGCCTTCACACCATTCACGAAACCAATGTTCCGACAATGAAGCTGGGAAGAATCTCACGCTATACACGAGTAGTCTCTGGCTCCTACAACAAATTCACCCACCCACCAATATCAGGTATTTCTCTTTGTTTCCTTCAAAAGTCTCAAAATCTGATAAAAGAAAAGGACTGACCTTGAAGAAATAATCCCGAGCTCTGAAGGAAAGAGATCGGATGGGTCTTAGGGATAAGGACAGGAGTTGCGAATCAACCGGAAACTGAGGGAGAGATCAAAGATGGGTATGAATTGGAAGAGCAAGATTCAACACCCCCCGACACGGCTATCTATCGAGGAAACGGCGGCTAAGGATCTTTCTTTGCTTGTTTCAGGAAATATCAGTCACCTATCTCTATATAATATCTCTACCTTCTTGTTCTTCGATCGTCAACGTTAAATACTGCTGAACTTTTCTCATATCATGCGTTAGAGTTCCGAGAAAATATGAGTCTGTATCCTAATCCAACTCCTACACGTCTAATCAGATAGCCATGGGGATAAATACACAATTTGTTTCTTAACTTATCATCTAATTTACCCACATAACTTCTTTTTTTCAAATTATCAATTTTCATACTCTTGAATAAAATAAAATTAAAATTAAAATTAAAATTAAAAAAATATATATTCAAATAAAATATAATCTTGAAAAACCTTAAAAAAGTGAAGATGATTTTTAAAAAAATCGATAAAAAATTTTCTCATTTAAAAATTATTTCAGGTACATTGCAATTGAGAAAAGAAATCTATGATATATGATTGATTGATTAATTATATTCTCAAGATTTATTGATAAGCATGTATCTTATCCTACTCTTATCCTACGTGAGATTAGGTTTCCTTTTATTTATAAACTCATTTCAACTTATCATTATAATTTTTTTAAATTTTAAAATAATAAATTTTAAAATAATATTAATATTAAAAAATAATATTATAATAATATTTTATCATATTTACTCAACTCAATTCAATTCAATTCAACGTTGAATTCCAAGATAGATTAATTAGAGCTCAGGCGTAAGAGGGTGTGGGGGAATGGAATGGAACCTAAAGGGAGCATTATGCATATGCATATGCTTGATGACATGACAAAGATCAAGAAAGAGAAAAAAAAAAGGGTCGGCCTTTACTTGCCCTGTAATTCATTCAATCCATCTCGTGCATATATATATATATATATATATGAATAAATATAAATAGAAATTATTGTTAGAAACATCTATTTTACACACATGATATGGCATCATATAGATCATACATCTCTCCAAATAAGTGTTGGGAACAATCAACTAGAAGCAGCCACATAGTAAATATAAAATGTGCACTGCTATATTAATTTCTCTCTAGCATTACTATATATATATATATACATATATATATATATATATATATATACTATTCTTTTCCGCCACAAGCAAGCTGTGTATCATGTGCATGGACAACTGTGATTGAGTCCGGTCTCTTTTCTCTTGTTCCACTTCTCCATCAATGTCTCAATCCCTACCAAATCCATATTTTATATCTTGTCATTTCTAAGTTCCAGTTTGATTTTATCTCAACACGTCTAATCTTAATATCTAAACATTATTTAAATATAAATACTTTTCATTTTTTTATTTTTTATTTTTTATTTTTTATTTTTTTTCATCTAATCATTACCTAATCATTACAACTTTTCTAAATAAATAAGAAAAATAATTCAACTTTTTCAAATGTCAAAATAAAAATTATATTAAAAAATTATATTTTGACAATATTTTAACTTTTTAATTTTTTTTTCTCTCTTTTTCTAAAACCGCATAAAACATTTTAACTCAACAATTTCATTATTATTTAAAAACTATCTCACTACTATTCCAGATTTTTTATCTAATCTGTGTAATCAAACGAAACGTAATAATTATCATTATATTATGAGTAATGTTAGTTACAATCTTATAGTCTGTAAATTTTGCTAAATGGATAGTATATGCTGTAAAAGTTTTTAAATAACGCTTCTATATTATTATACAAGATTTTAATTCATATCTAAGACCGATATTAAATGGCATTGGTAAGGCTTAATTCAAATGATTTGGGAGCTACGCACTAAAATGAGATTTTTTTAAAAATAAAAAGAAAAAGAAAATACATATAAGATCACAACCACAAAATTCCAATAATCCTTCATTTATTTTTCCTTCATGGTCGATGGGGTGGGCCTGTATTTTGAAAGTTATGAATTATAATTGAAAGTACCTAATTAGGGGTGTAACCGGTCCGGTTCGGTCTGGTTTTGGATAAAATCTAGAACCGAACCGGTATGTATCGGTTTTGTATTTTTCAAAACCGATTACGCACCGGTTATCCTCCTAAACCGGTACTTCCAGTTTTACCGGTTTCCGGTCCGGTTTTTCGATTTTTTTAAAATGTAAGTTTCACAATTTGTCATTAAAAATTTGTTCATAAAAGAAAAAACTGATTTAAGAAAAACTGTTTTATACTTTTATTAATATATTAGACTATATAATAGTATTAATATTAGACTATTGATATAGTTATAAGTTATATATTAGTATTAGTTATAAACTTTTAGTGATTTAGTATTAACATTTTATATAATAATTTATAAATTATAATAAGAAATTATTTCATATATGAATATATATAATTATATATATATTATATATATATATATTTCACATAAAAATTTATAATTATACATTATATATAAAACTTATATATATTAATATTTAATATATATATATATAATATTTTGTATGAAACTTATATATAAAATTATTATTTTTTATTTTTTTTAATCAACCGGTCCGGTCCGGTCCAAAAAATCTCGGAACCGGAACCGGCCAGTTTTTAGATTTTAAAAACCGGTTCCGGACCGGACCGGTTCAAAATCGGTAAAACCGGTTCGGTCCGAACCAATTTTCCGGTTTGAGTTTACACCCTTATACCTAATGGTTGTTTTTCGATTGATATTTTATGAGATGACATCAAACTATCTAAGGATTATTGCGAAAATGGAGTTTTAAAACTACGTTTGGGTAGTGAATCTCAGATTACCTGTAAATGTAGTAAAAAAATTATGATAAAATAATGAATAATAATAAAAAATAGATAAAAATTATTAATTAAATATTGAATAGTAATAGAGTGATCTCAGCCAAAACAGCCTTAAAACTCTTTCCCCAAAAAAAGAAACTGTTGACTTATAATATTATGAAACTTGCTTATAAAGACTACTTGTCACGTAATTTTTTTTTTTTCTTTTCTAAAATTAAAGTTTCATTGCTTTGGACTTTCTTATTATGTCTATAAAAAGTGTCCCATGAAAAATGTGAAAAATACACACACAAATACACATATATACATAAATAGAAATATAGGTTTGAAATTTATGTTTCACACAATATCTGTAAAGGACAGATACGTATTAATTAGAAGACCTTTGACCCAAAGGAAAAAAAAAAAAAAAGAGAATCTAGCTTCATTTAATTAAACATATATTTTCAGTAAAGAAGATTGAAAAAAAACTTCATTTAGTTTTTAGTTTAAGTAACTAAGATCGAATATTTATGCCTCGTTTAGTTATGTAGTTCAGATGAAATGAGATGAGATGTTTTATTAAAAGTTGAATAAAATATTATTATAATATAAATTTTATTTTATTTTTATTTTGAGATTTGAAAAAGTTGAATTGTTTATTATATTTTATGTAAGAGTTTGAAAAAATTGTAATGATGAGATAAGATGAGATGGTTTAATTTTATGTAACCAAACCAGTTTAACGTAAACAACAACTTCGGATCACAATAGAAACCCCATGTTTCTCATATTTGAATAAATTAGCTAATAAAAATAAGCTTGCAGTTATTTTTAGGTAGAGAGATAAATTGATTTTTGCATAAGTTGTTCCTATAAAATAAATATTTAAAAACAACAAACGATTATACCTAATTTTATTGATAACCTTTACTATAATTGGTGGAGGATGAATAATTCTACATACAACTGTGAAGTGCGTAAACGTCGCGTAATCGCTTTGAAAAAGAGTGGGATCCACTATTAAAAAATTAATTTTTTTCATATGGGTTCTATGTTTTATTCACTTTTTTCAAATCGATTACGCGGCGGTTGTACAATTCACGGTTTCAAATATATTTTCTCATAAAATATATTAACCTAACAAAAAACTTAGTACAATCACACCATACTAAAAATGTCTTTGCTTTGATGAAGTTAGCTTAATTATTCCATTAATTCGTATATAATTTAGCACCATCCCAATTATATAATACTGTTTAATTAAACACATCAGTTATTAGGCTCTTCCTTGTATGCTAATCTCTCCTATTCCTCATAAGAAAATGACTTGTTTCCTTGGAAAAAGTTTCACCACGTTTCTTTCCCAATTCTATGATCGGCCCTTAGGATTTGGTTCGTGCTGGGAAGAGGTGATAAAATATCAAATGCTCGAAAATGCCACTCTAACCAGAGCGGCTCCCAACAATTCTCACCGATTTGTGTGTGTGTGTGTTTTTTTTTTTTTTTTCAAAACTACTATATACATAAATAAATTATATCAAAGTAAACTCACAAAATTGACATAACTTCATGTGATACGTTATATCTACTTTACATTAAAAATAACTTTACAATCTGACGTACTGCATCAAGTCACGTCAGTTTATAGATATTCTTTTGTGGTTAAAGATTTTTTTTTTCACTTAATAATTAAATAAGTATTTTTTAATGAGTTTGTGATTTTTATTATTTTTAAATGTTTAAGGAGTTAAAAATATCAGTAACAATTCTCGGTGCTATGTGTGCCTCACATGTTTTGGAGATTGTTTTTGTCATTCAAGAAAAATTCGAATTATGTATCTTTAAGGTAAAATAATAATAAAATATTATATTATTATTATTATTAATTTTTCTTCCTAAAATTAAACATTTGGCATTAATAATACAAATATAATAATAATAAAATATAATTTTTTTTATATATTATATTAAAATTATAAAAAAATTATAAAAAAAATATATAATATATTATAATAATCAAATGAATGTGAAGGTGAAAATTCTGTTATATTGTTGAAAGAAAGAGAAGAGAAAAGTGTTATGCGAGAAAGAGCGAGAGAGGAGAGAGAAAAAATTAATAAAATAATATTTGAAGAGTGAATAGTACATCTCTAAAGATGTATTGATATTGTTCGTATAGAAATATTTTTATATGCATAATCCAATATAGTCAATTTTTATAGAAAGTCACCTTCAATTACCTACTCCACGCTTTTTCATCAGAAAGAAAATGTAGATACAACGCGACTACTAATTAATTTCTCATTAATTAATGTATGATGGCGTGTCCTACTGCTACATCTAAGTTAACCGTTACAAACTGAGATGGATAAAGCACACAACGTCTAACACGTCTAATTATAGGTTAGAACTCACGTTGTCTTTGCGCTTTTGCATTTTCTTCTTCAAAAAACTCGATGGAATAAGTGCACGTTTGGTAAATATGAGAATTGTTTTTAGAAATTCTCATAACTTCATTCCTAAACACCATTTAAATATAAAATACTTTTCAATTTTAAATTTTCAATCTTTTCATTTACGTTCTGTTTGGATACAGAAACGGTTTCATCTCATCTCATCATTACAACTTTATTAAATTTTCACACAAAATATAATAAACAATTCAATTTTTCCAAATCTTAAAATAATAATAATATTAAAAAAAATATTCTAGTAATATTTTATTTAACTTTCAACTTTTATCTAAAACCATCTCATCTCATCTCACTATTCAAACGAGGTCTTAATCATTATCCAATCATTACTCAAACACAAAAATTATTATAACTTTTACAAACTTAAAAAATATCTAAAACCATCTCATCTTATCTCGCTATTCAAACGAGGCCTTAATCATTATTTAATCATTACTCAAACACAAAAATCATTATAACTTTTACAAACTTAAAAAATATTAAAAAATTACATTCAAACAATTCTTTAATTTTATTGATTTACTTTCACAAACTCAATACAATACTTATTTTAATGGACTTTGAGTTTCACTTTGAACTATGAAATTATTGTCACGCGCGTCCATGCATGCAAAACTTGATAATGATATTCATGTATGTCAATAATCCCAACGGTATGTGACAACAACAAAATAAAATAGTCACAGCATTAAAATTACATATCAGACTTGTCAGCTCGTTATATCTACATGTAGGAATGTCATATTCTATGGAAGAGAACCGAATTAGGCCAGAGCTTAGAAGTAGAGGAGGGCTCAGCTAGCCTTGAGCCAGCTTGTGCCAAACTCATATGCATCATATATAAGTACTAGTTATGATTAAGGGCTTAATTTGGTGATCACCATACTCACTAATAAAGGAAGACAATTTGAAGGCCTTATTACTTCAATGATAATGGGTGCTGAAATCATGGTAAGTTTATAAGCCTAACGTGCCCGACAGTCATCTCTCGAATTTAATATTAGTACATGCCTTTAGAAGAATAAATTGCTTTAATCATAAAGAGATTTTATAAAAGTAAATTTATAAACTGATGTGACTTGATGTATTATGTTAAATTATAAAATTACTTTTATTATAAAGTAAATTTAATGTATCGTATGAAGCAATATCGATTTGTGTGTTTACTTTTATAAGATTTTTATTATTATTATTATAGATGTAGAAGTTTTCTCTAGACAAAATATAGGTCACTATAATGAAATTGTCAAGAATACACATTCATTACAAAACTAGTAGGAAGGCATGTGCCCGACTCCCTCTATAAAAATTATTTGAAATTTAAAGAAAAATATAACGAAGTGAGGCTTTCAAAACACCGCGGGACAATGCTTGAACCCATGGGTGAGCAAATAATGTTCACACGGAAAAATTATGAGAAAATGGAAGATGAAGGTAGGAGGAAAAATTACATTTGAACTAGAAAATGAAGATATGATGGAAAATGAAGGTCGAACAAAAAAATGAAGGTAATGTGAAAAAATGAGCTTGGAGCTCGGACCGAATATGATGAGAGGATGGAAAATGAAGCTCGGACCAAAAATAAAAGGTAGGATGGAAAAATATATGAGACAATTTAGAGATATTAAAAAGTTCAGATAAACGATATTCTTATGTTAGATTTTGCCTAAAAATTAAAATGAATTGAGGTTGATTTTTGAGAAAACCTGTTAATTTTCGTTATGAAATCAACCTTGATTATTTTTTAAACATATGGCATTTAATCATGACTGATGTAGTTATGAACAATTTTTATACTCTGTTTCTATATTGGCATTGCAAGACATAGTAGTTAGTTTTTGTGAAGAATGTAGTTATTAGGAGGTCTATCTCCTATTAGAGTAGACTTCCACGTAACTGGGCATCTTCTGCGCATGGTTGTATGCTCTTTTATTCATGCTTGCATATGCTTAATAGGTGACAATCTGTGATTGAGGTATTTCAATTTTTTTCTATCTCAAATGTTTTTCTAAACAGAAATCTCCAAATCTTTACGTTTATTTATTAACTTAAGTTTCTATATTAATTAACCTGAAATTCTCATAGTGTCAATTTTCTAACGTATTTTATTATCCTAATTATCTTTCAAAAATCTCTTTATTTGGAGTCTTATGCTGAAACTATTACGATAAAACTCTCCAATTTTACTCAATTCATTTATGATTTTATTGGTCAGAATTCATCTACTTCCAATTTTTTACATTTTTTAATGAGAAAATATATTTGCAATCGTAAATTATGTAGTCGTCACGTAATCGCTTTGAAAAAAGTAAATAAAATATGAGATTCATATGAAAAAAATTAATTTTTTAATAATGGACTCCACTCTTTTTCAAAACGATTACGCAGCGTTTACATATTTTATGGTTATATGTAGAATTATTCTTTGTTTTATCATTATTTTCATAAGTAATAAAAGAAAAAGAAAAAAAATAATATGAAACCTATTTGAGAAGAATTTTTAATATGAGAAATGATACTTGTAGTCGTGAGTGTGCAAGCGCCGTGCAGTCGCTTTGAAAAAAGTGAATAAATATGGGACCCACATGAAAATAAATTAATTTTTTAATAGTAGACCCCACTTTTTTTTAAAGTGACTGCACGGCGTTTGCATATTCCACTACTGTATGTAGCATTACTCAAAAGAAAAAAAAATATGGCTAAAGATTTTTTTAAAGAGTGGTGCACGTGCAACATGCTTACAATTTTACCGATGTGGTGTGAAAGGCTGTTTTAACACACTCCAATAGAAAAAGCCCACGTAAGAATTATACATCTTAAAAGAGATGCTTACTACTGAGAAAAAATCATACGAGATCAAGGGCTTATATAGTTGTCTTCACTTCTCTCATCTAGCGCTCGATTGGCCACTCAGACCTTAGCAACCAAACCGTCGCAACCTGTTATGTTCTTGACCGAGACGCACCGTCTCGGGTTCAGAATGGAGGCATGGAAGGGGAGCTTAAAACACGGTCCTTTTGGATGGGACTTCTAGAAGCAGCAGAGCATAAGTGTGTTGAATGGTCAATTATATGATATTAATACCCTTAATTATCTTAGGTTAAAAGAGTTTTATATGTTAAAAGAGTAATGCTGGAGCTACCGCTGGTGGCTCCTGCCGGAAGCCACAGCTGGTTTTAACATGTGTATTTTGATGTATTTTTTTCTACAGTTATTTTTTATAGAAATTTTTTTAATACTTTTAAATATTTTAAAAAAATAAAATAAATTTATAATATTATTAAAAAACATTTCTTTAATCATGAAGTAAAAAAAATTATTAAAAAATACTTCCTTAATCACGAAGTAAAATAAAAAAATAATTTTTTTTTACTTCATGATTAAAAAAGTATTTTTTAATAATATTATAATTTTTTTTAAATATTTAAAATTGTTAAAAAAATCTATATAAAAATAACTGTAAAAAAAACACATCAAAAAACACATGATAGAGCCAGCGGTGACTCTATTATTTTCCATGTTAAAATAAAAGTATTAATTAGATAATGTAATTTAACCTTGTTTTGCATGCGAAATGATTTTTTCTTGTCTCAAATTAAATTCAGATAGGCTCACATAACTTATGATGTTCCAGGAGTTAAGAGTTTGGAAAGAAATTATCATACGGAAGTCCATGTACAAGAGCTAAAGCCCATGAGAATTCCTGGACTTGCAACCAAAGTTTTAATTTAGACTCAATAGAAGGCCACGTGTAGAATGAAATCGGGCACACATCTTATGCCTCACGTTTCACGCCTCAAGAGTTGGCAAGTGAGGGGTACGCCTGATGCCTATGTGTGGCAGTAGTGGAATGCACAAATAAAATCGGGAGCACGCCTACGTGCTGCAGCTAGGAGATGGACGCATGAAACGCAGAAAACCTGGGGACCACGTGAAGCCGTTACGCATGGAGAGGGAAAATGATAGGAGATTTTGAGTATAAAAGAGTCAGGGATTTTCGAGTGAAGGGGGTTTTTTTATTTTTCCTTGTTTGGTTAAGAGAAGCTAATGTTTGCATTATAGGGTTTAACCCATTTGGGTTTCTTTTGCTCTAAGATTTTGTGATGGGTTTATTTAGATTAATTTTTGTTGCTACAAATACCATGTGTAGCTGATTTCTGAAACTTGGATTGCGGTGAAAGTTTTGTTTTATCTACATTATTTGCTAGATTTTTACGGAATTCGAATTTCATATTTTACTTTGTTGAGACTAGATTTTGGAAATAGAAAGTTGGATAGATCATCTTGCTCGTATTCTTGATCTATTTTTGACATAAGGCACGACAAACGCTTGAATTAATCCAGATTTCTATCAGCCAAATGTTATAGTGAGATTGGTTGATGCTTTAGTGAGGATATTTTTTATGTTAAGAACTTGCACATATACTTTGAGTATAATGTTTTTAATCTGTAATATGTTAATACCTTAATTGAGTTAATAGAAGATAAGTAGTGCCCATAACTCTTGTGGAGTGTGGAAACAAAAGAAGGCAAAAATCGTGACCCAAGTGTTTGATAAATCATTTCTTTGGAGCTGTTATTTTCAGCCTTATATTAAAATCCTGTTTGTTACCTGTAGGAATTAGAATTACAGTTTTCCATTGTTTAGAATATTAAATTTTCAGCAACTATTTCTTTTATGATTTAATCCATCTTTCTAAGAATTACAAAACCGAAATAATCAAAGCACAACCATATATTTTGTTTTCATTAAATCTTTCTTTGTGAATATATTAATATTCATTTTGCTCATTGTTTATACATACATAGAAAAATACAAAAAGAGAGAATTTTACATTTCATTTTACTCCTTCACACTTCTCATGCATCATCATACTTTCCAATTACTTTTCACAAATACTTTGATAAACATTTGTTCCTGTGGAATACGATCCTAGATTTATCCTTGATACAACTTGACACTTCTACAGCTTGTTTGGAGTAGCACCCCTTCTTGCATCATTTTGCCTCTTAATCCAAATGCTTTTAATTTTAAACCTAGGATGATTCCATTGCTACCACACTTTCATGGTATGGAATCCGAAAGCCCCTACTTGCATATCAAAGAGTTTGAAGAAATTTGTTCTACATTTATGGATAGAATATGCACTGAAGAGGTCATAAGATTAAAATTGTTTCCATTTTCCTTAAAGGAGAAGGCTAAGACATGGTTGCATTCCTTAAGACCAAGATCCTTTGGGACTTGACAAGAAATGCAAACTGAATTTTTAAAAAACAATAACATGAGAATTTGTTGAGGCAAGTCGAATCCCATGAAGAAAACATACAAGAAATTCAAGAAAGTTTGAACCATCTTGGTGATATGATGCGCATGTTGGTGGGGAATTAAACAAAGCTTGCTAATAGATACCAAGAGTGAGTGGTGCAGGAGACAAGGTGAGCTGCCAATCGAGGAATCCGCCTGGAGTTCCCTCACTTTGACGGCGAGAATCCAGTAGGATGGGTCTTCAAGGCCAGTCAGTACTTCGAGTTCCACCAAACCCCTCCTCCACAGTGTCTACTAATCCACATGGATGGTGAGGCTCTTGTGGAGAGTGGGTTATTCAACAACTAGGATACCTTCATCAGGGCCATCCAAATTCGCTTTGGCCCAACGGCATATGATGACTCCATGGAGGCACTCACACTGTTGAAACAAACATCAATAGTGGCGAGTTATAAGGCCCACTTTGAGTCCCTTTGTAACCGATTGTGGGGTCTGTCCGAGCATCACAAGTTGAGCTATTTTTTTAGTGGCTTGAAGGACGAGATTAGGCGTCCAATTCACATGCTCAACCCAGTCAACTTAAATGCAACCTTCGATCTTGCTAAGATCCAAGAGGAATATTTATTCAGCACCAGAAAGGCTTTCAAGCCGATGGGGGATAGAGGATTGGCAATGGAGGGAGGCTAGCAGACTCCTATTGTGAATCATGGGGAAAGCTCCAACAAAGGCCATAAGATATTTGTGCCATCAAGGAAATTCACCTCCCTGCAAATGGATGAGAAAAGGGTTGTGTTACAACTTACCACTGTGATGAGAAGCGAAATCTAGCCCATATTTGCAAATCCCCAGAAGTCTACTTGTTGTAAGGAGAAGAGAAGTTAGACGAGAAAAATGATGAAATATATTATGATTCTAATGGACTAGAAGAATCTTATCTTACACAAGCCCACGAAGGCCCTGAGATTTTGATTAATGCAATTCTTGGCACCCCTAAACCTAATACCATGTGGTTGCTGGGGCAGATAAGGAATACCCGTGGTAATTCTACTGGACTCGGGTAGCATGCATAATTTTCTGGATCCTTCGATAGCTGCTAAATATCAACTTCCAGTGGATCCTTCGAGCAAGTTGGCTGTGAAGATAGCAAATGGACAGATCATAAGAAGTGGGGGCTACTGTAAACAAGTCTCTCTGCGCATCCAAGGTAACCATTTCTCTACTTCATTTTTTATCTTAGTCCTTGGTGGGTGTGATATTGTGTTGGGTTTCCAATGGCTTAAAATCCCATTGTTTGGGATTTTAATAAGCTGCTTATGGGATTCATGCGATTTGAATGGCTTGAGTCTCAAGGACTTAACCTTTGAAGGGGCAGATAAATATATGTTATCATCAATAAGCAAGGGAAGGGGAATTTTCCTCCAAATGGAGGTGGTTCAGCAAGAAATTTTACTAGAAATACCTCAGAAGGATCTTCAATAATTATTGAGTATATTTAAAGATGTTCTTTTTTTTTTTTATGAACATAAGGGTCTGCCACCCCCGTTAGGACTCATGACCACCGGATTGTGTTGAAGGACGAAACCTCTCCAATCTCTACAAGACCATATAGATACCCCTACTACCAGAAAACCGAGATTAAAAAAAATAGTGAGGGACTTATTGCATTCAGTGGTTATTAGACCTAGCTCTAGCCCTTTTTCAGCCTCGGTGTTGTTGGTTAGAAAGGTGAATGAGAGTTGACGCATTTGTGTTGATTATAGAGCTCTCAATAAAGAAACTATTAAGGACAAATTCCTCATTCCTGTGATTGACGAGTTATTTGATGAGTTACAAAGGGCGGAGGTCTTTTCTAAGTTGGACCTACGATCTGGATATCATCAAATCCGGATTGTACTTGAAGATATAGCCAAAATAGCTTTATGTAACCATGAAGAGTGTTACAAGTTCCTAGTAATGCCTTTTGGTCTAACGAATGCCTCTTTCACCTTCCAAGGACTTATGAATGATGTGTTTAGGCCATTCATATGAAAATTTGTACTTGTTTTTTTTTATGACGTACTTGTGTACAGACGTGGGTGGGAATAACACTTATCTCATCTCCAACAGGTTTTACAAGTTCTACAGAACAAAAAGCTATATGCTAAAATAACTAAGTGCAGATTTGATGTAAGGGAGATAGGCTACTTGGGCCATGTGATATCTGCTATAAGGGTCAAGGCCGATAAAGCCAAACTCAAGTCCATACTAGACTGGCCAGTACCCTTTAACATAAAGGCTTTGAGAGGTTTCCTACGCCTTAAAGGGTACCACAAAAAATTTATACGCAACTACAGGTTGATAGCAGCTCCCTTGACTGCATTGTTAAAAAAGAATTCATTTCAATGGAATGAGACAGTAAAAGAGGTTTTTCAAGCACTTAAAAGGGTAGTTACCAGCCCTCCAGTTCCTAAGCTACTTGATATCTCTCTTCCCTTCACTATAGAGTATGATGCAAGTGGCACGAGGGTGGGTGCAGTCCTAATGCAATAGGGACAACCAATAGCTTATCTAAGTAAGGCTTTAAAAGGGAAGGAACTTCTACTTTCAACTTATGAAAAATAGCTCTTAGCTCTGGTGATAGCTGTCCAAAGGTGGATGCCCTATTTATTAGGGCAGATCTTCATTGTGAAGACAGACCAACAAGCCCTCAAGTTCCTACTAGAACAAAAGATAGTTCAACAAAAATAGATAGCTAAACTACTGGGGTACAACTTTTCCATATCCTATAAGAATGGCAAGGAAAACAAAGTGACAAATGCCTTGTCTAGAAATGAAGTAGTGTGCATAGGCCCTTTCCACGATCACATTCCTTTCACCAGATTGAATTGATGAATTAAGACATAGCTACACTACTTCTACTGATGCCCAACAACTACTGTCTAAGTTCCAAAATCCCCAAGAAGTGCCTAAGGGGCATACTCTTTTCAATAATCTGGAACTATAAAAGGGGAGACTTATGATAGTGGCAAATTCACCCTTTAAAGAGAAGGTGTTATAGAACATCTATGGTGACCCACATGTAGGACGTGCAGGCTATCTGAAAACTTATTAAGAGAGTCGCTCAAGAAAGGATGAAAGTCGAAACCTTATTGCTTGCGAGTTTGTTACAACCCTTACATGTTCCTTCCTAGGCCTGGATGGATATTTCCCTAGATTTTGTAGAGAGACTCTCCCTTTCCCATGGATTGACAGTCATCCTCGCGGTTGTGGATTGCTATACTAAATATTGTCATAATGTTTGCCTCTCCCACCCCTACACTACACAAAAGTTGGCCCAAATTTTCATGGATGAAGTTTTTAAGCTCCATGGATTGCCTAAAACTATTGTTTCGGACAGCGACCCAACCTTTTTCAGTACATTTTGGCAAACCCTATTCTCCTTACAAGGATCCAGTTTACACTTCAGCTCAGCCTACCACCCACAATCGGATGGTCAGACCGAAGCCCTAAACCGATGTTTGGAAGGGTATTTGCATTGCTATGTAGGCAATAAACAAAGGGAATGGAGTCAGTAGCTTACCATGGCTGAGTGATCATACAATAGTTCCTTCCACATAGCAACCATGATCTCACCTTTCAAAGCCTTATACGGGTATCCACCCCCAAGCTTGTTGGACTATGTATCGAGCACCTCTCCTAATGAAGCTTGAAAAATTCTTGTGAACCAAAGAGCAAATTAGAGGGTTATTAAGGGAAAATCTTCAAGCCGCTCAAGAAATGATGAAAATTTACACAGAGGAGAACAGAGCGCCATTTTGCCTTTGTAGACTGGGTGTATTTACGGCTGCAACCGTATTGACAAAACTCAATGACCCTGTAACACCCCGCTTAATTAACTCTTGATTAACTCTTAAGTACTCTAGATTAAGCTTTTAATTATGGGTTAATCACTTTCATTAAGGTTGATAGTGAGATTAGCATTAATGTTGGTACTTAGTGTTAATGAGCTAAGGATTAAAGAAACAAGCTCATTAGTAATTTTGGTGAGACTTTTTAGGACCCAAGTACATTCATTGGCCTAGCCCAAGAAAACCTTGAACCAAGCCCTTAGAAAATCAAGACTAGTCTTGGCCCAAGTATAGAAAGGCATAAGTCTTTTGGTGTAGATCGGACCCTTGGCCCTTTTCAAGCTCATATGGCCCAAAGCCATGTTTGGACTCATTTTACCATTCAAATACCAAAGGCCCAATACACCATACCATTGGTTTCCTTAAGCCCAAATCACACTCAAAGTACCCAAATTAAGTTTTGAAAATTGGCTAAGGTCATTAACCATCATACTAGAGGTTAGTGCACTTTAAACCATTCCTTGAAGCTTAATTATGCTTAATCTTTTCTTAAACTTTTTAATTAAAATTTTCTTGAATTAATACTCCCTTAAACCATGATTAGACAATTTTAATACCCTAGCTAAACCATTCCACATATCATTAAAAAAATGATATAACAAGCCCAAACCATGCTTCAATCAGTTTTGTGCATTGCCATTTGTAATGCTTGGACTGTTTTGTCCTTGGGTCCAACATTTTTGTGATTTATCCTCAAGGGTAATATGGTCCTTAAACAGCTTATGAGACTTTCCAAAAATCAGTTTGAGTTTTGGACGAAAGTGGTTGCATCAACCAACATAAAGAACCAAATCGGGTGCACCTTGGTCTAGTTTGTGTAGGAATCATTTGGATTGAATTTGAACCAGCCTCCTACCATGGTTTGCACCACCACCCCACGTCACCTCCTTCTCCACCCAATCACCAAGAAGTCCCATGACCATCATGAAGGATTTTGACTAATTTTTGCTGTCCAAAAAGATAAAAAACCGAACTGATTTTCAGCCACCACAAAACCACCTTTATCCACCTATTTTCAAGGATGGTTTGAGGGATCTTTTGCCATCCAAATGATGCCCCATGACCTGGAGTAATCTACAGGACCCTTGCAGCTACTGTGGAGAGGAAATGATGGTGGTTTAGGACACTATTTAGTTCTGCACAAGTGACCTAAGCTCATGCAAGCAAATCTGGAAATTTTTCAGATTTGAGTACCTCCCACTTCACCCAATCACCAAGCACCCAAGCCAACGTCCCTCACCCCTTGGCCACCTATAAATAATTCCCTCCCCTTCTCATTTCACCCACACCACAGCTCCAAGCATCATCTTGAGCCTTGAGAGCATTTCCCCCTCTTAGAGATTAAAAGAGTGCAAACCGAGTGAGTTTTAGTGAGTTTTTGAGTGTTCTTGTGTAAGGCAATCTAGAGTGCTTGGAAGGCCACAAAATTTATAATTTTTCTTCCTTTTGATCTTAACTAGCATGTCAAGCTTTATTTTCAAGTGTTGATACGAAGTTTGGTTGAGGTTTGAAAAGGTTATGATGCTTAATGCAAAACCGGGTCAATTAAAGGAATGTTTGAGTGATTGAATGTTTTTAATTGAAAATTTAGTTATGGCATGTCTTAAGCATGATTTGATATGATCTATCATTATCCTAACATGATTATGGAAGGTTAAATTTGTGATTAGAAGCATGTCATGATAGGTTTTAAATCTATTTTGTTTTGATCATCAAGCATGAATTGGTTTTAAACATATTGATGATTAAGGATTTCTTAGCTTTGATTAAGTGTTGGGATGAACTTGATTACTCAAGGATTAGACTTCATAATGTCCCTAAAGATATTAGTGATCATGAATGACTAAAGAAAATATCATATGCATGCATTCATAGGGATCAATAGTTGAAAATACACATATGCATCAACTAGGATGCATGCCACGGGTTGGGACTAATTGGATAAGTTCCACTTTGAATTTTGAAAATATAAGGGTATAGATGGTTTTAGAATGCCAAAATTATGAAGTCCATTAAATTTAGTTAAATTGGGAGTACGTTTGTAATTAGTAAAAATTTAGGGCCTAAATGACAATTTCTAAAGTCTAAGGGTATTTTTGTAAATAACTAAAATTTTAAAGCCTTTGATTTTGAACATATCCATAAAATTATTAACCCTAACTTAGTATACACACTATTTACGCAGCTACGGCACTAATTTCGAATTTCTCCGGAAGTTTGTAAGTTGGCCTCTAACTTATACATTGATAAATTTATTATGAATTATTGATAAATGTTTCATTTATTCTTTAATTATCATTTTGAGCATAGATTATCATGTTATATGAAATATTGAGTGCATACTTACATAACATATGACATTTTCACCGTTTTTGCATATTACATTTATAATGTTATTTTTGCATGAAATTTACTATATATGCACATGTCATGAAATTTTTTTTTTAAAGCATAGCATGGAAATTATTTTTGTCATGACCCCAAAGGCTGGGATGGGGAATTCTCCAAGTGGAACTCCTCTGTCCACTCTGGAATGTTTAATAATGGAGTGGTAACCCCTGGGTTGACAAAGAACAGTCAACAGGCTTCGAATGGGTTCTTTTTAAAGAATGCAAGAGTGAAGTCAACATATTATGACACCTAACGCTGGTGGGTGTACACGTTATAATCTTAATGATGTTATGTTATTTACCAATGCATTGAGAACGAGTCCATAGACAACGTAGTTTCAACGTATGTTATACTACGGTCACCGGCAGGTACTCACAGTGCATATGGGAAATTGTGACACTACCACACGTTATGTTATTAATTAAGATAATGATGTAAGTCTATAATGAAGAAAATTTATGATGAAATTTTTATGAAGAAGTTATGTCTTTTAAAAAAATGATGACGAAATTACTTACTAAATAAGAACCCATGTCTCCATATTTTAAAAAAAAAATGTTAAGGAATCTGGATGAGAGACATACATATTGATTTTCTGCATCACATGCATTGCATATTTATCATTTTTTATAATTGATTTATCTTTGTGTCAGTTAGTTGTTTAACATACTGATATTTCAAGTAAGTCTCACCCTTTTATGGGATTACTATCATTTCACTAGGAATGATAGAAGTTGTGTCAAGAATAGACCAGGACGAGATTGATAAAGCACTGGGTTCGCATGATTGAGGAGTCAGATCTGGAGAGGAAGCTAGACTTAATTTTGATGTTCATAACCCAAGTCTTTTATGATATAGATCGCATTAAGAGAATGATATCACTTTGTAAATAAATCTATGCTACTTTAGTATTTCGAACAATCTAATGAAGTTGAGATGTTTTAGTTATTCTGGCATATTTTCACCTTAACCTTTTATTTCCGCTGTGATTATTGCATACTTCTAGTTGCATACTAGGATGCATTGCATATTAACTGTCATGAACGGGGGTATGTAACCTTGTGTTGCATGTCCCGACGCTCTAAGTCTCCATTCCATCCCAAGCGGGGATTGGGGGAGTCACATGGCCCTCCGCCACAATTTGAAATTGTCCCCGCGGTTTTAAAAACCTTTCTAGGTCCTTTAGAAGCTTGGATATGTTGCTTATCGACTTGATTTACCTCCTTCGGCCAGGATTCACTCGGTGGTTTACGTCTCTTACCTCAAGCGAAAACTTGGGAACCAAATTCAACCAATTCCTACGCTTCTGCCAATGGACAAAAATGGGGAAATACAATTGGAACCAGCACTCATAGTGGACAAACGCTTCATTCATCGGGGAAATTGACTGGTAACAGAAGTGCTAGTCAAATGGTCAAGGACAACCTTGGACGACAACAATTGGGAGACTCTTTAGAAGATGAAGGAACTTTACCCACACCCAGTGGCCAAGGTTCTTTAAGGCAAGTGATTGTTATGTTTTTTACCGAGACGGTGTCGTTTCTGAGGAAGACAGTGGGGACTTAAGTGAACACAACATTTCAGATGTAGAATGGAGGAATAAAAGGGCAGCTTAAAACATAGTCTTTTTGGATGAGACTTCTAGAAGCAACAGATCATCAATTTGTTATATCAGAATCCCTCAACGTTGGTCTGAGGACTGACAAAATTTTCATTTTATCTTTCCTTTCATTTATTGTGATTCCTTCTAGTTTTCTTTATATTTTTTGTAATTGGAGGGAATTGTTTTGTTTCCAAAATATAAGTGGGAAATAGACAAAAAGGTTATGAAAAACATCTTGTAGAACTTTGAACACGGAAGGTAGGATTGCCTCGAATCAATTACAATCGTATGACAGTATATTTTCTATTTGTTATAAGTTATGTGCGGTGTGAAATTACGATTATGTCTGAAGGAAGTGTCTGGAAGATAGGTTAGGGTTACGATATATATGCATGTTATATTTTATTTAATTGTCCAGGGTTAGTTTATTCTTTGTAGTTAGTTATGGGAGGGCTTAAGAGTGTAGACCGAGTCTTAAGGGTTGGTTATATGTACGTGGGCCATAATGGGCCATGCCTAAACGTCCATCAGTTATGTTTTATTGGGTCTCTCTATTTATTGTAATGGGTTATCTGTAATGAATCAAGTTTTCAGTTCTCAAAATATTCGTATTAGAGGTATTAGGCTCCTCGAGGTGTCATACACTAACGTTCCCTTACAATTACATATTTACAACATTAAAGAGCCTTAACAATGGTCTCAAATACGTGTTCCTGCACCATGGTTGAAGGCACCCATCAAGCCTAGTTGGCTGAGGCTGTCTCGGCGTTGAAAGGAGAATCAGTTCATCTACGTGAGGAGCAGGAGAGGTAGAAGTAGATGCTGGAGACCATCCTTCAGCAACTCAATAATCTGGCAACAAGTTATGACTAGTTGGTGGTTACATTTGCACATCAAAACGTAGGTGAGAGTTCATCAGGTAATGCTTTTAAGTTTAATGGGAACCCATTATTTGAGGGCAGTGGGGGAATCTAAGCAAGGACACTTCGATTGGATTTTTCTAGATTTGATGGATCTGAACCTATAGAATGGATCCTTAAAGCCCAACAGTTCTTTTTATATTGTAACACTCCAGATGAACAAAATTTGTAAATTGCTTTTTTTCATATGGAGGGAAAGGCTCTTTCATGGAATTGTTGAATTATGGATTCTAGCCGAGTTAATTTTTGGGAGGAGTTTGTTGTGGCTCTCAAAACTCATTTTGGCCCATCAGCCTATGAGGACCTAGTTGGAGTTTTCACAAAACTCCGACGAACAAGTATGGTGGAAGAATATAAGTCTTAGCTGGAGATTTTGTCCAATAAGATCAGTGGCATTATTGAGGAGTTTCGCATAAGCACTTTTCTCAGTGGGCTTAGAGAGGACCTTAGAATTCCTATGTCTATGTTTAAGCCATCTTCACTATCAATAGCATTTGGGTTGGTTAGGTTACAAGATGTGGAGGTAGAGAGGAGAAGCCAAGGATACCATTTTAGATATCAAACAGCCACACAAACCCACCATCACCATAATATTAAAGTACCTGCACCAACAACAATTTTAAGGCTTCCTGCACCATCTTCAAAACTAGATCTCAAATCCAAAAATACTAGCTTTAGACCCATCAACCTAGACAGAAAATCAACCATACCTATTAGGCGGATTTCTCCCACACAGATGCAGGAAAGAAGAGAGAGAGGTCTTTGTTATTATTGTGATGAAAAGTTTCACCCAAGCCATAAGTGTAATTAACCTAAGATTTTTCTATTGGAAGGAATGAGAGAAGGAGAATAAGGAGATGGGGAGAGTGAGGGAGCCCTAGCAGTAATTCAACCAGATGAAAACAAGGGGGAAGAAGAGGAAGTTAAAGAGTTGTTGGGCATCTCATTACATGCTATGGAAGGTTCTCCTACTCCTAAAACTATGAGGTTTAAAGGTATTGTTAATCATCAGAATGTGTTAGTATTAATATACACTGGGAGTATACACAATTTTATCGACCTATATGTAGCGAGAAAAACAAGACTGCCCGTGGAAGAGAGTCAACTGTCATTCAAGGTGGCTAATGGTACTAGCCTTTCTTGCCTGGGTTTTTGTACGACTGTCCCATTCCAACTACAGAACTTATACACTAAACCCAACCTTTACCTGTTAACCTTAGGGGGTTGTGAAGTAGTTCTGGGTATGGATTGGTTGAGATCTTTAAGGACTGTTCTATGAAACTTTATTGATTTGACCATGAAATTTATTTTTGGGGGTGCTGGCATTATACTATAGGGAATACAACTGCCAGTTAAAGTCATAGAAGAGAATGACCATATAAACTGTTTGAAGAAAGGCTCGGCAAAAGGGATTTGGTTACAGTTGATAAAAGAAACTCGTGGGGAGTTGCCTTGTTTGTTTTCACAACTCATCTCAACTCATTTCATTTCATCTCATCTCATCTAATCATTTAAAGTTTTCCAAATTTTCACACAAAATATAATAAACAATTTAACTTTTTCAAATCTCAAAACAAAAATAATATTAAAAAATTATATTCTAACAAAATTTTATTTAATTTTTAACATTAATCTCAACTCATTTTATCTCATCTCATTTGTGAAAACAAACAAGGCCTAAGATTGAAGTTTCACAGGAAATGAAGGACTCAGCAACACACGGGATTCGGGACAGAGATTCAACATTTGTAATGGCGTTAGGACTCAGGAAGCTCGAGCTGCGATGCGTTTGGTTTTGGCAGGTTTCTGTTGCCAGGGTGTGGCTGGCGAGTGGTGACTAGAGTAGAGATAGACAGAGAGAAAAGTAATTAGGCGAGGGTTTGGTATTTGATTTTGCAAGGGAATGGGGGAGAAGACAGGAGAAATGGACCAAGACACTAAATTACAGTCATGTCCCTCCATCTTTTATTTATTTTCAAAATTGCCATTAAGCTTAATTTTGGTCCGAAATGACTATTCCGACCGGAATACCGAAATCCGGTCAGAATGGACCGAAATCGACTGGAATGGCCGAAATTTGAGCCGATACGGAATAATACCTTATCCTATGCCAATTACTGTTCTGACACGTAATAGGTCATTTCTACTAGAACGGAACGAATTTTAAAACTTTGATTGGAAGGTGTTATGTGGTGTTTAATAGCACTTCCTGCGGAAAGATTTTCTCTTAATACGTATTGAATTTCTATCTCAATTTATCAGATTTGTCTTTTACTAATTTAAATTTTGGTAATTTTAATAGTTGATACGACTTCAATTTGATTATATATATAAAGAGAAATGATTTGTACAATGTTTTTTTTCTTTGATAGAAACTGAACTTCATTCATCAATGGAAACAAATAGCTAGAGACAATTATTACCATAAGGCTTGAGAAATACAGTCTGGAACATAATCCCACCATAACACAATATTCTCAACCTGACAAACATTCCTAGCCAACATATGAGCTACCATATTTCCTTCCCTATACACATGTGAAAAAATACAACTTTCAAAGTGTAAAGAAAGTTGTTTAACTTCATAATATAACCCCCCAAGCAAGGAGTCACACTTGCTATCCTCTTGTAAATCTGCAACACAAAGCAAACTATCACTTTTTACAACAAGTTTTGAAATTTCCATAGTAGCACACAATTGCAATCCTCTGAAAATTGCCATTAATTCTAAAACTTCAATCCCATCCATGTCTAGTTCAATTTTATTGGCTGCCATTACAACTCTCCCAGAAGCATCCCTCAAAACAACCCCAATACCTCATCTTCCCTAACTCAGAAAAAACTGCACTATCAACATTTAACTTCAACCAATCAGATTGTGGAGGGTTCCACTTATAGTGTTGCATTAACTAAACCCTTGTTTTCTTTTTTACTTGATCAAAGCTTCTTAACAAATATAAAGCATTATTTGCTACCTGTTTTGGTTGTAACAAGAAATTTTCATGCGCATGTTTATTCTTGTGAAACCAGAAACTCCAAGCCGAAGCAAAAAAGATTGGTAGCTTATCATTCATTTTCCTTTCACATAGCTCCAGTGTAAGATTACAAACTGATTTACCTCTATCAAATACCAAACCAGGAAAATACACTTGCATCAATCCCTGTAGAGAGTTACAGGTCACAGCTGCATGAGTAACATCTTCTATATTAGAAAAACAAAATCTGCATTTAGCCTCTGTCAGAACATGTTTCTGCACTAAGTTTTCCAAGTAGGAAGACCATTTTTACATGCACGGCATGCAAAATTTTTTATCTTACTTGGTGCCTTCATTTTCCACAAGTGCTTCCATAAAACATTATGAACTTGTACATTCAAGGACTCTGCTGCTTAAAAACCAATCTGATTAAAGATTAACCGATAGCAACTTCTTACACTGAAATTACCATTTCTTTCATAAGACCACACCCTCTTATCCCACCAACAGCAGAACATAATTGCACTTTAAGAATATCTACCACCACATTTGGATTGAATAGAGCTCTGAGTTTAGGAATATCCCATTGTTTGACAGTATCCACAAACAAAGAATCAACAAAAAGTAACCTAGTATCATCCCTCACCACAACCCCTTCATTCACTAAAGAATTATGCCTGGTATCCACCTATCTTGCCATATATTCACACTTCTTCCATCCCCTATTCTTCACCTACAAGCTGCCATAAGCCACTTCCTTGCCTCCCAAATACTCCTCCATGTGTAGGATGGACACCTACCTAATCTAGCATTCAGAAAACTAGTTTGAGGGAAATATTTTGCCTTCAATAATCTATGTATCAGAGAGTGCTCATCTTGAAATAAACATCATCCTTGCATAGCCAATAAGGCTAAATTAAAACTTTTTAAGTCTTCAAACCCCATCCCTCCTTTAGTTTTCATTTGACACATTTTATTCCAACTCAATCAATGAATCTTTCTCTCATTCCCCTTTTGACCCCACCAAAACCGAGACAGCATTCCCTCCAAATCATTATAGAAACTAGAACGAAGAAGAAAACAGCTCATAGTGTATGTTGGAATAGAAAGTGCGCCTTCAATAAATTTCCTTCCCATCTTGTGACAATAATTTTTCTTTCCAAGATAGTAATTTTTTCCACACTCTGTTTGATTGACTTGAAAGCATGTTTTTTACTCCTCCCAATGACAGGTGGAAGATCATGATACTTCTCATACTGCTGTATATCACAATTGGCCCATAAATTCTTAATCTCAGTTCTAGTAGATACCTCCACATTACCACTAAAAACAAAAGCAGATTTCTCCTTATTTATTTTATGTCCAGAGACATTTTCATACATCTCCAACAGATTTTGCACTCTTCTATTTTCATCAACCTCAGCTCTACAAAAAATAATACTATCATCTGCAAACAACAAATGATTGATATTTGGTGCCCCTACAGATCCTCAGCCCAGAAATTTCCTTTCTCATCCCAACAATATTCAGAAGAGAGATCAAGCCCTCAATGCAAAGCAGAAAAAGATAAGGAGACAATGGGTCCCCTTGTCTCAAATCTATAGTAGGTGGTAATGGATCTTTAGGTTCCCCATTAATTAGAACTGAAAAGGAAACATAATTTACACAACACATGATCAAATCAACAAATTTCTGATGAAATCTCATCACCTCCATAGCAGATTTTATAAACTCCATTCAACACGGTTATAGGCCTTACTCATATATAATTTTAAAGACATGAAACATTTTTTCCCCTTCCTTTTCTATTTGAGATAGTGAACCAACTCATATGCTATTAGAACATTATCAGAAATAAGACGTCTTGGAACAAAATCACTTTGACTCCCATGAATAACACTTGGTAAAATAGTTTTTAGCCTATTAGAAAGGTCCTTTGCAATGAGTTTGTAAGCTACATTACATAAACTTATGTGATCTATAATCACCCATCTTAGATGGACAATTCTTTTCTGGAATAAGGGAAATATGAGTAAGATTCAAAACATAAGGGAATGAACCTGAATTCAGAGCTTGAAGAACTACTGAAGTAAAAGAATCCCCAACTACATGCCAATATTTTTGGAAAAATATTGGAGACATACCATCAGGACCAGGTGCATTCATGGGATCCATTTGAAACAAAGCTATCTTCACTTCATCTGCAGAAAGCTCCTTGATCAACTCCTGATTCATCATAGATGTTACTTTCCCAGTTAAAGGTTGTAAAAAATCCTATGAAGTATTGGTAAGAGATGGATTAGAAGTAGTAAACAGTTGCTAAAGATAAAATAGAATAACTCTATCCCTCTGATATCCTTCTTGCCACTGTCCATATTCATCTTGAATTTTAAAAATCATGTTCTTCCTTTTCCATTGTGAAGCTTTCATGTGGAAATACTTTGTGTTATTATCACCCTCTTTAAGCCATAAAGCCTTAGAGTGTTGTCTCCACATAACCTCCATCCTTTCTAACCAAATTTCAACTTTATCCCTTGCCAAATTCAGTGCCTCAACTCCATCACCAGATGGGTCCTTTTCAACCAATCTCTACAAGTTCCTCTGCAAGTTGTTGTTTAACATTTCCAAAAGAAACTTTATTTCATTGCCCCAACCGTGTCCCACTTTCTTTTTATCAAATCTATAACCTCTCCCATACAGGTCTGGTTAGAAACCCTATCCCATACCCCTTTCACAATCTCCTCACAACCTGGCTCTCCCACCCACATGGCCTCAAATTTAAATGTCTTTGAAGACCTATAATGCTCCCCTTCACCCTCCAGAACGACACTAATTGGTGAATGATCTGAATAGGCTGCCACTTCATGATAAATCGTAGCATTAGGAAAGCAATTCTACAAAGCAAAATCAACAAGAAATCTATCGAGTCTCTCACTAACACGATGTTCCCCTACTCTCCTATTGCACCATGTGAATTTATGCCCAATATCCCAAATCCCTCAACCTACAATCTTCAACAACTGTTCTAAAATCAATTAATTGTTTTTTAGACCTCGGTTTCCCTTCTCTCTTCTCATGTTAATAACTCATTGAAAGCACCCATAACCAACCAAGCATCCCCATTGAATCTACATAAAGATCTGAGCAAATTCCAGGTTTTAAAATATAGATTTGTCTCAGGAAAACCATATACAGCAGTTAGAAACCATTGCCTCATATCCAACTTTCCATCTTTAACAACAACATCAAAATGATTAGATGAATATGAAAGAATAGACAAGTCTACTTCTCGACCCCATAACAATGCAATTCTCCATTTCTACCACAAGAACTAACTGCCAAACAATTAATAAAACCTAGTTTGTACTTACAAAATTCAAACTCCCGAGAAGAAAGCCTGGTCTCCTGCAAGAACACCACATCGGGACCTTCCCTCTAAATTAGATCACAGAGAATTCGAATGCCCTATGGGTTCTCAAGCCAATGGGCATTCCAGCTGAGCATTTTCATGGGGTTCGGCAGTGATGTACAATAGCCACTGCCGATATCTCAGAATCCTCAAACTCAACCCCATCCTGTGGATAGCCCGAGACAAGAACACGCTTTGCTGGCCTGGCTCGCAAAGATCCATCCTTGTTGCACCCCTTTCGTTTCTTCCCAATCCCTTTCAGCAAACCACTCTGTATTTTGGCAATTGAGGAAATGGTTGAAGTCGTTTGATGGAGAAACGACACTCATTTCCATTTTGGCTAGATTGTCCATCGGGCTTCTTAACTGCAAACACACCACCACTTCGGCCTTTGGACATTGGCATCATTAAAAACGGCCTAGTAAGCCCATTACTACTTTTATCAGTCGTCCCTTCCCCCTCAACCTTCTGAGTAGGTACTTCAGTTTGAATACCAGTCATCTGCATAACTGTTTTGACAATTTCAACCTGAGCAGTTGAGGTAGTTACATTCAAAGTAGTTACAAGTGGAGCTGTAGTCTGACAAGCAATGTCGTCCTTCACCATCATCACCTCCATATTGCCACCCTCATTCAAAACCCTCTACTTCTGAAACTCCCGCACTTTCCTGACCCCATAAGAAGATGCAGGACCTGAATTAAGATTATCATGAGTTTTGTTCTTACCCACCAAGAGATGATCATTATATCCCCCTGCACGAAGCCACATTCCATACAACAAGGTTTCCGTTATAGATAATTTTGATGAATGTGACACAACAGTGCACTCCTTATCCCCATGTCCCAAACAACCACAAAGATAACAAAAATTCGGTAAACGTTCATAGGAAAAACAAACCCATACATATTTTTCACCCCAATTGAGAACATGGAACCCCTCAGCAATGGCTTAGAAATCTGCATATTAACACGAACGGATAAACAATCTCCCCATGCGATTTCACCCTCATCAACATCCACTTCCTCAACAACTTCGATCTTTTCCCCGCAGCAAACAAGCCACAAACATAGTTCGTGCCATCAAAGGTAAATCATGGAGCCACACCCAAAAAGATATTGACGTGAATTGAATTTGCTTTACTTGTTCCCTGCCATCAACCTCTTTCATCAAAACCAAATGCTTATCAAATGACCAGGGACCCTCTCAAGAGAACCTTCTCCTTAGCCCTCATATCTTCAAAGTCAACAAGTATAAGATGATAACTTAAATCGTGAAATTTAACTCCCAGCATTAAGCACCACACTTTTCCTCATTGAATACATCCTTATTATAATTTTTCTTAGTAAATAACTTCATAATCAAACACTTATCACCACCAAGAATAAAATCCGGTAATTGTTCAGGCGCCACCACAATCTCCTCACTTTCTTGTTTAGTCAGCGATAGACGCTAGTAGAGATCCTTGAGAGAATCCTCCATTTTCTTAACCCAAATAAGCAGCATTGAAGAAATCCATAAACTACACTAGCGGCAGTGGAAAATCGCCTCTATGTAGGGGAGCCTAGAGAGGATCTAATACAATGCAAATTAATTTGTACAATATTCAAATAGACAAGTTTTGCACACGTCTTTGTAAAAAAGTAGACTTCATATTAAAAAAGTGTAAAAAACATTATTCTTTATTAATAAGATTCATTTTTAACAAAAAAAAATTTATACAAAATTTCTCTATTTAGTATTTATACCTAACACTACTCATATAAAATTATAAATATTGATAGCATTTTGCTTATTTATACACAACCCCTTTTGTGAAGTGGCGCAAACTCAAAGAACCGTCTTTGGAAAAGGGCGTAAAACCCTACCTAAACTCGACTAAACTCAACAAAAACCCTCTTCCCTTTGTGCCGCTCTGCATCAACCTCGAGAGGTACAAAAATGGTTCGCAGCATCAAAAGCGCGAAGAAAATCAAGAGAAAGAGCAAGGTTCAACTATCTTTCTTTCTAGATTCCTTAATCAACCGTTTAGTTATTTTAGTTGCCTTTTGGGCGACCTTTTCACACAACCTTCTCTCTCTCTCTCTCTCTCCTCGTGCAGGTCTCGGGCATAGGAGATGCATCTTCGTCTTCGATACCGTCGATGGCGGCGAAGGTGTGGCAACCAGGTGTGGATAAATTGGAGGAAGGCGAGGAGCTTGAGTGCGACCCCTCGACCTATAATTCCCTTCACGCCTTCCATATTGGCTGGCCCTGTCTTAGGTACCGCTAATTCTCTGCGCTGTTTCTTCCATTCAATGGCGACCCTGTAAGCCATATGTCATGATTTCCTTATATCTCTTTCTAGTTCCTATTTTGTAACTAGTTGTTCACTTTTGTATGCTTCCTGTATACTTGGGCTTTGCCAACGTACTTGATTCAATAAAATCTTATTCGTACCTTACCAAAAATAAAAAATAAAAAGATTCTCGGTGCCTTTTCTGTTTGATTACCGGGAAAGTGAAGGGAACCGGGTATAAGTTTCAACTTCGAGTTGTGGGTTTTTTGTTAAGTTGATCAATCCATAACGAGTCAAATGGGTTTTTGAATCGTGGGTTTAGGAATGAACAAGCAGCAAATGCAAAGAATCATTATTTAATTTTTATAGTCGTATTTGAATTTGATAGCTTAGATTTTGGATGTGATTTGCTGAGGTTGATAGCTTAAATTTTAGATGTGATTTGCTGAGGTTGATGGAGTCATTTTTTTGCACCTCAATGCTTTGGATGCTTACAGATTGAATAAAGTAAAAAAGCATTTGAACTATTCTCAAACACTGAATTTCGTTTTTAGGATTATTGAAATTTCCTCTCCATTGAGGATATAAAGGTTTTTTTCTTAGGCTTGTTGGGTAGGGAGGTTTCAAGCACCACCCATCCCTAGTTTATCTATTCTTTATGGAAGTCCCGCTTACTGTTAGAATTGAAAATTTTTTACAGCTTCGATATTGTACGTGATAAACTGGGGTTGGTCCGAACGGAGTTCCCACAAACAATGTATTTCGTTGCGGGTACTCAGGTGAGGTTTATTTCATTGCATTTTATGTATTGTTATGGAAGCATATATTCAGTTTAATCTTCTTCATGCGTAAAGTCGTCATTGATCCAAAGTGCAGTTGTATCGGGATTAAAAAATGTTTCCCTAATAGATGTAAGGATTATGTTTCTCCAGTGTGCAATACAGATTTCCCAAAGATTACCATAGTATCAAAATGTGGTTTCTGTATATAATTTAGGCAACACCTTTTGTCTGCAGAGGAAGAAAAATCACAATACAGATCTGTCTTAATATTAGGAAGAGGAATACTTGGTTTTTTTTTACCTCCTTTTTATAGTCCTTTGTCCTTTTCTCATCACATTTTGAACATTGTATCTCGACATCATGGTTCTTCTGCAGGCAGAGAAAGCTTCCTGGAACTCTATTGGAATATTTAAAATGTCCAACATCACAGGGAAAAGACGTGACCTAGTGCCTTCCGAACCTGCAGCTGGTAACTCTGATATGGAGAGTGACAATAGTGATAGTGACGAGGACGATGAGGATGAGGAGCTTGGTGGATCTGGGAGTCCGAGTTTGCAGGCAACATCTTGTTTCTTTTGAAATTCCGCTTATTTCACAAAAACAGAGATCCACACTCCTTGCTCTTCCCATTCTCTATTTACACTTTTCATTTATCTTGTTTCTTTCCCAGTTGCGCAAGGTAGCTCATGAAGGATGTGTAAACCGTATACGTGCTATGGCACAAAATCCCCATATATGTGCATCTTGGGCAGATAATGGCTTCGTGCAGGTTAGAATTCATGTCGTTATATTGTGGGGGTTTTCATGAGTTTCATGCCTATTTTGGGGTAGTTTTCTGTCTTGCTGTCCATGTAGCATATTACGTTATGGAATGTGATAATATGACTTCAGATTCTTGAATCTCAGGATTATGTCATGAAACCAACATATTTTTAGTTTGCATTGCATATTTACTTGGTTCTTAAGGTTGGAATATTTTTGTTTTTTTGATAAGTAATAAGAAATTTTATTGATATAAAGATAGGCGTAAGCCAGGTACACCGGAAGTATACATGTGAATACACTGCTTTAAGAACTAGAAACTGTTACAAGAAAATCATGGAAGCTGAGACCATTAAAATGTAAAGCAATGGCCCACGTAAATAAAGTATTCCATAAAAAGGTTCTTAAGGTTGGAAATTATAAACCTAACCCCTCTTCCCTCTCTCTCCTTCTCCCAGGGAAGGTGCTAATTAGAGATGTGTAATTTATGGTTAGAAACTTATGAATTAGAAACTTGCTAATAAACTTCTGTTTATAATATGCAGTTATGCACTAGGATAGGCCCCTCCAACTCTATTTAGCATTCATTTCTAGTTATACACCGTTATAAGTGACATGAAGGGTCTTAAAAAGCATCGGAATGCAACAAGATGGTGGTAGCAATCGAAAAAGATGCTCTATCCATTCAAATATAATGTTTTTACTTTCCAATTTTAAATGTCCCAAAATATTTGTACTATCTAGTACTCGAAATTTTTGCTTCACTTACTGTATTGTCCTCACAGTCCTCACAGTTTTCTAATAAACTAAAGGTTCTCAATATAAATCTCGCCCTTTGTAACATAAAATGGAGAACATTTTATGAAGATTACTTTCCTTTTTTACCTTTCTTCTATTATTGTTCCATTTCAAACCAAAACATCCAGTTTAAGACAGACTATTTAGGATAAGGCAAGATAGATAATTGAGATTTAATACGTGTTTTAGAAATTATGACATTTTATTTATAAAAAAAAAATTATGGTGTGATTAATCCAGGTATTGTATGAACTTGAAATTTGATTTGCAAGGTTTAGATTACAATAAAATTGATACTGCTATGTAGGTATGGGACTTCAGCTCTCATCTGAATGCTTTAGCAGAATCAGAAACACAAGGTGCTCAGGGGGCTTTGTCAGTTTTCAATCAGGCCCCATTAGTTAAGTTTAAGCACAAAGATGAAGGCTATGCTATAGACTGGAACCCTATTGTTCCGGGAAGGCTTGTATCTGGTACTGTTAGATGGTATTTTATTTTTATTCTTGATTTTGTACTTGTTTATTTATTTTTTGCTTCTTCCCTAAAAGAACCTTAATTACTAGTTGCTTAATGCATTTAATGTGACACTTTGGCAATGTTCTTCATGTGTGAAGGGGACTGCAAGAATTGTATTTATCTGTGGGAGCCTACATCTGATGAGGCATGGAATGTTGATACCATACCATTTATTGGTCATACTGCGAGTGTCGAAGATCTACAGGTATATAGTTAACCAGTGAATCTATAGTTGTTTAGGCTTCCCCTAAATGTAGTTGAATCTTGTAGCAGAACTGTTTTCCTTTATTTTTTAAAACTTGTAACCGTTCTTGTTCCATCTCTTCTCCTGTAGTGGAGCCCCACAGAACCTCATGTGTTTGCCTCTTGTTCTGTGGATGGGACTATTGCAATATGGGATGCGCGTTTAGGGAAGTCAGCGGCAGCATCTTTCAAGGCTCATAATGCAGATGTGAATGTTATATCGTGGAACAGGTTGCTAATAGTTCTGGTTGTTGCTCTATTTGAAAATCCTTATGTCTCATTTATGTGATGATCACTCTTGGCACTTCCTTGATT
Source organism: Juglans cinerea (assembly GCA_961763995.1). NCBI lineage: Eukaryota > Viridiplantae > Streptophyta > Magnoliopsida > Fagales > Juglandaceae > Juglans > Juglans cinerea. The sequence continues at coordinate 4,957,443 of CAUIVZ010000012.1, read as the reverse complement.
CTGATTAGGCTGGCTAGCTGTATGTTGGCATCTGGAAGTGATGACGGGACATTTTCTATTCGTGATCTCAGATTGCTCAAGGTACGGTCCAGTATAGGATATTCTATCATATTTTCTAGAAAAATATATGATCTATAATAAATATCAGTTTAAGGGCCATTGTTAGAATAGAGAGAGAGAGAGAGAGAGAGAGAGAGAGATTGTAGTATGCAATGAAGACATACTGCATCTTTAAAGAAAGTGCTTTGCCTCTTAGTATGCATTGTATGACACTTGAGACTACTAAAAAGGGGATAAGGCACTTGGCAAGGCCTTGTTTCATATGTGCATGCATGTGTTATGTATCTACATGCACAAGTATAAATTTTTTGGAGTCATAGAAGGGTTGACCTCTCTTTCTCTCTCTCTCTACCAAAGAAAGGATTGTAGGTTATGAAATGGGCTTTTTTCATGTTGATGATGCTGATGTTAAATGTGATTTTTCTTTGGGCAGGAAGGAGATTCTGTAGTGGCACATTTTGAATACCATAAACACCCTATCACATCCATTGAGTGGAGTCCACATGAAGCCTCTACTTTGGCTGTTTCATCATCAGACAATCAGCTAACGTAAGTACTATGCATGATAGAATGGATTGGTGCATAAACTAAGAATTGGTCATGCAAATATATAAGTTTTTTATTATTCTTCTTTGGATAGAAGTTCAGTCTTTATGTTACATTTTTCTGAGCTTTGTTTATTTATTTTTGATCGTTTGGGTTCATTGCATAGAATATGGGACCTTTCCTTAGAAAAGGATGACGAAGAGGAGGCAGAGTTCAGAGCTAAAACAAAAGAACAAGTAAATGCCCCTGAAGATCTACCTCCACAACTTCTGTTTATTCATCAGGTAACCCACTCCCCCTTCCCTTCCTCTTTTATCCGAACTTACCTCTTTAGTGAAATGATGAATTTAGAAATTCTATCGGTTCAGTGTGTTAACTCAACAATGCTTCGACTTTAAACAGGGTCAGAAAGACTTGAAAGAAATACATTGGCATTCACAGATTCCAGGAATGATCATATCTACTGCAGCAGATGGTTTTAACATACTGATGCCTTCAAACATACAAACTACCCTCCCCTCGGATGGTGCTTGAAACTCGCATATGATCTGTTGCTAGCTTCCTTCGCCAAATTGCAATATATGTTTTACAGCATCAATGGGATGGCATGCAGCAGCTGTATGTTTGCATGTGGCGTTGACCTGATGCATACATCTTGAATCAAGTGTAATCTGTCGTTTTTTTGTTGGTTCTTTTGAGTATCTTGGCCCTTGCCGCCAACCCTGTTTTGTGTTAAAGTTTTGCAGTTGCTCCCAAAAGTTTTGCGAATATCATTTCCCATTTTGTATTTAACGTACTTGTGACTTGTGAGGTTGATTAGAGAATATGACAACCTCGTGACCAGCTATTCAGTATGGAGTGGTGCTAGCTCAGTGTACCGCTTCATCTTACCGCAAGTTGAAAATCTCTTTTTTATTTTTCTTTAATTTTTTTATTCATATTTTTTTATCATTTGAAAACATTTTTAAAAAATATTAAAAAAAATATCAATACATTAATAGTCACTTTCTTAACTATTAAGTAAAGAAAAAAAATTAAAAAAAAATAAAATACAAGAGACTAGTTTTGATTTGCGATTAGGTTAATAGTTAGATACAGACTTAGGACTTGCAATTCTACCTTATCGGTTAGAAGACATGACATTTTCGTTATTATAGCCACTAATGTGGTGTGGTGGGCCCAATCCAAGTTTTGTGGGGGTCAGTTCACTACAGTCGCAATCTCTTACTTGAGCAAGGAAGATCTTTCAGCCTCAGGAATTAACAAAGAAACCAAAAGATTTGCATGGGAAGTTGGGATCTTGTTCTTCAGTTGTTTATCTTTTAGAAACTAAATATATTGTAAAATTTATTGATGACTTGCAAATTGTGTGCCTAATCTTATTTTGTTTTTATATTATTGGAGAAAATAGGTTTTTTTGGAGAAACGATATGATTTATTGATAGACCTTGTCAAATAAAGGAAATAATACGAGGACACTCCTCGAAATCAATACTATCATTTACTAAGGTACCGTTTAGATAATGAGTTAAGATAAAAGTTAAAAGTTGAATAAAATATTATTTTTTAATATTATTATCATTTTAAAATTTGAAAAAGTTGAATTGTTTATTATATTTTGTGTGAGAATTTGATAAAGTAGTAATGATGAGATAAGATGAAATACTTTCACTATCCAAATGGGGTATAACTCTAAAGATATGTGAGTGACGATATTTTAATCATGTGATGGTTTAGAGAAGATATGTGAAAATTAAAATATTTTGGGAGTAATGATATTTTAGGATAAGAGAATTGTAGGTTTAGGATATATATGAGTTATTAAGCATTTCAAGTTTTTAATTTGCAAAGTATGTGCTTAACTACAAAATTTGTGCTTATTTATAGGTGATAATCGTTATTTACTTGACACTGTTGTGAGGGAATTCGGAGAAGTTAAAAAGTTGAGAGAAATGAGGTTCATATGCTAGACTTTGCATAAAAGAAATGAACTGAAGTTGATTTTGAAAAAATATGCATGTTTTGTTATGAAAAGAAATTTGAAGCAACCTCAGTTATTTGCTCTTCATTACTCATGAAATATGTATAAAAGAGAAAATTATTTTGTCATGACTGGTGTAGACATGAGCAAAGTTTTGGCATTCTATTTCTAAACTTTGCAAAAAGAGCGAATATGAAATTTGAAAATTTGTACTTGTTGTATGAAGATGCTCGGAATCTGTTTTGATTATGGGAAAATGATATGATTCTGCTCAGTACTTTGTTTTGATAAGATGTGGCGTCTAGGGATGAAAGAAAAATCGGTGAACCGGACCGAGTTCGGTCCAGTTCTAAATTAGTTCGGTCGGGTACCGATTCTATTTTTTTCAAAACCGGTCAAAATTTGTCCGGTTCTGATTTTCCTTTTCTAACATCGAACCAAACCGGACCTGATCGGTTCATATAAATATATATTTTTAATTTTTATATTATATAAAATACTTTCTCTATGATTTTTTATATTATATATAATTTTGATATCTAATATATATAAGTATATATAAAATAATATTATATTATACGCTAAATTACTAATTAAAATAACATTAAAATTTAAAATCCTATAAAAATAACTATATATTATATTATACTATAATATATTATATATATTATAATATATCATTGTAGTCAATACAATTATAATATACTACAATATATTATCACTATATTATTATATAATATCATATATATAGCAAAATTGGATCGAAACCGGTAAAAGTAAAACCGGAAGTACCGGTGTATAGGTATAATCGGGTATTGATTCTTCAAATATCATAACTGGTGTTTATCGGTTTAGTTCTAAAATATGTCTAAAACCGAACCGAACCGGACCGGTTACACCGCTAGTGGCATCTAAAAACCTTTGGCATGACATTCTGATTTTGTATCTGACTCTACTATACTCTGACCTTACCACGAGTGTAAAACTGTTGCCTCTGTTTGGGTTGGTACTAACTTCTTTGTCTCTGAGTGCACATACTTTGAAAACAAAGTGATTTTTCTGTGTAGTCTTTCTTGTGTACACACTTGGAGTTTCAAGAATAATAAGGGGAATATTCACTTTTGTCTCTACCTTGTTTGGCCACGGGGATAGCACAACACTACCACGGGGGTTAAATATGATATCTGTTCTAATATGATATTATGTTACAATATGATATGAGATGATATTTTGATGATGTTTTGTTATGCTATGCCAAAAAATTTTATTTTTGAATATGAACATTTTTAACTGTCGCTCGGATATTTTGATAACATGTTCTGATTTTGCATTTTGAAAATATAAATATTTTGTTATGCATTTTGAACTCTGTAAATGCTCATGTTTACATACTAGTATATGTTTTCTACTTGCAGAGTTGTTGATAACTCACCTCTTATCTCTACAATATTTTTTAGATGATTTGATTGTTTCAGTTGAGGATCAAGATTAGAGAGCATGGGCAAAATTATTTAAGTATAGTGAATTAAGCACCAAATGATGCCATGATTATTGGAGAATTTTATTCAGTAAGTTTGTCGTGTTCTGATGAGGTAATATGTTGAGAGGTTGACATTTATACTAAAACTTTGTGGTATTTTAGTTAATTATTTTGGAATAATTGGTTTTAGACATTGAGATATATGTGTACTTGGGAATTTGAAGCTTATATTTGTATGGTGAGATATGATTTTAAGTGAGAAGATGTAACTCTTTGACCCATCCGGAACTGAGGCCTTACACAAATGCAGGGCTGAGCCCACACCCACGAGAGCCCATGGATTAAAGGACAAAAGCCCATCGAAGAAGGGTCAAAGATCAACAACCATCGCGTGACAACCTAGAATTCAAAGGGTAGGTCGCCTGATCACCGAATCTTGTCTCATGGCGCGATCTCCTCTGATCTTTGTTGGATTAGTAATCCATTATGGAAGTTAATACCTTGGTCAATTATTACGCTCACCTATTATGCGGATGATTATCCCAACCATTATGTCATTAATTGGTGATTGATTAAGTGAGGGTTTGAATTCGTAGGCTGTTAAATTGCTGCTATTATACGTTGTTAAATTGCTGATGTTACTTTACTTTTTTTTTAAATTACTGATGCAAAATAAGATAATTTGATAGTTATAATGAGAAATTTAAGAAAAAAAAAAACCAACTTAGATTGTTCGTTGACCCATTTTCTCTCTTTCCATATATTTGAAAAGAGTAACGATAGTAAAAACAAGCTTCATTTAAAATTTTGAGATGAACTGGCTTGTTGCTCGCATTTACAAGTGGCGTCTTTCTTCTTGAATGGGACTACTTTTAGTGACTTTTTATGCAGGTTTTTTCCTGCTCTTAACTTCTAATTATATGTCTCCCTAATTAATTATGAGGATTAATTATGAGCATGTATGATCAATGCATAGTTGTTAGATATATGGGATATTTCCTTCTTCTTTTGTGTATATAAACTATACTTTGTGCTTTATGTAGGTTGAGGGATTGCTTATGCTAATACACATTTTGTAACACTCAATAGTTATTGAATAATAGTGTGATGGGCGAAAAGGAAGATGGACCACCCAGGCCTTCTACATCGATTGGACTCACCCAGGTATGATACACATTGGTTATTTGAAAATATCGTAGCTTCAGATATTTTGGTGGAGAATAGTTAATCCATGATTTATTTGTATATTATAGGGATATTATGGAACTGTAAATCTATATAACCTGCCATATATGATGCCTCCAAATACATATCCACATCCATATCCATATGCTTGGGGTAGCCAGGTAAAGTTATTTTAGTATATTAAATTTTTTGTTTTTGTTTTTGTTTTTTTTTTTGTGTGTTGGTTTGAGTCATTCTAACAAAGTGGATTTTTTGCAGCAAATGCCACGGCCACCCTTTGGACCAAACATGACATCCCCTCTGGAGAGTAATCCGAGGGAGTTGAATAGAGGTGAAGATAAAACCCAGGTAGTTCATTTGAGTCTCTTTTTATGATTTTTCCTTCTACCTCCGTATTTTCTTGAATAACATGCATAGTTAAAAATGCAGCATTCGGCGATGCCACCATGTGTGCCAACTATGCCGTACCCATATTGCGCAAGTGAGTCATCAACTACGCCATCCAATGCTGCAGGTGAAAAGTTTTTAGGAGGTACACTTTTATCCATATGGTTTAACCTCCATTGTATATATATATTAAAAATAGCAATGTTCCTAACCATGCAATCCCTCTTGTCAGAAACATATTCATATCCACATCCATATCCATATGCTTGGGGTAGCCAGGTAAAGTTATTTTATTATATTGATTTTAGGGTTGTGCGTGGGTTTGAGTCATTCTAAGAAAATGGATTTTTTGCAGCATCTGCCACAACCACCGTATCTGCCACATCCACCTTTTGGAACAAACATGCCATCCCCTTTCTCGACTAATTCGGATGAGTTGAGACGAGGTGAAAATACAACTCAGGTAGTTCAATTGACTCTCTTTTTATGATTTTTTCTTCTACCTCCGTATTTGCCTTACTGAATAACGTGCATTCTGAAAAAATGCAGCATTCAGCGATGCCACCATGTGTGCCAAATATCCCCTACTCACATTGCGCAAGTGAGTCATCAACTATGCCATCCAATTCCGTAGGTGAAAAGAATTTAGGAGGTACACTTTTTTAACCATATGAGTTAACATCCACAGTATATATAATCATTTGATAATGTTCCTAACCATGCAATCTTCATTGTCAGAAACTGGATCCGACATAAATATAGAGCCAGATGCAGAGGGGATGAATGAAGTATTAGATGATGATAACAGAGTCGAGCCTCCAACATCTGGTATGCAATTTTCTACTGATAAAGAGGTTTTAGACTATTACAAACGATACGCCAAACAAGAGGGTTTTGGTGTTATCATAAAAAGGACGAAGAGATATCTGGATGGGGATGCGAAGTATGTGACCATTGGTTGTGCACGTAGTGGCAGGTACTATCCTAGCCACAGTAATTTATCAAAGCCACGACCAATGACAAAAACTGATTGTAAGGCAAAGATAAATGCTCGCTTTGTGAATGGGGTATGGGTGTTGACTAGTGTTGATCTGGTTCATAATCACAGTACCGTTAGCCCACTGAAATCTAGATTTTTTAGATCTCACAAATGTTTGGATGAATATAGTCAGAGAATGCTCGATTTGAATGATAGAGCGGGTATTCGGATGAATAAAAATTTTCAAGCACTTGTGACTGATGCGGGGGGGTTTGAGAATTTAGCTTTTCAAGAAAAAGATTGTAGAAATTTTATTGACAAAGCTAGATATTTAAGAATGGGTAAAGGAGGCGGTGAAGCACTAAATGACTACTTTAAGAGAATGAGGAAAATTAATGATGACTTCGTTTCCGTCATGGATGTGGATGATGAATCTAGAATTAGGAATGTGTTTTGGGCTGATGCACGAAGTTGGGCGGCATATGAGTACTTTGGAGACGTTATCACGTTCGATACAACGTACCTAACAAATAGGTACGGGATGCCCTTTGCTCCTTTTGTTGGAGTAAACCATCATGGGCAGTCCATACTCTTAGGGGCAGGCTTGATTTCAAGCGAGGATACAAGCACCTTCGTGTGGTTATTTGAAGCATGGTTAGAATGCATGAATGGCAAGGCACCCGCAGCCATCATAACAGACCAAGACAGGGCAATGAAGAATGCGATTCAAATTGTATTCCCGAATGCAAGACATAGATATTGTCTCTAGCATATAATGCGGAAACTACCTGAGAAATTGGGATCCCACTCGGCATATAACACAGGGTTGAAGACTGCAATTCAGAGTGCAGTCTTTGACACACAAAATTGCGAACAATTTGAGGAGAAGTGGGTGCAGTTAATTCATAAGTATGACCTTATTGATAATGCATGGTTGCAGGGGTTGTACACCGAGAGGTCATTTTGGGTACCAGTTTACTTGAAAGGTGTATTCTGGGCTGGTATGAGCACTACCCAACGGTCTGAAAGCATGAACGCCTTCTTTGATGGATATGTGCATTCCGGTACGACATTGAAAGAATTTGTCGATCAATTCGACAATGCTTTGAGGAAGAAGGTGGAGGCAGAGACGACATCTGATTTTCAGTCGTGTAACCAAACCATCCCATGTGTATCCCTATTCAAAATTGAGAGCCAGTTTCAATCAATGTACACAAATGCAAAATTTAAAGAAGTCCAAGTGGAGGTTTGGGGGATGCTTTTATGTAACCCTACACTTGTGGGCACTGAAGGGTGCATTTCCACCTTTGATGTTTTCGAAGAAATCTCTACACCTGATGGACAGTCCAAAATTGTGAAGTACATAGTGTACTTTAATGAAGACAAATGCGAAGTTAAATGCACGTGTGCCCTGTTTGAGATGAGGGGGATTCTCTGTAGGCATGGATTGAAAGTATGTCAAATAAAGTACATTCATGTGTTGCCAGATAAATATGTGTTGGATAGATGGAGGAAAGACTTAAAGAGAAGATACACACTTGTTAAGAGTAGCTATGATGATTTACGGGTCAATGCGGATGCACGACGGTATGAGCTTGTCGTTAAAAGATGTCTAAGATTTGCGACGCGGGTATCTCGAAATGATGACCATGTGAATGCATTCTTTCATATGTTGGATGAGTTTGAGCATAAGTGTGTAGGATTAGAGCCTGAGTCCGGTTCAACAAAGTTAAAAGAGAACGTGGTTGCCGATAAGGATAAGAAAATATTAAGCCCGAACGTTGTTCGGAGGAAAGGGAGACCGCCAACGAGAAGAAAGGTCCCAATGGTTGAGAAGGCTACAAGGAAGAGAATGAAGACACAGGTATTACATTTTGCATCGTCAGTTGTGTAGAATTCTGGTGGAAGACTTACATATATTGTTCCTAATAGATGTAAATTTTTATTTTCCAATTTAGACTTACAGGAATCTATTTGACGAAGATTCATTTAATATTGACCTGCCGGTGTCAGAAGTTGGTGCTACCGTTGATGAGGTTGTTATCCCAACGCAATGTAGTACTCTAACACAAGTAAGGCCTCTGGCCGATGACGAGGTGTGAGGTTATTCCCACCTTTTGGCATATATATTTTTCTGTTTTTTATGTAATCTGAGAAATAATTTTGATATTTTTAATATTTTCAGGCTACGCCAAGCTTGCCCCATGGAACTTAGCCTACATACTGTCCTCTTTTTTTGATTAGCATTGGCCTGCTAATTGTGTATATGTGTTTTGGAGATCTTAGTCTTTTGGGAACTATGGTGGAAGATAGAGTTTGGGCATTTTGTCTGATAGCGAATATGGTGGAAGCATCCTGAGTTCTCTAGTTTACTATTGATGGATTTTGACTTGAGCATTGGCCTGCTAATTGTGTATATATTATTTTGGAGATCTCAGTATTTTGGGAAGTATGGTGGAAGATAGAGTTTGGGAATTTTGTTTGAAAGCGAATATGGTGGCAGTTCATTTAAGTTCTGTAGTTTACTATTTCCAGCTACATTGCAGGATAGCTGTTTACAGCACTTGTTACTAGCTTTTTCTGCTGTTGGTAAGTGTGAGACATTTTGCAAATTATTTGGTATGAGTTTTAACTAATTCAGACACTAACATTGCTGACACAATATTGTTTTTGTTAGGCTCTCAAAGTTTATACAATATTGCTGACACCCAATTCTAGAGTTCAGGAGAAACACTTATGTTTCTATCACATTATGACGTGGAAGGATTTCAAGTTTCAGGACTGATAAAAGTAAGTTTCCTAAACCATGCCACCTTGTTTCGTTTATTACTTCATGTTTTATTTGTTACTTAGGCTGTTCTTCTTGTTCTTTGTAGTTTTTTAACTATTTTCATTTTGTCTTGCACTATATTCTGTTCAAACTCAGTAGTTACAGGGAGGAACTTCAACGTTTGTCTTTTATTACAGTAGTTACTGTATTTCATGTTTGTGTTCCTTCTGGTTGTTGGCTATTCTGGAGTGTTTAAAGTGGATCAGATGCCACATCAGAAGATTTGGACTTACATGCTTGAGTATACTGGAAGTGTGAGACCAAAGCATACGAGGCCCTAGCAAATGCTGAGAAAGTATGGATGCACTCATGATTGTACAGACATTTTTTTTAATGATCTCAGCTGCTGTCAGCCACTCTTTTTTTTATTCAAGTTATGATTTTTACATTAGTTTGGGGCCATAGATGTGAAGGAGATTCTGAAATCCTCAAGTTGGGTGATATTGTTGGAATGGACATTAGCAGGTTTTATAAAATGGGATGAATTCTGGTCGGGAAAGTCCTTCGCTTGAAGCATACGAGGCACTTTAACATGTTCAGCTTCCCTAATGGATTATCAGCGACACCATTTGACAGAAGATCTGGAGCAAATATAAAATGGGAAGAGTTTCCTGAGAAGGTTGCAGTACAGATGATTGATGAGGAGGTAATACTAGACTGTATTCACAACCAAAACCTTTTTACATTTGGAACCAAATTATATTTTTCCTGATTCATACCATTTTGCATTTTCCAGCTTGTCCACACCTGGCTAACCTCTGTATTGTGGGGGACATGCAGTAAATGGTGTCGCTGAGGCTATGGTACTACGTATGAATTTATTCATTAAAAAGAAACTTCTACTGCATATTATGGGGGACATATTATCTTAATAATTTATTCATTAAAAAGAAACTTCTACTGCATATTATCTATAGCCCAACAGGATGGATTTGTTGGTGCCAACTAGGGAACTTACTACTGCATATTAGCTTTATCAATGAAGTTAACATGTCATTATTAAGAATATATAAATCCATGATAATGGTGACAAAACAAAGAAGTTATCTGCTCAAGTGCTCATTGTAAGTACTTATCGTTTCTATATAGAAGGATCATGTTAGTCATACAGCCTATTATAATTCACAACTTGGACTGATTAAATTATAATGAACAGGGCTTGGAGATTCAATGTATAAGAGGATTACAGTAGAGTACTTTGATCCCGGGCAATTCCTCCCAATTCCTCTCAACCATGGAGATGTTTATTTGGTAGAGTGCTGAATGAAGTATTATGGCAATGAAATGAGACTATACTGATGGAGTAGAGTCTGGAGATGTTTTGGCGAATTTGTAACAAACTCTTGTACAAACATATTGAGTAATTGATTGCGTCAGTTCTGTGCTTGAACCTCTATGGACATGGGTTGTGATGGTACATTGACTATTTCATTTTAATGGTTTTTTATATTTTGAAGCAACTGGAACCAGTCAAACATGTTTGTGTTTAATTGAATAATAGCTGATGTTTGTGTTAGGATCTGGGGCCATTTATGTTTACTTGAATAATAGCATCTGTTTGTGTTTTGGTAATGTTTTTCCCTAAACACTCAAACACAGTCACTCGCATGATTGGTTTAATTAATGTAGATAATTACATATGTTTTTCATTAAATTCTTTTACTAAAATCTGGTTTTGTGGCAGCTTCTTTCTGAAGAGATGAGTTTTTAGTTGAATCTGCCTTCATGGCTTTACAGCAGTATTGCCACTGCATTCTTCCTTGAACTTGTAGTTATTGTTGTGTTTTTAGGATGTGGTTTGGCCGTATTTCAGAGACTTTACAGGTAGCCAGTTTTGTGATGTTCGTGATTTTGTTAGGAAGAAAAAAAAAAGTCAATGTATTAATGTATTAACTTTATAGTTTGAAGCTTATCCACCAAACGCTTCATTTAAAAAAGGTCGTGATGATGATGAATCAATGTTTACACTTTCAAGGATGTCCCAGAGCATTACTTTTTGTTGGTGTATTGTTAGCAACCAAAGAAGAAAGAAGAAGAAATGGGTGGATTTTATTATAAGTATTAGTGTTGTGATATTATTATCTGTTTTTTTTTTTTTTACAATTCACTTCGTTTACTTTATTATTAACTTATTAGTGTTGGCCTGATTTGAAAGTATGTCTGGAGCTATATAGTTCAAACCGTGGCTTGAACTTGAAGGCAGGCTTGTCAATGCCAGCAAAGGCATAATGTGCTTCAGTTTTCCATACATCTTACTCGCAGCAAATACTCATGATTCTATGCCAACCGTAGCTTTAATACTCATGTGCTTCAGTTGAACAAAGAATTATGCTCTGTACCAACTACACATGTAAAAAATGGCTATGCCAACTACACGCAAAACAAAGTGAACTTCATATACATATAAGCTGTCATAATTATATTCATAGATAATATATCATACACGTTAGGATTCCATCAGTCTATTTTCATTTATAACCACTCGGCATCTACATTCAGAACCAACCAAAAACAATTACAACTGATACAATCCAATATAGACACAACAAAATACGTACAACCCTATTCTCTACTATCCTTTTATGAAGGTCGTCATCTTGCTTCTGCAGCGTTTTCTCTCTCTCTAATAGTTTGTCCTCTTTTTTTTGAGCTTCATACTCACGCAACAACAAAGCATCCTCCCTCTTCCGAATTTCATTCTCTCTTGTCAGGTACTTCTCAGATATTACTGATTGAAGTATATCTGCCCAAATGAAGAATTGACATCTTGTTTCCCCCTGTGTATAATTCAAGAATTTCAAATTTCATTACAATAATTATTTTGGTACATGCATTCAACTGCAATACAAAAAATAGGCAAATTATTTACCGTTCCATAAGTCGGACAAGCATAAAATTTCCTTCCAGGATTTTTGTGGGTGTGGTAGATCTTTAATGGCGCTTTCAAACCACACCAACAACTCGGTGATTCCATTTCAATATCATTAACTACACATGATGACGATTGACTCGATGCCATAGTCGGTCTACGTGATGAAAGAGAGATGACTACTTTTAAGTGCAACACTGAGATTACAATTTGCAGACATTATAGGGGAATGCTAACAACAAATCTAGGTGCTTCTAATGTTTGACATTATTATTTTTTTCAAACCAAGTATAAATCTATCTAAAAGCAGTTAAGATGCATGTTAATATGCTAACAAGATGAATAGAATCTGTGTGTATCTATTGTTTGACATTAATTGATTTTTTTCCCAACCAAGTATAAATCTATCTAAAAGCAGTTAAGATGCATGACTCTTGTTTATTAAAAAGACAGAAAGCCAGAAATTGAAGAGGTATTCAAAGTTAGAATTTCTTAGGTTATTGAGAGTCATGAGTGCAGTTTCTGATCTTTGCCATTAAACATTTTTTAGTTAATATATCCCCAGCCTTGCGAAGTAGACATTTTTACACTTTAATGAAGAGAGCTCCAAATTTGTTTTGTTTCTCATTGTTTATATTGATATGCAATCTTGGTAAATGCAGGCTCATTGTCATTTTACAATATAAAACGTATGTGTGTGTTGTTCATAAATAAAGTAAATATATTAAACTCTATTGACACAGTGCCAACTCTAAAAGGTTGGAACAAAATACGTTCTTTTGTTCCTATAATGTCATTCATACATTGTTCATCATTTATAATTTTTTTTCATAGAATTCTGGTCATTGTTTATCTTTGTCTTCATTATTTTTTTTTTAAAAAAAAAACAAAATTTAAAAAAAAAAGTTTTGGTTTTTGTTTGGTAGCTACAATTGAAGTTGAACCCAAGAGTCCTTTGGGAGGTGGAAATCAAAAGGTCCTCTGGGAGTTAAAAATCACAAGTTCTTTTATGCAACAAATGATCATTTAAATTGTAGGGGGAGTGTAAGAGATGGGTAAGTGAATGAACACAATGGGTGAAGTGAAAATATTGGCATTGTCTTTATACGAATAGTAAAATTAAGTAACCGATATAAAATGGGTGAAAAAACTAAGGTAATTAAATCCTAAATGTAAAAGCTAATACCTTAACGCAACCAATCAAAATCTCAGCTTTTATGTAGATTTCAATTTTAATTAGAGAGAGAGAGAGAGCTATTAGATTATGAGTAATTACTTGAAATTAAAAATTGTAGTAATCAAGAGATGGTTTGACCTACAAGCTTTATAATGGAACATCTTGCTGCTGCTATTCATGATATGCAAATAGTTAAAGATTCTTGGTGCTGACGCTAGATCGGTCAGATATGGCATTGTTAATGATAATGAGAGTGGTCCCAAGTGGTGATGGACAATTTGTTCACTTCACTTCACTTTCCGTATGCACCCAACTTTTGTAAAAAAAAAAAAAAAAAAAAAACCCTTGGGAGTTCAAAGCAAGTTGTTATGCATGAACAATTCGGAATGAGAGCCTACAACCGAGATTCTACAAAGCAAAGCAAAGCCCCCCCCCCCCCCAGTTTGTAACTTATTGATCACTTTCTGGCTTAGGATTGTTGTTCAAGTTCTTCACTTCAATTATTGTGGTAAAGAAAAGGGAAGGTTAGTCAATTTCTTATTCTAATAAAGCTTCTAATTTAAAAATCCTAGCAATGACCAACTCACATCTATTTTAGGTCACATATTCAAGTTCCTCATCTACTTTGAAGTTTCAAATGCTAACACAATTGAGATTAAGTACCCCCATACAAATTGGGTATTCTAACACTCCCCTTGATCTACTATGTTGTTCATGCATCAAGAAGAATCAAAAGAACAAAGAAAAACCTATATGGAATTATACATATGAAAAAAAGGGCACTATAACATTGCTCCTGTACAAGCATGTGTTGAAGAGATGTTGACAAGGCATATAAATCCAAATAGCTGTTATAAATGTGAAGAAGTGTCTAAGATGCCAATTTATTAGTCAGAACCATTTCGAAAATCTGAGCACATCATTATTAGTGCTCCATCTAAGGAGAATATCAATTCTCTGTGACAGCCATGATTTATGTTCTTTTAAAATCTAAGATGCCAAGTTATCCAAGCCACTATCAAGCACATTAGCTTCTCTGGCATAAAATATTTTGGCAAATTGCTAACTGTTTACTTGGCAATTATTTTACATTCAACATTCAACATAGTTCATAACAGAGATCTTTTACAAAAACAAAATGTAATTTACAATGGATGTTTCCTAATTTCTAAAGGGTTTTTTATTTGGAGTCCAAAAAAGTTTTCAGTCATCGGCTTTTGCTTTTGTGCATTGTACCATAGAAATGATACATGGCCATTAACATTTTAATTCAGACGCAGAGCATAAAAAAAATCCAGAATTTAATATGTAAACATGTGCGACAATTCAGAGTCCCATTAAAGTGTGTCTCCATAAAAAAATGCAGCAATTCTGAGCGAACAAAGGTAGACATTTCAAACGAATTGCAAAAAAAAATTACCTTTCACGGAGATTTCTTCAAACTTAAGGGGCTGAGGGAGATGGGTCTTTAGCTGAATCCGTCCGCGTGTACCTAACAAAAAATGCAGAAACTCTGAGAGAGACAGACGCAGCATTGACACAAAGGTAGACATTTAAAATGAATTGGGAAAAAAAAATACCTTCGACGAAGATTTCTTCTACTGAAGGGGGTGAGGGAGATGGGTCTTCAGCGGCTTGGGGCTGAAGGGGGGAGAGAGAAAGGGTATGAGGTTCGAGATGTCTGAGGGAGAACGAGGGTGAGAGGTTTGAGGCTCGGAGAAATTTTCTAGGGTTCTGGATTTTGAGGATTTCCTAGGGTTCGGGAGATTTTGGGGTTAGGGCGTCGGGGTGAGAAAGAAGGCGTGAGAGAGAAGAGTATGAGGTTCGAGATGTCTGAGGGAGAACGAGGGTGAGAGGTCTGAGGCTCGATGCATTCTTTCTAGGGTTCGGGATTTTGGAGATTTCCTACGGTTCGGGAGATTTTGGGATTAGGGCGTCGGGGTGAGAAAGAAGGCCTGAGAGAGAAGAGTATCAGGTTCGAGATGTCTGAGGGAGAACGAGGGTGAGAGGTCTGAGGCTCGTAGACGATTCAGATCGTTGTGCCAGTGTCACTCTGAGGGAGAAGAGGGAGGGAGATGCGCGAGTCACTCTGAGGGAGAAGAGGAAGAGTAAGCAGCTCGGGATTGAGCAAGAACCGTGACATTGGCAAGAACCGGGTTCGGACACGTCAGGAGTGTGCCGTGCGGTTAGAGAACCGGGAGTTGAATAGAGTTTTTGATCTATAAATATAGGTCAAAAGACACGCTTGAGGTGAGCTCTGATCTCCATTTAGTGGAAATACTCTCCAGATTATACACTGACTTAGGCATCAGAAGTATCCCTAAACACTTCCAGTCCCCTTTTACTTTATGATTGTAGATTACCGGAAGAGGTTGTTAGCGCTAGGAAACACGTACTCAACACTGATGTCTATAGCTTCAGTTGGCTTCTCTTTGAGTTTTTAAGTGGAAAACATTTTCCATCAAAAAAAAAAAAAAAAGTCTAAAACATTTTACCAATAGTTCGCTTGTGAATGCTAAAAAGAACATACTAAAAAATTTAGATATGGTGCGATAAGTGCAATTAACGATCATGTAATCCTGGTGGGTGGAGTGGGTGGTGTCAACCAGCAATTGCTAGTTGTGAGGATCCTTGCTTTAGTGTGCATAAAGGATGATCCGAGGGAAAGACCAACCATTGTTGATGTTACCAAAGAACTCAAACGAATTGAAAAACCTATATTTCTTTGTTGTCATCAGCTAACAAATAAAAGTACAATTTTTTTTTTTTATAAACTTTGCATTGAATTAAAAGATAGAATACAAGAAGAGAGGGCGGGGGACTTGACAAAAATTCCTTTACAAAAAGTGCAGTGATTACAATAGAAAAAAAAAATGGGCGATAGGACCAATAAATTAGACCTGAGCCCTTCTTCGTTGGCTTGTGAGGGGACCGTTGCAGTAATCCAACTAGTTGATTTTTTTTTAAATGCGGTTGTGATCCACATCCGTGAGAGTAGCACTACAACTAGGGGTTTAAAAAAAATCGATAAATCGGTCCGTAATAGCAAAACCGGTCAGAACCGGTTCGGTTCTGGTTCTAGGCTTTTTAGGCTCGGATCGGACCAAACCGGTTCCATATAATATATATTTTAACATTATATATAATATTTTTTTATATTATATATAATTATTATATATAATAATATAAATTATAATTATATATAAAATAATGCTATTATAATTTATAAAATAAAAGTTTAATCTTAAACATAAAAATTTAATTCATCATATACTTTAAACGTAATATATATATATATATATATATATATATATATATATATATATGCATATGGCCAATTTTCAAGTTGTACAGAAATAAAGTTCTGCATATGTCTCTGCTTTATTTTCCTTAATTAATGTAAATAATTAAGGGCATGTTTGGTAACCAAAACAAAACATAAAATTTTCATCTCATCTCATCTCATCATTACACCTTTTTCAAATCTCCATACAAAATATAATAAACAATTTAACTTTTTCAAATCTCAATTCAACTTTTTCAAATCCCAATACAATAATAATACTAAAACGTAATATTTTAAACACTAAAACAAAACACAAAATTCTCATCTCACCTCCCAAACCTACCAAAAAGTACTGACCCAATTTATACGATATGTTTTCACTCTCTCTCTCTCAATTTGCCGTAGCCCTTTGATTTAGGACATTGCCGTCTCCCTTCTCTCTCTCTCTATCTCCTTCTCTTCGAGTTTTTGTTTCTCACTTGGCTCTGTCGTCTTCTTCTTCTTCTTCTTCTTCTTCTTCTTCTTCTCTCTTCTCTCTCTCTCTCTCTCTCTCTCTCTCTCTCTCTCGCTTCTCTTCGAGTTTCTCACTCGTGGGCCGTGGCTCCGTCATCTTCTTCTCTCTCTCTTTCTCTCTCGTGCTGAAACCCTATCTCCTGTCACTCTTCCTCTGCCGATCGAAGATCTGTTCCTCGTGGCCGTCGTCTTTTACTTGACAAAAACCAAAGGTTCGTATTTACACTTCCAAATCTTTTTTTTTTTTTTTTTACAGTGTTTTAGATCTGTAAGCATGTGGGAAAGGATTAGGGTCTATTTTGGGATTGTTTTTAAACGTGGGGTTTTATTTATTTATTTGGGTCTGTTATATGCTATTATTTTGCTAGATCTGCTATTTTTCTAGTATTGGCTTGCTTTCTACGTCTGGGTTTTTGTTCTCTCTGTTAATTTTGTGTTTATTTTAATGTGAATGTTTGAATGGAGTACTCTTTGTGTAGTGTTTTTATGGTTTAGATCTAGATTTGTGAGACCTAGTAGGGAGGAGTGAAAATATTCATATCCACAGAGTCTCCTAATAAGATCTGGATTTGGATTTGTGAGATCTAGATCGTGGGCATAAGTTTTAGATGATGTTGAATCCATTTTCTTATAACAGATTTGATACTAAACTCGTATGTACTTTATTTAAAATCATGATAACTCTTCCAATCAATAATAGAGTTCTGTAGTAGAAATTGGTAATATTGGAGTTATTAGAAGTTGAAGATTTTAAAATGCTTACCATAACAGCTCCTTTTATTGGTTTCAATTACCTATTCAACAATTGCTTCAACTAAATATAATATCAACTTACCTATAAAAAAATGATACTTCTGTAACTTGATAGACAACACAAGTACTGACATATTGTTGCTCTGCTAATGGTTTAGATATGTATTGGACATCATTTTAAGCTAGGCTAATCTTCTTAAAGCTTTTGTTGGCTGTCCTGCAATATATTGGACACAATCTCAATTAAAACAAGAAAGAAAACTATGACTAGAAAACAGGAGGTTTTATACTCTGTGAATTAAATGCATTTACTTGGTCAATTCTGAACAGAGAGAGCAAGAAGTTCTAAGTTGCCTCACTAGCTGTTGCATTAATTGAGTCATGGATTCCACATTAGTTTTGAATAATATATCATTCTTATTATATCAATGTGTATTAATTTATTCTCTTATATATTGCAGCAGGAGTACTCCTACTAGTAGTAGTAGTTGTTGTTGTTTCCGTCTTCATGATTATGGCTGTAATATAAGAGTGATCAAGACTCCTATCATTGCAGATAGCATATATATATATATATAATAAGCATTTGATAAGCATTTAATATTAGCATCCCAAAGCACCTTTGAACTGGACCCGTTACACCCCGAAGTGCAACCACTAAGTTTATGTTTCCCCTAAATTCATTTGCTCCCCAAGCCGTTTCTTTCCACATTTTTTTCACGATATCTACATTTATGTTTCAGTCATTAAACCAACTTAGGTAGAAAACATAAACGTATAACAGAGATCAAAACAAAAACAAACTAGTTAAAACTCATTTTGTTGAGGAGAGGACTTCTAGAGCAACTCTAGGGCTGAGAGGAATGGTTACACTAATCATGACCCAGCTTACTCTATTTATTTATTTGAGAATATACAAAAATAAATCTACAAAGTAATGTGGCTTGATGTAGTATGTCAGATTGTAAAGTTAGTTTAGTAGATCTAACGGATCACGTAAAGCTATATCAGTTTATGGATTTATTTTTATGTAATCTCTTTGTGGTTGTAGTAGTTTTTTATTTATTTTTACAAAAGTATGATTTTGACCAATTTGACTATTTGAATATTGTGTATTTTTCTTTTAATAATGCTGAAGAAAACCGATGAATACTTTTACAATAGTATGCTAAAGACACTGTATCCTAGAGAGAGGGAATATCTGCCATCAAAATTGACTGAATTGGTATTCAAGAGCATGAGCATGAGCTTGGAGGTTTTGCATCTTGGTTTGACCTGATTAAGAAGCCAAGGTGCAAACTTAGATACAATACTTAAAATGGAATGCAGAATGCACATCTCAATGGTTATCCTAAGGTTTACTGTGCTGATATGCCTTTGCGAGCGCTTCTATGACTTCAGATATGTTCAATCCTTTTCATCAAAGTATTAGTATGAAAATGTTTAATTTAAGGAAAGGAATTGTTGTCGATAGGCTGACTGGTTTTCATGATCTGGGAGGAAAAGACGATTTCATCACAGACACACTGTAGGTGCTACTAAGTAGTGTATCGAAGTGCACAGTTTGGTTTTTGTATCAATATGCCTTGACACAAGGGACTTCAAATGATATCCTATGTAGTAATCCATTTTATATGAATACTCAAACTTTGAAACTCAAACATTAAGTGCACACGTGTTTGTGTATCAATTAGGGCAGAGAGAGGGAGAGAATGTATGAGATTAAACTAAATGAGAGAGAATGTATGACTAGGATAAATGAGTTTTGCAGCAATAGAAATGACAAATCAGTTATTTTCTACTGTTAGCTTCACCCAAGAAAACTACTAGTAATCTCCCTGTATTCTCCATTCCTTTGCTTTTTTAATCCTTCTAGTTTCTCAGCTTCTTTCTTTTCAGATAAATCCAATCATAAATGGTTACCAGTAACAATGAAATCAATATAACATGCGATTTGGCTAGGAAACAGAAGCAATCTGGCATTATGGATTTGAATCAGTTACCTAAACAACAGACCTCAAGACGAAAATTTTCTACTATAACCAGCAAACCCATCATTTACCATCTTCTAAATTACTACTCAGTCCGCTTGGACCAAAATAGAGTTATAAATCAGTGGAAAATTGGGTAATAATTCCCAATCAACTCTACATTCTACTAGGGAAATAGAATGGCCGACTTTGTTAGAGATAATATCAAATTAAGAATCATTAAGAACTTGACTGGATTTGATATATTATCTCTAGCATAATTTACATGGAGGCAGAACAGTCATGATGGTCTCCCTCCGATCACTGCTAAAATGTTGATAAAAATATAGCCAATGCTTGAATTAATTCAGTAGAACGCCTAAAAAGAGTTGATTTCACTGAATTCGGGTGCATCTCATATGAAAGATATATAGACAATGGAGGGTAAAGAAAAACTCATTTACAGCTAGTTTTATAATTTTACTGTCAGCGTTATAGAAATCTATCTATTTGCTTTCCTTGGAACAGTGTCGAAAATTTCTATGAGACTTATAAGAGAAAACATGAAAGGTTTTGCCCTCATTTATTTGCTACAACATACAGAAACCAGAAATCCTCAAACAATGACAACAAATAATGTAAAACCTATATGCAGTCCCTTTTTACATGTAATTAGTGGCACTGATGTTACAAGCAAAATAATCAATAGAAAAAAAATTAAATTTACTTTCGGAGTAGGTTTTTTTCCCTCAGTTTTAGCTCATGTACTATTCCTTCTTCCAGACGCTGCCTTTATACCCAAAATCTTGAATTGGGAATGACTCTAACTCTGGACACCAATTTACATTGACAACTCTTAATGATGGCATAACTTGTTGCAGCCGCGACCACTCCACTCCCAGATCCGAGAGAGATTCCAGCATCAAGGCCTCTATTTTCCAGAAAATATTATCAACCCCCCAAAAGCTCTCATGAAACTCTGCAATATCTCCAGAGGAGATTGAAAAAGAGCTTAGCATAGGAAGTGATATGGGGTTAAGCCACTTGGGACTTATCTTTCCGGGATAATATTGGAGACACAACTCATGGAGTTGCTGTGGGGGAAATAGTTTGTCAACCTTGGGAATGAGGTCGTTGCCATCACTATTACTGTCAAAACAACTCATTGACAAATATTGCAGTTCTTGGAGATTCACCAATGCATTGACCTCATTATCTCCAATCTCATCAGCTCGAGTAATTTGTAATACCAATGACCTGAGTTTAGTCAGGTTTATTAGCTCACCAATCCGACAACCTTCCAACTGGTCTGATCTGGCAGGTCTAAAACCCAACAACACTTCAAGGTTCGAAAGCCTTCCCAAGCCTTTAGGCAAGCATTCAAGTGAACCACAATGGCTGACATCTAAGACCTTGAGCTTCTTAAAAGTCACAATGTAAGATGGAAGCGTTTTCAAATTTTGACAATAACTCACGTCCAAAATCTGAAGGTTGCTAAGCTTCTCAAGTGAAGATGGCAATTGAACCAGTGGATGAGTGTTGCTCAAGCTGAGGTAAGTTAAGTGCTGAAGGGAGCAAATATGATTTAGAATACCTGAGAGAGGTGTTTCAAAGATTGATTTAGAAACATCCAGTGCCCGTAAATATCGAGATTGACAAAGTGCTTTGGCAGTTCTTGAGGCAATCTTGTTCACTTCCCCAGTCTTGGTTGTGGACAACAATGCTCGCAACTTTCGATTAGCAATTAGCAACTTTGGATCCAAATCACTTTTGATCCCTAAATGACGACAACCAATGCCATCTTTTCTAAAGAATGCATCATCATCTGAGATTTTTAGGACCAAATCACGAACCATATCATGAATTGCACAAGTAGAAATTGTTCCATTATATTTCTTATCAACAACCTCTATCAAACATCGATTTGTTAACCCTGAGAAACAATCTTCTCCAGCTTCAGTTGTCGACCTGTTACTTCTCAATGGAACAAAACCTTCTCCAATCCACCAATAGACCAACTGCTCTTTGCTTATGACACAGTCCTCTGGGAAAAGTGAGAAACAAAGGAAGCATGACTTCAGGTTAGGTGGGAGCTCGTCATAGCTCAATTGAAGTGAGGCCATCAAGCCTCTCTCAGAACCATCATTTTCTTTTAATTCATCACGGAAATGGTCCAAAATTCGCTTCCATTCATGATATTGGGGTGATTTATAAAGCATCATTCCTCCAACTACCTTAATTGCCAAAGGAAGACCCTTGCACTTATCTACAATCTCCTTCCCAATATCCTCGAGCTGAGGACACTCACCTCCTCGTGCAGCAAATGCAATCTTCCTAAACAGTAACCAGCTATTAGCCTTGGATAGGAATTTAGGCCGGTGGATTCTTTCTTCCCGCACTCCCATCTTTCGTACAACTTCCTCATTTCTGGAAGTAATAATGACACTGCTTCCATTTCCTTTAGGCAATCCTTCAGAAATTCTGTTCCACCAAGAAAAGTCCTGGCCCCACACATCATCCATTACAATCAAATACCTCTTCCCTAGGAGATACTGGTGTATTTTCCTCAGCAATTCAGTTCGATCATCTCCCACACTTGCATCTCCCAAGTTCCTTAACATGCTTCTCATTATTTGTTCTTCAGTAAAAGTTTGAGAAACAGAAACCCACATTCTTCTTTCAAATCGTCCCTCTGTTTCTCTATCATTGAAAACTTCCTGTGCAACGGTGGTCTTCCCCAGTCCACCCATGCCAACAACTCCAATTCCCAATATCCCATCATCTGCTCCAAACAGCCAATCCTTTATTTTCCTCTTGTCATCTTCCAATCCTACCACTTGCGTATGATCATATACAGGAGAGCTCCAGTTCTGTGACAAGTTATTGCAACCATACACGGGCTCCGGTTGGTTTAAAATGGGGACACCAAGATAAGTTTCAATGTTTTGTTTAATGGTTATTATTTTCTCATGGATTTCTTTGAGGCGCTTTCCAGTCTGATACTGCCATGGAAGCTTTGTGGGATAGATGCACATTAGCCACCCAGTGGAGAAGAGGTCCTTATCCCTCGACAGTAGTTGGCAATCTGCTAGTATGTCTTCTGCTTCGAAAATCAGCTCTCGCAGAGTGTCCATGATCGTTCGAACAGTTTCTTTCTTACTCTTTTGCCTTACAACATCTTTGAGGAAGCTTTGCATTAATACCAGCTCACTCTGTAATTTTTCAAATTGATCCCTGAAATCGCTCAAAATGCGGCTCTCTTCTGAAAGAGCTTTAAGCAGTTTTTCCAAGAAAACTTGTACTACTGCATCCACCATGTCTTTTCCTGGAAAAAAATAAAATAAAAGAAGAAATAATAAGAAAACTGTGTCCGTCATTTAACATAACTCCTATAGCAGGAACCGGTAAAGAATGGGGCACATCCAGTCAATACTCACACAATCAGTTTTTCTCTCTTCAAAAGTTTTCATTCAGGAAAACATCAATGCTCCAATTACTCATGAACTTACAAAGCAATATAACTTCAAGAGAGAACCCTTCTGGGTGAATAAAAATAAAATCCTATGCACTCACAGTTTTCTCAAAGCAACTGATATAGTCACACAAAACCTTCCTTATGGCAATTAGAGTCGAGAAATTTGGAAATTCGGTAACAAAACATGGCAAGCCCAAAATCTAACGAAAGGAAAAATGTTTCATTCAAAAACAATCTGGTAAAACTTTAAACATCCAGTTCCATATGAAAAAATCATTCAATTGCCAATTCACAAAACAACAACCCAAAGTCACAACCAGAATTGAAAACTTAAGCAGAACCCAAAGCTTCCCATTTCGATTCCAACATCATCTAAAACTCATTGCCCACAGTTAAATGGCGAATCTGATATGGCATCCAAGTGAGATTGCAGAGCATATTTTTATAACTCGGCTAACCATTAAAACCAGGTTTTCAAGATAAGATACGTTTGCCTTTATACTGTCAGTACAAGAATCATGGAAAACAGGAATCACTAAGAAGCTAGCCTGGTAAACTGATGATATGTACCATACTTGGCTAGGAAGTTATACTATTAACGAACGGTCACAGATAAAATCTACTCCGTCAAGCCCACGAAATAACTTTCTCAAGCTAGACAACGACAACAACTTTGACCACTCCTTTGTCTACTTTAACATTATTAGTTTGTCTGTTCTGCCATACGTTTGCCCTCTTTTCAATTGTTTATAGTTCTGGTATTTTGTGAGTTCTCATGTTCTTTGTGAACTAGTTTCCCTTAGACACTCTTCCCTGTTGTTTCCCTCAATCAAACCGATGCACAATTAAGAATCCCTCCCGACAGATTACCAACCCATCCAGAAGCCAAGATTCTAACAAGACTGGACAAGAGTTGTAACTCTTGCGACTATGTAAACATAAGGTCTCTAACTCAGGAACTCGCATATATAATTGCAACAAAACCTCGTAAAAAACAAGTTAAAGACTCAAGTTTATCTTCGTGAGACCAGATCGTTTAGAATTTAACATTTAATTGAAAAACGACTAATAAAAAGAACAGAAAGAAATCTCGGTCAGGTTACTCACAGTTGGATCGTGTTCAATGTATAGATTC
This sequence comes from Juglans cinerea, assembly GCA_961763995.1. Taxonomy (NCBI): domain Eukaryota; kingdom Viridiplantae; phylum Streptophyta; class Magnoliopsida; order Fagales; family Juglandaceae; genus Juglans; species Juglans cinerea. The sequence goes on along the minus strand of CAUIVZ010000012.1, from coordinate 4,932,817 downwards.
TACAATGATGCTCGGTAACTTTCGAAACAGAGACCAAGTGACTTTGGCCTGCAATAATTGACACCATGTAATCAGGATCAATAACAACAGATATTATTGCAAATCAACCAATCTAAACTTCAACAGAATCATAATGATACTCACAGCTGAACCTTGTAGGAGAAAGATCGGACAAATCGTGGACAGGCTTTCGTTTTTCTTATCAAGAGGTTGGGGTTTTGGAACTCCCAATTTTGTTGAAAGGGAAGAGCTAAAGCAAACTTACATATAAGAGGAATGGCTGATGTTCCTCAATGAATAAAGCTCACTCAGTTTTCAACGTTTCAGACCTGAATTTACATACCCATCCTTGTATATTATTGGAAACAGTCTTAAGCATGAGACTTTCAGTTTGGGATTCGAAGAACTCGAGGTCACTATGGTAATGTAATCGCGTCAACTCCGTAGGTCAACTACAAGCCTATGTAAGACAGGCCCGCGCGTATTGAGAGAAATACAGCGACAGCATCATGGAATCTTCCTTCAAACTCAGCGGTTCCTTCCCCTTACCTTCCTGCTCCGGTGACCGACCCAGTCCAAAAGTCTTTGCCCGGAAACACAGCATCCTCCAGAAGAACGTAGACTCCCCGTGTGAACTTGTCCAGCTTGCCTAACTAAAGTAAGTTTTCTTTCAGCACATCATTTAGGAAAATGCTATACCCACCGTTCCCGCTTCCCGTTCCTGCTTCCCGCTTGACGTGGACATACTACACATGCGTTAAATTTTTTTATTTTTTTTCCTCCATTTCGTCTTCCCTCCAGAGTCCTTTTCTTTTTTGTTTCTTTCGTTTCTGCTTTCCCCTTTCTTTCTTCCCAGTTCGAATTCACCCTCCATTTCGTATTCCCATTCTTTTTTGTGACAAGAAATAACAAGATCACCTGTTTGTATTTCCATTATGACTTGAACTGAAGTTCTATTGAAAGGTAAATATTTCAATCTCTAAATAATTTCCTGAGATTCGTATGGATGAGCTTACCTGAGTCCAGTTCCTAGTTGAAACAAAAGCAGTGCAATACAAAAGGGAAAAAAGCATATTCAACAAGTTTCACAAAGGAAAATTCATGAAGGTTTAGCTTCTAAATGGGCGGCAACCATTCACGCTGAACTCAACCCAAATGATTTGACAATGGTGCTGACCCTTTCTACAGATTTCGCCTTCCACTCCATTTCATCTTCCTTTTTTTTTTCTTTTTTTTTTTGCTTTTTTTTTCTTTTTTTTTCTTCCCATTTCTTCTTCCTCCTCCAACCCATTTCATTTTCGTTTTTACAGATGGCTAGAAACAGGAATTTATGGTTTGAATCTTGCAAATATGTACCAGTGTTGGGGATTTGGATGGGAGACAGCCTGCAGAGAGATGAAATGCAGAGTGGCTTCGAAGTGCAAAGAGACAAGATGCCGAAAGAAAAAAAATAAATAAAGAGAGATGAAATCAGAGGGGAGCGAAATCTGTAATGGGTTGGAGGGAAGAAGAAATGAAAGGTTGGAGGGGGAAGATGAAATGGGAAGGAAAAAAAAAAAAAGGAGATGCGAAAAACAAAAAATTGCAGAGAGACCAAATGGAATGGAGATTCAGGAAGATGAAATGGAATGATGAAGACGAAATGAAACGGGGAAGACGACGTGGGAAGGAAAAAAAAAAAAAAAAAAACCGAAAAGACCAAAAAAAAAGCATGTCCCGGTTGGTATACCACGTCAAGCGGGAAGGAAAAACGGGAAGAAGTAACGGTGGCCGTATTGTAGGATTCATTTCAGTAATGACTTTTTTTCATAATCTGCTTGAGGTGTTAAATGATAGGATTATAAATAAAATATTAATTATTTAATATCACGTTATAAGATGATGAAAAGATGATAAAAATTAAAATGATAAATATCATTACTTATTTTTTTAAAAAAAAAATTACAAGTCATCATAAAAAAAATTAATTTTTTTAAACGGATTTTTTTTTTTTTATTGACAGACCAACCATACCGAAACTTTTTTTTATAATGAGTAGAAGTGGTTGTCATTCATGCACTAAAAATTTCACCTAAGCTGAGATAAAAGAGAAAATTTGGGTGGTGTTGTACTCTGATGGCCATTGTGAACCATAATCAAGATATCTGCTCAGTGACTTTGAAGTCTGAGAATTAATTAAAATATATCGATCTCAAAATCATGCGTATTATTCATTACGCAATAAACCCATTCCAACAAAAGAGTTGGAAAATCTCATTAATGATCCCCCAAAGCCTATTGGACTTCCATGGTGGCAAAAATCCTCCCTCGTTTGTTTTCAGAGATGAGATGAGATGAGATGAGATTAAAATTAAAAAGTTGAATAAAATATTATTAGAATATATTTTTTAATATTATTTTTGTTTTGGGATTTGAAAAAGTTGAATTGTTTATTTTATTTTTATTTTGGGATTTGAAAAAGTAGAATTGTTTATTTTATTTTATGTGGGGATTTAGAAAAGTTATAATGATGAGGTGAGATGAGATGAGATGTTTCCTGAAAACAAACGAATAATCCTCTATGTAGTCTGTATATATTTCATTTTCTTGCTTAGTTTTGTAATGGACAGTTGTAATGGTTTTTCTTTCAATGTAAGGTTATTTGCGAAGAAAAAAAATAATTGCGCAAGGTTTGCACGTCTTAAACTTGTATATAAGCATTACTCATTTGGAAGTTTATTTTTTCTTTTTTTTTTTAATTGAGAAACAAACCATACCGAAGCTTAAGTGAAAGAGAAGTGCTACTATGTTGCCTGAGTAGCACCGCTCCAAGTGATCGCTAGGCCAAATTGATCTTTTCATTTTTTTCAATTTTTTTATTCATATTTTTTTATCATTTTAAAACATTTTTTAAAAAAATATAAATACATTAATAGTCACTTCCTTAACTATTAAATAAAAAAAAATTAAAATACGTGATGTGTCAAAATGAGGAGGCAAGTTAAGTAAGCAAAGTAGTATTGTTCTAAATGAATCTTGTTATTAATATAACGAGTTCCTTAATAAGTGGTGTATTATGCGATTGACTTACATATGGTATATCTTTTCTATAAGGGAAATGCTGGGCACCATCCGGAAGCCGCAGCACTCCCTTCACAATTTTTTTTTTTTCCTTAACCTCAACACAGTGTGTTGAGGATGTTAGGCTGCCGTGAATATTTTCTCTTTCTATAATGAGCAGAGGTGGTTGTCATTTATGCACTAAAAGTTTCACCTAAGCTGAGATAAAAGAGAAGAAATGGGTGGTGTTGTACTCTCATGGCCATTGTGAACCATAATAAATTTTCAATGACTTTTTTTTTATATTTATCATTTAATGTGTAACATCAACAAATATAACTATAAATAACAAAATTTAAGGAAAAAAAACCCTATTTAAGGTGTATTTTGGGAGATAAGAAAGAGATTGATAAACAAAGACAAAAAAAAAGGGGGTGTTTTGAACTTACCAACCGTAGCTCCACATGCATTTTGATTTTTGAAACCGCACTATGCTGTGGTTTTCCCTTAGTCTTATGTGAAAAATGGTAGTTTACATTTGATCCTTTGGATAATGGATTAATGATTTCTTATGTTGATATTTTTTTTTCTTGTAGGCAAATTTCATTGATGAAATAGAAGCTAATACAGAGTCGGATGATAATTATACAAATAAAGATGGAGGGTCATTTCTACCATGAAAGACCATGAGACATTGCGAAATTGAAATGAGAGGATGCTTTCAAATTTGAGTTTGGATGCTGCCCATTGCACCAAATTATTCGTGCATTGACCTCATGTATTTTTTTCACATTCCAATCTTTAAAGGGTAGTGCCACGTCTATCGCTCCCAGCAATAGTTGGGAGCTACCGTTAGATATAATTGTTGTTCTTCTTTTTGTTATCTTTTTTTACATGTATTTTTTTTATACTTTTAAATATTTTTTAAAAAAATAAAAGAATCACAATATTATTAAAAAATATTTTCTTAATCACTAAGTAAAAAGAAGAATTAAAAAATAAAATTAAGAATTTCAACAATAACATTGAGTTGTAAGAATCTGTGGTGAGAGTATCATTTTTCTTATTCCCGCTAGTTATTTTCATGTGTTTTTTTTTTCTTTTTTTTACATGTATTTTTTTAACACTTTTAAATAAATTTTTTTTAAAAAAATTACAACATCATTAAAAATTATTTCTTTAATCACGAAATAAAAATAAAAATCTTGTAATTTTTTTTAGTTATCTTTCCCTATAGAGAGGGTTATCAATAACATTCGGAAAAATGATACCGTAAAACTTTTTTATTTCCTAAACATTTAATAATCCCATTCCAATAATTTGGAGCAGAGTTTCGTGAAAATTCTTGGCTTTACTTTCAAGACTAAAGGGCAGGTTTGGAGACAAAATAAGATAAGCTCGTTACAATTTTTTAAAATTTTTATATAAAATATAATAAATAATTTAATTTTTTTAAATCTCAAAACAATAATAATATTTTAAATTAATATCTCAAAACCTACTCAAAAATTCAAAATTTTAAAAATATCTTATCTCATTATTACAATTTTTTCAAATTCTACACAAAATAAAATAAACAATTCAACTTTTTTAAATTTCAAAATAAAATAATATTAAAAAATATATTCAAACAATATTTTATTTAATTTTTTAACTTTAATCTCAACTCATCTCATCTTTAAAAACAAACGAGGCCGTAATCTATTTATGGTTCTAACTTTTTTAATCATTTGGAGTAGATTTAGATATCTTTTAACATTCAAATACCCAACCAACTCTCAAATCACTGAACTCATCTCAACTCAAAACTTTTTTATAAGTAAACCCATAATATTTTTCAACTCAATATATCTTTATATGCGAGACCTACAACTTTTTTTCAACTTCTTATAAATATATTTAAATTCATCTTAACATCTAAATATTTCTAAACTCATTTGAATGACTTTAGATAAGAGGAAAAAAAAAAACGAAAAATACACTCAAATGTTCATATTTTGTTGGCTCATCGCCCACGAGTTCTTCCTCTTACACCTCTTAAACCTCTACTCCTTATGTTTCTAACGATTCTGATTTTCTTAACATTACCATCAGTTTTCAACCTCTTTGCCTCTTGATCTTCATTGTTGTCACTCCCTTCTTTGACCTTCTCGCTTGCAGCCTTCTTACGTTTGAGGAAATTCACAAGCTCTGCAAAAGCAACATTGGCATCATCGCTCTTCATAAGCTCCTCGGCAACCTCGGCCGGGGTCACCTCGGTGCTGTCTATTAGGCCTTCGATTGCTCCATACAAATGGTGGGAGCTACGATGATGAAGGCCGAGGTAATTCGAGGCCAAGAGTTTGAAGCCACGGCTGGTGCAATATGACATGTTGATGTGCACGTCCATTCGACCCGGACGCAACAGCGCAGGGTCGAGCCGATCCTTGTGGTTTGTGGTGAACACGATGACTCGCTCGTCCCCACAGCTCGACCACAGACCGTCTATGAAGTTTAACAGACCCGAGAGCGTCAACTGCAAAGTTTTGAATTCATAATATGTTTGATTTGGATTTGCAAATAGATTTTTTTTTCTTTGTAATCTTGAAATCTTCCTTACCTTGGAAAGAGGTTGATACTCAGCACCCTGATTTTGCCGATCCTGCATCTCCATGCTGCAATCTATATCCTCAATCACGAGAATAGACCTATTGGTCGTGGACAACAAAACCCTCCTCAGATCGGAGTTAGAGAAAATACTGGTCAGCTCCAAATCATAGATATCGAACTTGAGGTAATTAGCCATGGCAGCGATCAAGCTCGATTTACCCGTGCCAGGAGGACCATACAACAGATACCCTCTCTTCCAAGCCTTTCCTACTTTCCTGTAGAACTCCTTCCTCCTCACGAACCTGTCCAAATCGTCAATGATGGACTTCTTGAGCTCGGGATCCATGGCCAAAGTGTCAAACGTGGACGGATGCTCTAGATTGATCGATCCCCACATGGCCCCACCCCCCGATCCGTCCTCGCCGTCGTACGGGCACTCACGGTTATACAGTTTGACCACCTTCTGTTCCTCTAAAATGGTTTTGGCTCTGAGCAGAACGTACGGAAGGTAAGAGTCGAACACCTTGTCTTTGGACTTCTTGTCGAAGATGAGCTCGTAGCAACGCCGCTCGCTGGAGTGTTGGTTCTTGGGTTCAGTGCAGACGAACCGCCATATGAGCTGGAGGTTCTCGAACCTGTCGGTGATCTCCTCGCCCTTCTCGATGGCGATGCCGAGGTGCTTTTGGCGCTGGGTTTTGCTGACGCGGAGGCGGTCGGTGTTGGGGCTGATCTTGGTGACTAGGTAGACCTCGGCGGCGACGTAGACCTGGTTGCGGACCATGCCGCATTGCTCATCGATGACGAGGGTGAGGGTGGAGGAGAGAGGGGTGAAGAAGTAGGCGAAGGCGGAGAAGAGGTAGGAGCGAAGCTGGGGGGGGAGTAGCTCGTTGGCCATGGAGCGGACCAGCATCATGGAGGCCGCGAGGGAGGCGTAGGCGGAGAACAAAGTGGAGGCGGAGGTGGAAATTTCTTTGGAAGAGAACATTTTGGTAGCAAATCAACCGAAGTTCAGAGTTTCAGAAATGGATGCTCGACGACCGAAGTCGAAGGGACTTGGGGGTGAAATCAGAACGGGATACTCGTATTTATAGGAGCAGGGCAGCAGGGGTGACTGTCCGTCTGATTATGTTGTTCTTACCACTAAGCATCATCACAAGGCTTCTTAAGCAAGCAATCTGACTCCCACTCTCTCTCTCTCTCTCTCTCTCTCTATAGTTTGTTTTTTTTTTTTGCCCTTTTCTACTTTTGTCTTCTTGCGATTAATTCCCCAAAATATGTGATAGGTCATAGGTAAGATATTTTAAATGATATAATAAATGTGAGAATATCATTTAATACTTATTTCCTAAAATGAGTGTAATAAATAGCATGACCAAGCTTGGACCCCAAGTTTCGTGACCAAGCTTCGAAGTTTCGACTAAGGAATAAATAAGAGAGAAAAGATATTTGAATTGTGCTATTGCTGCGAAATCGTTTTGAAAAAAGTGAATAAAACATGAGATTTATATGAAAAAATTATTTTTTTAATAGTGGATCCCACTCTTTTTTAAAGTGATTACGCAGCGATTGCACACTTTACGATTGTATGTAGAATTACTTTAAATAATAATACAGACGAGATTCTCTACGCTGGGAAAGGAGTTCGAATTATATATATGCTAGTCTCATTAAATTATAGGACGTTAGATGTCACACTCGAAACATTCATAAATGGACAAACATCAAACTCAGAACATGACTTGAATACGGCAATATGAATTATGGTTCAATTCATTTCAATTGATTCAGGACCCAACCGGGTGCCGTGGAAATAAAAGTGCTCACCCCTACGGCGAACACCATTAGAGGCAAAATGCTTGTCACCTTGGCGAATTGGTTCATTCCTGAGTCGATCTAGATGCATGGCAGCGACATTGTCCAACTTTTGAATGACTTGGACCATATTGACTGTGGTCCAACCCTAGGTCGATCTGGACCCACATTCACGTCATGGTCCATCTCTGGGTAGATGTAGATCAATACCAATGTCGTGGATCTATTTGTGGATCGATATCGACACATGGTGCTATCATTGTTACGAAGACTCGTGGCACTGTTGTTGGTCTAGTTATGATTATATTGACCCACAATAGCGTGTCACTAGTTCTTATGTTTGGCTGATGTCTTTGGGTAGTGAACAAGAATATGAAAATAAGGTCGGTTTGAATTTGGAAAGCGTTTCATCTCATCTCATCCCATTTTATAATTATAATTTTTTTAAATTTCTACATAAAATATAATAAACAATTCAGCTTTTTCAAATCTTAATTCAACTTTTTTTAATCTTAAAACAATAATAATATTAAAAAGGAAAATGCTACATGCCCTGCTGGGACTCCCGCTGAGCTGTAGCATTTTTTTTTATCTATTTTTTTTATATAAATATTTTGAATAATTTTGAATATTTTAAAAAATAAAATAAAAATTATAATATTATTAAAAAATACTTTCTTAATTACGAAATAGAATAAAAAATAATATTTATTCTACTTCGTGATTAAGAAAGTATTTTTTAATGATTATTTTTTTTTACTTTCTGATTAAGGAAATGTTTTTTAATGATATTTTAAATTTATTTTATTTTTTAAAAATACTTAAAAGTGTAAAAAAAATTTACATAAAAAATAAATTAAAAAAATACACATAGAAAAGTACATGCTAAGCCCAACGGGAGCCACCAGCGCTGTAGCATGTCCATTTTAAATATTTTAAAAAAATCATAATATTATTAAAAAATACTTTCTTAATCATGAAATAAAATAAAAAATTATAAAAAAATATTTTTTATAATTTCTTATTTTACTTCGTGATTAAGAAAATATTTTTTAATATATAGTTTTATACTTTCTGATTAAAAAAGTATTTTCTAATAATATTTTAAATTTATTTTATTTTTTTAAAATATTTTAAAATATTAAAAGATTTATATAAAAAATTATTTAAACAAAATAATATAAAATAATACTACAGTCCCCAACGAGAGCTGTAGCATCATTTTATTAAAAAATAATATTTTAACAATATTTTATTTAATTTTTATCATTTATTTAAAATCATCTCATTTTATTTTTAAATCCAAATCAACTCTAGACAATTACATTTTCATTTTTTGTGAAGGAGGAAGTAAACAAAAAGAAGGAATAAGATTACCTTTTTCAGAGCAATGCTCAGGAAATAAATGAAAACAACCTAACGAGAGAACAAAAAGAAGAAAAGTATGCATGTGAAAAGGCCATGCGCAAAGCTAAATAGATAGCAAAAGAGAGGAAGTAAGCTAGTAATAGGGTCAATTTTGTAAAATAGGCACAGAAAATTATGTCCATCAGTTTTACCAGTCCAGTGTCAGTAGAAGTCCAACATCCCTTGTCTGGTCAGTCATTTGAACAAATTTTAGGGAAATGTTATATCTCCCGCTGGAGAAATTAATGTATTTTTTATGTGTTTTTTTTAAATTATTTTTTATATAGATTTTTTTAATAATTTTAAATATTTTTAAAAAATAAAAAAATTCAAAATATTATTAAAAAATATTTTCTTAATCACGAAGTAAAATAAAAAATTATAAATTTTTATTTTACTTCGTGATTAAGAAAGTATATTTTAATGAATTTTTTTTACTTTCTAATTAAGGAAATATTTTTAATGATGTTCTAAATTTATTTTATTTTTTTAAAAATATTTTTTATAATTTTTTATTTTACTTCATGATTAAGAAAGTATTTTTTTAATATATATTTTTTTACTTTCTGATTAAGAAAATATTTTTTAAATGATGTTTTAAATTTATTTTATTTTTTAAAAATATTTTAAAATATTAAAAGATCTATATAAAAAATTACTTAAACAAAACACATATAAAATAACACTACACCCCAGCGGGAGCCCCCAGCGGGGGCTGTAGCATCACCCCAAATTTTAAGGTCTGGGATCAGTGAGTGTGCTTTTCGCCATCAAATATCGTGTTTTGTAACACAACTTCCATCACATTTCCCTTTCTACATTTTTTAAAAGAAAAATTCTATTCCTGAACCTCATACACTACACAATTTTTTTTATGATTTCTTTAATTTTATTCTCTTATTAAATGTGTGGTATATGAATTATGAGTAGAATAATTCAATTATTTTAAGAATAATAAAACTAAAAAAAACTTTAAAAATAAAAATAAAAAAAATTATGGTGTGTGGTGTATGAGCTTATGAATAGAAATGCTCTTTTTAAAATTGACCGAAATCGACCGACCGTGATATGAAAATCGGCCGGTTCAGTTACCGGCCAGTTCACGGTCGGTTCGTCGGTTTTGGACCGGTTTGGACCACTGTATTTAAGCCGGTTTTAACACTGTTTGGGCCATTTTTGAGCTCATTTTGTTATTCAAGATTATCTACTACAAATACTTTTTTTGCAAAATTTTTAAAATTAATTAATATCTTTTTAATTTTAATCGTGTCATGCATATATTATTAGTAACTAATAACTATTAACTACTACATATATACTAATATTTTATAGTCTTATTATCTTATATATTAAATTATTAATTACTAGATAAATAAAAAAAACTGCACTAGATGTTTAATACACATTACAAAAAAAACTAAATTGTCTTAAGCAACAAATAATAATTGTTTTTTAATAAAACCCAAAAAATCTTCATTCTTCAGTCTGTAGTCTTCGACTCTTCAATCATCAATAGTTGTGATGTATGATGCTCCTAACTCTATAAGAAAATACCAAATAATCAAATTATCAATATTAATAAATTTGGATCAATTGGACTTGACGAATAATCCATCTAACATGTAAAACCAAGAAATAACAAAAAATCACCACAATTGTTAATTACACAGCAGCTAGTTTGCAACGTGGCAAACATCACAAATCTAAGATTCTAATCTACATTTTATATCGCTCATAAATCTCACAAATTATTTTACTTTCAATAAACATCACAAATTATTTATAACATAAACACATCATAAATCTTACTTTCAATAAACATCACAAATTATTTTTTTTTCAACAAAATTACATCCAATCCGTGAATGGCAATGCATACTGCCGACGAAAATCAATCTTCATTCTTCATCAAAATGGTATTCACTATTTCAATCATCTCAAACCAGTAAACACAATCACTAACCCTAGATTGAAATACCAAATCAGAAAACAAAAACCCTAATCCACCGATTGGTCCTCGGGTTCTAAATAAAATCTCACAAAATACTTATAAATAAATAAATAAATCTCATAATCATACCTAAAAACAACAATGGAGGCTCTCGAGTTCCCTATGGTTTGTTGGAGGAAGCGTGGAGACTGCCCCGTTGCTGGACGGTGGACCGTTGGGCGTCGGTGAGCCATGAGTGGCTGGAGTCGCTGGAGCCCGAGCCTGGAGTCGCTAGAGTCAGTGGAGTCGTGGATGGTGACACGGCGTCACAGACTGAAGTAGGGCTGAAATCGTCGAATGAGAGAGGGAGGCGGAAACTGGTAAGGCGACTAAGGTCCGAAAGAAATGGACCTGGGGCCAGGGCTCGGGGACAATATGCCCTAGTTGGAACGGCACCGTTTGGCTTATGCCAAACGCCGTCGTTTCACTTGTTTAAGTGAAACGGCGTCGTTTAATAAATGAATATTTTTTAAATATATATATATATATATATATATATATATATATGACGTCGGCCGGTTTTTTGGTTTTTGGTTGGTTCAAACCGCGACCGAACCGGCCGATGCTGGTTTTGATGATTTACCACCGACGGCTGACCGGTTCCCTGCCGGTTTCGGTCGGTTCCGAGCTCCGGCGGCCGGTTTGAGTCTGTCTCGATCGGTTTTCCAGTTTTCTATACAGCCCTAAATATAGACATATTACACTGAATTTGAATTTGCACACTGAATTTGAATTTGCACACCATGACCAGGTTTTGTGTTTGGGAGTGTAAAAATGATATACATCAGCTACTATTCACTCCTTCACTTCATATCTATAATTTTTTTATAGGGTGTAGATGTGTTTTTCATAAGATGTGGACGTATTTTTCATAGAATGTGAAGTGTGTGATAGTGAATAGTGACTGATGAGAAAATTTTTTTTTCTTAAAAATTCCTACACACTTTTTGTGGTCCCAAATTGGGGTTTTGAGAAAAAGTCGGCCTACTTTACCATCCAGAATAGCATGCTCTACTTGATCACTATTCACATTTGAGTTTGTTTGTTTGTTTTTTTTTAATTTTTCTATTTATATTTTTTTAATATATTTAAATATTTTTAAAAAATAAAAAAATATATCAATATATTTAAAATTACTTTTTTAATCACTAAATAAAAAAAAAAATTCCGAACGGTATCCTTGAACGGCAGATTAGCTTTTCTTTTTGGGAAAAGCTTCAGAATTAAAGCCTGGTACATTGCACAATTTTTATAGGATGAAATTTAGCACATGCTTTTCTACTTATTTTGACTTTCAAAGTTGAGAGATGATGCTAGAGAGACAGAGAGGAAAATCCAAGCGTTCTCGTCAAGGTTTGAAAAATTGGAATTAAGTTCGAAATCAGATAAGATTGATTAAATAAAGGGTGATGCTACAGCCCCGCTGGATGTAGTATTATTTTAAGTAATTTTTTATATAGATGTTTTAATATTTTAAAATATTTTTAAAAAATAAAATAAATTTAAAACATCATTCAAAAAATACTTTCTTATTCAGAAAGTAAAAAAAATATATATATATATAAAAAAATATTTTCTTAATCACGAAGTAAAATAAAATTTTTTATAATTTTTTTATTTTATTTTATGATTAAGAAAGTATTTTTTAATAATATTATGATTTTTTTTAAAAAAATAATATTTAAAATGGTCATGCTATAGCCCCGCTGGGGGCTCCCGCTGGGCATAGCATGTACTTTTCTATGTGTATTTTTTTAATTTATTTTTTATATAGATTTTTTTTACACTTAAATATTTTTAAAAAATAAAATAAATTTCAAATATCATTAAAAAACACTTCCTTAATCAGTAAGTAAAAAAAATCATTAAAAAATATTTCCTTAATCACGAAGTAGAATAAATATTATTTTTTATTCTACTTTGTGATTAAGGAAGTATTTTTTTAATTATATTATAGTTTTTATTTTATTTTTTTAAAATATTTAAAATTATTAAAAATATCTATATTAAAAAAACTAAAAAAAATACATATAAGAAAACACTAGAACCTAACGGGAGCTCCCAGCGGGATATCTAGCATTTTCCTTAAATAAATATGGTGATTCAACAAATTGGATCAGTCGATTTATGACAATTTTGAAACAGTTATTTTAATATTGGTAAAAAAATAATAAAAATCATATAGAATGCAATTCAAGCATTTTATATCTTGTATAAAAGAGTATAAAATATAATAAATTTATTGCCTAGTTTCAATAAAAATACTATATGAATATAAATAATTTCAATAAGTATATAATTTATGTATTTAATAGCATCTACTTGTATTGATTGATTGCTAGAATTTCACTTCTTCCGTTGCTTTACATTTTTTTCAATAGGAGTGGTTTGGATTTAGAGATAAGTTGAGATGGTTTGTGAATAGTAGAATAAAAGTTGAATTGTTTATTATATTTTGTATGAAAATTTGAAAAAGTTGTTTTGAGATTTGAAAAAGTTGAATTAATTATTATATTTTGTGTTGAAATTTAAGAAAGTTGTAATGATTAGATGAGATGAATTGAGGTGGATTGAGAATTAAAACGAGGCCTAAATATTATATGAATTTAAAAAGAGCATGACTGTTAGAATTGCAGTTAATTCATTGCTTTACTTGTGTTTCATTGATTTCATGCTTATTTACCATTGATTTGGATTGTTTCTAAATACCAAGAAACATGCACTCGATCTGATCTATGATGGAAATAATAGCATTGTCCACATGATCTTACATTACCCACAATTATTATTTTGTTATAAAAAATATAGAAATATTATTAATGAGTTGATGATAAAAGAAAGTATGAATTACATAGTTTTTCATAATTAATGTAGAAAAAAGTACACTACTAAAGTAGTAGCTTAGTTGGTACGAGCTAATATTTCATAACTTTAAGGTCAGGAGTTCAAGTTAGGACGTAAGTTGAAGCCAATTGTGGTAGGAAAACTTGATATTTGGGCTATGAGATGGTGCTGTGGTTACAGATTCACTTTTAGGATAGTAGTTATGATTCAAACCGAACATTTTACAGTAGCTATGACTCCATGACTACGTCTAAGAAGAATTGGAAAAAAAAAAAAAATTTAGAAAAAAGTACAAAGTATATGTCTAAAATCAATGCACGGTTCAAAATTAAAGAAAGGGATAAGAGTCAGACAGAGGTGGTTATGACAGGGCAATGGCTGGACTCTTTGATTATTCTTGGAGGAGAATTAGATTATTCCCCGTGTCACTATTTGGTCTCCGGGCATATGTTTGGAGACAATGTGCTGTGAAATCACTCCACTTTATACTAAAGTTAAACCAACCCGAACAAAGTACTTCTTTTGCTTTTTTTTTTGTTTTGGGGTCCCCAAGTTGTGTACAATGCTTAAGTTATGTTTGCTATGTAGCATTTTGAAATAATAAATTCTACTCATCGTCCCTTACACTTATACCGTATATTAATATGTGATTTGTCATTTTTTTTAATTTTATTTAAATATATATAATATATTAATATATAAATATGTGTATTTAAATAAATAAATAAATAAATAAAAATAATAAATTATATATTAATGTGTTGTCTCGATGATCGTTGAATGTTGATTCTCTCCATCAATTTCTTGTAAATGGAAAGGAAACTAAAAACTGTTACTGAAGAGACATCATTTGCAAAGAGCCACGATTTGGGAACCGAATGGTAGGCAGTCGGAATACATGCATATCTTATTCACATAAATTCTCTCTTTACTTATTACTTTTTTTTTTTTTTTTCGTTTTAATCATGTTTCACTGTTTCAATTTGAAGGGAACCAGTACTGATTCCTGCATGTATATATAGGGTATATATTCTGAATTTTACACTTCATTTGCATTGTGAATATCTATTGGGTGTTAACATTAGAGGTCCAAAAACAAACATCATGAATATGGGAGAGGGTGTCTTTGATACAAACTAACATCAGTTTGGATTTTAACTAATAATTTCATTAGGGTGCGGCTACTATGCCGCCCCATCTTGACCGCTGGGCGGTATGGTAAGTGTAAAAAAGTTTTTTTTTTTTTTACAATTTTTTAACATATTTAAATATATTTATTTTATTTAAAAAATAAAAAAAAATACATAAATATATTTAAAATCACTTCCTTAATTAATAAATAATTTTTTTTTTTTACTAACGGTCAAATGGAGGTGTCCAAAGGAGTGGACATAGTAGTATTTTTTATTTTATTATTCTTCTTAAATTATCTCAACTCATCTTCCTACTATCCAAACGAGCTCGTCTTAAAACAAAGCACGAGTTTGGAGAGAGCATCTTTGAGATGTTTTGTTTCCACTCAAAATAAAGAATTATTAGTTGTAAAGCAGGGTTGATGAATATAAACAATAAAGGCTCCTTTTTTTATAAAAAAAAAAGAATTATTAGGTAATTCCATAGTATGTTGATACTCTCGACCTATCCAATATGCTCTAAGATTAAAATTGATTGTGTAAGCATTTATTTTTAATAATATAACATCTTATAAAAAGTTGAGAGTATAAAGTTGTGATTCGAATTCAGAATCTTTACACTGATTCAGTTCATTCTAAAACTTTAAAATAAAAAAAGAAATAAATTTTATTTTTTATTTTATATCTTATTAAACTTAAAATTGCTCTCACCAATTTAAGAAACTGAATTTCATTGCAGAAGCAGTAGATTTTGTAGGGGTGCTACCCGCATGGTGCGGGGCGGGGGCACCCCCTCCCCGCCCCCCGCCCCGCACCATGCGGGTGATGGGGGTTTTTCCCCCGCCCCCCGCCCCCGGGAGGCGGGGGCGGGGTCCCCTGCCCCGCCCCGCCCCCCGCCACTATATTAAAAAAAAAATTTTTTTGGTCTAAAAAAAATATTTTTAGACCAAAATTATAATATAATTTAAATAATAAATTAAAATTTATAAATATGAAAAAATTTAAACTCATTAGAGTTAGATTTTGGATTGATTTGGCCTTCTAGGCTAATCTTTATATAGGAGACCAAGGCAATACAATAGTCATCCTTAAGCAATGTGGCTAGTAATGACATTGGTGGCTAGTAATCACTTCACTACTAGAAGGAAAGGTAATTTTTATTAGAGTAATGTTAGATATAAACTTCAAATAGACAAGTCTTATACAAGCCTTTTGTAAAACAATGGGTCACATTAATAAAGAATAGTTTTTTTTACACTTCTTTAAGATAGAGTCTACTTTTTTACAAAGACTTGTATAAAACTTATCTATTTGAGACTTGTACAAATCATTTCTCTTTTCATTAACCCCAACTGCCCAACCCTCACTTCAACCATCACCTCACTTCACTCCGACCCACTTTAATTATGAGAAGTTTCTTTATATACACATTACCCATAAGGCTCTGCACCGTAATGTTAAGATATTTCACATGCATTTGATATGTTGATTATATTAATATAGTCCAAGAGTACATACTAACATTATATTAACATAGTCCAAAAAATTAATGTAGTCCATTTAGATTGACATTAGACTCTTTTCTATCTCTTCCCAAAAACATAAGAGTACTCCTACATCCATAAACGAATTATATAAAAATAATCTCACAAATTGATATGGAATCATCTGATCTATTAGATCTACTTTACAATAAAAGTAACTTTATAATATGACGAATCATATCAAACCACATCAGTTTGTGAGATTATTTTTATATAAACCCTTTGTGGCTAAAGTATTTTCTTTATCTTTATGTCATCTCCTTTGACCCGAATGTATACTTTTGTAATTAGAAACAATTTTTATGATATCCTTTGTAATTCAAATTGGTTGACATTTAAAAGTTTTACAAGCACGAAAAGATGCTATTTCTAACTTTTTAATAGAGCTCTTTAGCTGGAATCAGCTCAAAGCTGATCAATTCAAGAAACTATTAAGAATTTTAGACACTAGTGGCATATTATGCTTTGCATTTCACTTATAGTACTAGTTTTTTCAAGTACTTGTTTTCCTTATGTATACTAGTAATTTTCAAAGCCACATTTTATGGAAATTACAATTCTGTTCATTATTTTTCTTTTAAAAATGATGGGTATGTTTTGCATCTCAGGTAATGCCTACATCAAGAAATAGATTGTTGCCATGGAGAAAACAGTCCTCTAAAAGTTAGAATGGTTTTAGATAGTTGCAATCAGATCATCAGTAAGGTTAACACACTTCGTTCTTTTTAACTTTGTATCGCTTTGACCTAGAAATCATACTTTGTTGTTGAAAACAACTCAAATGATTTTCCTAGCGATCCAAATTGGCTAACATTTATAATTTCTTCAAGCACAAAAATGTAGTGTTTCTAACTTTTGAATAGAGTTCTTTACCACCAATGTTTGATAAAAGCTGTCTCAATGTGGGAGCAACAGTTAGCTGGAATCGGCTCAAAGCTCAATTCAAGCAACCATTAAGAATTTCATGTACCAGTGATATATATAATACTTTGCATTCAATTTATAGTACTAGTTCTTTCAATTGTTTATGAAAAGAGTTTTGTTCATCATTGTTGTTGAAAATGTTAAGTTGAAATTTTTTAAGTCAAGAAACATATTGCCGTCATAGTGAAAACGATCATCCAAAAGCTAGAATGGTTCTTGCCCCCCCCCCCCCCCCCTCTCTCTCTCTCTCTCTCTCTCTCTCTCTCTCTATATATATATATATATATATTGGCCTTCAATCATATAATAAGGTTGATGAACTGTTAGAGTTGGACAATCGATCATCGGGAATGGGCTTGCCGAGCTATCCTCCTTCTCTCCTTTCTTTTTCTCAAACTATAAGAAAACTGCTTATTTGTGACTAGCTATATTGATAAATGGTAAATTATGCTTTATTAATACTCTTAATATCTTGGGTTAAATGAGTTTTATTTGTTAAAATAAGAGTATTAATAAGATAATATGAATTAATTGGGTTTTGGCATGTGAAATAATATTTTACCTCTAATTAATAGATGGGTTTATGTTTTTGGACTAGCTAACATTTAAGTAAGCTTATGTTTGAATCTTGGCCATTGCAGGTGTGAAGGCCATTGGAACTTGTAATCAAAGTCTACATAGTTGCTAAACCTGTGAAGAAATAAAATAGAGGCCACGTCCGTGAGTAAAGCCAATGGATAGCATGTCCAAACCAAGCCCATGTGCATGTGAAGCCCATGAGCAGAAACAACCTGAAAAGAAACTAAATCTCTATCAAACCCGATAGACTAACGCAGGTGCAATTATTTTGGAAATTTGGGGACCACGAACAGAGGAGAAGATGCGGCAATTAAGCACGGTGGAAGAAAGGAAATTCGTGGCAAGGAGAGAGAAGAGAGAAAATTCCAAGTATAAAAGGAAGAAGTTAGTTTCAGATTTTTTCTTCTTGGGATGACATTTTTTTCCATGCTTTTGTTCAGACGAATTTGGGATTTTTTTCTTTAGGTTTTTTTTTTTTCATTTCCAATATTTAGCTAGTTTAGAGGAAGATGATCTTCTAAGTTCTTAAGGCTTGGGTTGTGGTAAAACTTTCTATTGTTCTCCATTGTTTGCTGGATTTTCTGTGGTTCGATGGCATACCTCACTTTGTCTGAAATTGAATTCTGAAGAGGAAAGTTTGATGAAATATTTTGCTCTTGTTCTTGTTCTTGCTCTGTTGTTGACACAAGGTACATCAGAACCTTGAATTAATCAAGGATTCCATCAGCTGCGTGTTATAGTAATTTTGGTGGATGCTTAGTGAGGATATTTTGTTTTAGGCATTGGCATATTTACTTTGAGCTTATATTTCTCACATTCTATTTTATTAACACCTTGATTGGGTTAGTAAGAGGAGAGTAATGCCCAGAAAAGCTTGTTAATGGTGGAAACAAAGAAGTTCTAAAACTGCAACCCAGGTGTTTGTCAAATTGATTCTGTGAACCTGTCAATTTTAGATATTGATTAGTAATTCTGTTGAGGCTTGATAAAAACTAAAATTACATTTTAACACCTTTTGAACCATTCCAGTTTTAGAAACCAAATTGTGCATGAGTTAATTCATATTTTAAAGCAAAGTCGTAGACCCGAGATCCTCCAAGCTCCACCATACAGTCCATTGGCAACAAATCATTTACTGTGTACAAATTACTTTTTATCTTTCCAAATTGTTTTCATAACCATAAAAATCCAAAAACAATTTTACATAGCATTTTTACATCACCATATTTTTAGAATAAGCTTTCACAAATACTTTGAAAATCATTTGTCCCTGTGGAATACGATCCTGGACTTATCCTTGATATAACTTGACACTTCTACACTTGAAAGCACATTTGAGATCATCACAAATACTTTGAAAAATGACTAGCTATATCCTACGAAAATGAGTCTGCTTTCATCACAAATAGTTATTCTTGTCGCAAATAATCCGTCACAAATACTCGTTTTTCTTACAGGATTATGCTCTTGCTCTTGTCTCATTCCTCCTCATTCTCCCATCTCATTCCACCTCTCATTTTTTTCCTCCAACTCCAACTCCAACCCTGCTCTTGCTGTTATCTCATTCCTCCCGATCCTCCTATTAAGGTAATTCACTTCAATCATCACTACTCAAATTAAGTTAATTTCCATAAGCCCAATGAAGACATAATTTCTTTTATATACATTAAGCTCTACACAATAATGTTAAAGCTATGTTGGGGTGCTGAGTTCATCTCAGTCTATTTCAAACTAATTATTGATGAGATTCACTATTTTTTCAACTTCCCATAAAAAGTTAAACATATATCAACCTACTTCATACATTCAAACGCATCTAAATGGGACCTAAAAACCAATACTATTCATAAATCAACTCAAATCATTTGAGATAACCACAACACCCAAACATAGCCTTAGTATCTCGTATTTTGACAATTTACATCATTCAATATATTGATTACATTGATATAGTGATAGAGTTATGCCAGTCATTTTCTTTAAATCACTAGCTAGTTAATATATAGTTGTAGAAAATTAGGGATCACCCACTGAATATTACGTCAGACTCTTATCTATCTCTTCCTCAAAACATAAATATTAAAGAATAATTTCTAGTATAATGTCTTGATTGCAATCATTTTCGTTCTATAATATCTTGTAGCCCTTTGTCCTTTTTAAATTTTGACTTGAAGCCATACTTTGTTTTTACTGCTATTCTAAACCCACCACACTACTTACATGGCACAAATTGAAATTCAATTGATAATATTTGATTTGTAAAATTTAATTAAATTTTAAAATTTATCTTTCAAACCAAATTATGTCATCTAAGTAATATATGACATAGAGGCTTGGGAATAGAATAACTCTACTTTGTTATTGGATACAGATTTTCATTGTAATCCAAATTGGCTGACAAGTTCTACAAGTACAAAAATGAACTATTTCTAAATTTTGAGAAGAGCTCATTATCTCTGATGTTCGATCGAAGTTGTCTAATTATGGGAACGCCAGTTAATTGGGATCACCCCAAAGCTCAATTCAAGATACTATCAAGAGTTTCGGGTATAGGTGATATATTATGGTCTGCATTCAATTTATAGTACTAGTTATTTTAATTTCTTTCTTTTCATATTCATTCTAGTTTTTAAAGCTTTATTTTATGGAAACACATTTGTTTCATCGGTCGAGGAAGCCTTCTGTCCACTTCCAAGTAGAATGTTAGCAATGTGCATGTGATTGGAGCTAACACTAACATTGGGCAACCAAGGGCTAACAACGTGCATGCGGTTAGGGTTAGCCTTGCCCAAGAAGTAATTGATGAAACCTTTCGTTCGCTTCCAAGCCCAAGGTTAGCAACGCGCATGTGATTGAGACTAACTCTTGCACTAAACGACAGAAGGCAACAATGCGCATGTTCAATGACAATAATGCAAAGGGGAATGTACACAAGTCAATCCCAAAGCAAATCCAAAACAAGACATCATAAGCTATAGATCAACCGTATGAAGCAAGACACAAAAAAGAAAAATTGCAAAGAGATCCAAAGATCATATATGATGAGTGTTTCAAAAGATACAAATCTATCAAAAAGTAATAACAAACATAATTTTTGAAATGAATAGCACACAAAACAATTGGGGAACAAGTCATAGCTTAAGAAGGTGAGCTACTTGATGGAGGATGACAGGGGCTAGTTCAAGAAGGCGTCCAACATCATGTCAACACCTAAGGAATCTAGGAACTGGAAGGGAATAGAGTTTGGGATGATAGCCTTCAAGTTCAAATTCCTCAGGTTTGTCTTAGGTGGAGTGAACAAAAGCCTCCCCCAAGCCCAGTCTTGCACCCTTGTAGCCGTAGGAATCTAGGAACTAGAAGGCAACGGGGTTAGGGATGATAGCCTTCAAGTTCAAATTCCTCAGGTTTGTCTTAGGTGGAGCGAACAAAAGCCTCCCCCAAGCCCAGTCTTGCACCCTTGTAGCCGTAGAGATCTGAGGGGAAAGGCAAACAATCTCCTCCTGGGAGGACCTAAGCTCGACTTCCAATTCATCAACGTGTTGTTGGGATAGGGCAAACTTCTCCTTCACATTCTCAAATGTTTGGCTAATTTGGAGTAAATGTATATCTTGCTACTTGAGTTCCTCCCTAAAAAACTTCAGCCTAGCCTTCATTTGCGCCAAATCACTGTGGTCGGCATCAAAATCCGTCTGGAGGCAACGACGAGATCCCTTCACCTACAAAATTCACTCCACATACTAGCCTCTAGGCAGTCTCTAAGATCGCGCTCCACATCCATCCAAAAGAATGGAGGCATCAATGGACTCTCACTTATGCTGAAGGGCAAACGACCACCTCATGCTGAAGGTCAGTCTCAACTTAGGTCGACAATCTCAACCTTTTCCACACGCGAGCGAGAACTTAGTTGGGAGTATGCATCCTTCTAATTTTCCTTCACTTTTATCATCTCCGACATAGCTTGGTGAACACCCCCCCCAACCCTCACGAAGGAATGAGAGGATTGCATCCTCTAAACTGGCATGGCGATGTTTAACCTAGTAGGCCAATGAGTGTGACCCTTGCAACGGACAAACAATCTATTGTTTGGTGATACGAAGAAAGAAATAATGTAAGTATGAGGTACATACTAGAGAAAGAGATGCTCAAGTTCTCACACGATTTGGATGACAAAAGGATCTGAGGAATCACTCGCTAGCAAGGTAGACGTAGAAGGCCGAACAGAGCAAGAGTGGGCAACTCGGAGCAAGGATTAGACTCCTCAACGACCACGTCAGGAAAAGTATGGCTCTTTTGTTCACTAGGAGCTGCCAAATAGGAAACTTGAGAAGACAACAAAGGGGCTGCATTCGAGATCTGCAGGTGAGCCACAAGTTGGTTTTCCCCATGCTCGTTGTTGCCTTTCATTTCCTCGCCAGGAGCAAGGTTGGGAAGAGAAGCCCTTTGGTAAAAGGAGCTAAAATATATTTAATTGCCAAGTAAAATATATGGCAAGGATACACAAACTGGCGAGGATGGAATATAAACTTCCTCCCCATGGAATACGATAGGCGGAATGCCAACAAGGGATGTCTGAGTTTTGTCGCCAACATCGGGAGTTTTCTCACTAGAAACTTCAGCTAGACTAGACAAAAGTGACCTCGTGAACAACGGGAACATACTCTTCCCCCCTTTCAATATTTTCAAGGAGTCATAAGTCATTGAGGAAGGGGAGGAAAATCTCTCAAAAAGGCCATAAGGAGAGAGCAAGGAATCACATTGGGACGTGCCGAAGAATGAAATGTCCAACACCAAGTCCATGTCTTTCTGGGGTGGATCTTAGTTATGCATTCAAGGGTGATCGAGGGTGCCTATAACCTCTCTTTTGACTAGCAGGGTTGGGGCAGCTGTGTGATCGACCGTGAGCCCCAATAGTGTAGCAAGCACCAGCACAGTTAGTACAAGTCTTCTTCCCATTAAGGTATGACATAATAGAGATAGTCTTTGGCACTCTAGACTAGGGGTCTAGCAACCAAACGACTCGTGACTGATTTTGCAAAACCAAGAAAAGGTCAATATTTTCTCAGGTGAGAATCATATCAGAACTAACAAAGCTTGGATTGCCTCTAACCCATGCATAAATAAGGTCTAGGCACTTTTGCTCTTTCCTGTTGAGTGTAACCTCAATGTAACAACTGTCAAGAACATGGCGCCATGAGGCTCTACTAGGAACTGAGACGGTCAGCCTCTCTGATAGGAAACTTCTATCCCACCCTAGGGAGAAAAATGAATTTCAATCCCAATTTCTTTATCAAAAGCTATATTGGTTCCCATAATGCCGCCTGACACCGTGAATATGAAAGAACTTACGAGCAGTGAGGTCAGGTGCATTTTGCCCATAGCCTCCAAGGCCTGCCCCCAAACAATACAACAAGATAACATGATCCTCCTAGCTCTGAATAAGAGTTGAGCAGGGTCCATCCCCAAAAGGTCTAAGTTGTCACCTAGTAAAGGGGAGCGCAACCCAATCTGAAACATGCCAACTAGAGTCTAGCATGCTCGGTGACCCCCTCAAAATTAATGATGGCATCGTGAGGACTAGGAAAGGTCAATTGTACAGACTTAGGGATCCCATAGAGGTCCCGCATAGAATCTAACTCAGCTTTGCTGTGATAGGAATTTACGGGGTTTATGTTGAAGATAAATATGCATAGAAGGCGAGCAAAGAACCATGGGTGACCAATGGTTGCAGTCATGCGCAGTCATGCAAGGATCATGTTACAAAGAAGGGCTAAAAAAATTGAGATATGTTAAACACTCCTTGGGCTCGTCAATTAGGCCAACTGATCATGCCCTCCCTCCACACCCCTAGGCCCATTAGATAAAATCTAAAGATAAAAATTAACCCAACTAGCCATATCTCAACAAATTATGGTTCCATAATGATCAATTCAAGCAGGATATGCACACGAAATCAACCATGTTGATAGTTAGATCCGGCCAAGAGGGGTTAGCTCATGCCCTAAAGGGGGTTACAGCACTAAATGCCTCGAATTAGGCATTCATAAGCATTATTGTGTCATACTATGAAAATCAAGCACTTAGGGTGAATTGCCAAATTGCGCTTCCCATTGTCTATAAACAGATGGAGAGGTATGTCCCACTAAGACATTGGGATTTTTAGTTCCCTTTTAGTTCCCACGATGTCATTGAGTCTGACTTTTTGGCTGCAGAGCAAAGTGGAATCGCAAGCATACCAAAAATTGCATCAACCTAGGCCTTTACCTCCTCACCAATGAGGGCGAGGGATTCATTACACTATAAGGCTTGCATTCGAAGTCATCAACAACAAAAGAGAATACGAAGCACTGTTGGCAAGACTGGCTGTGGTGGAAGGATTAGGAGCGAATGAAGTCGATGTATATGCGAATTCCCAGGTAATGGTGAACTATGTGACACGAGAATACCTGGCAAATGGAGAAAGACTTAAATTGTACCTGTAACAGGTGTGGGAGTAGCGTGATCGCTACTAGTATTACAAGCTTGCACAAGCTACTTTGAGAGCAAAAAGTTTGCTTCCCCCTTGGGATATTACGACTCAAATATGGGAGACCCCATCAATTGGATAGAAGGTGAAAAAAATAAGGCCATAAACTCCAAAGCGCACGAGGTGATGAAGTATTTGACTACAAGGGAACTACCCGACTAATGGCCAAAGGCGAGGAAGGTGAAGAACAAGGTAGCCAAATTTACTCTAAAAAAGGAGTGTTCTACCAGAGAGGTTTCCCCCTTGCTCTAACGATGCATAAGTCATTCTTGTGAAAATACACGAAGGAGCATGTAGAACCCATTCTGGCGGCAAAGCCTTGGCACAGAAGACCTTGAAAGTGGGATACTATTGGCCACACGAATTGAATGATGTGGAGGAGTTCGTCATAAAATACGCAAAGTGCCAGCAACATGATACCATACCTCACAGCCCAGTAGAATAGTTGACAAAAATGGTGCCACCATGGACTTTCACATAATGGGGGAATCAATATAGTAGGACCTTTGCCACCAGGAAAAGGAGTCAAGTTCGCAGTGGCCGCTATTGATTACTTCACAAAATGAGTAGAAACATTCGACAATCATTCCTAGCAACGTAACAACCTTGGAAGTCATTTGGTTGTCGCTTCGGCATACCATGAGCTATAGTCTCGAATAACATATGACAATTCAACTGCGACAAGTACAAAGACTGGTGCGCAGAGCTAGGAATCAAAGACAAATATGCTTCCCCTGATCAAGCTAATGGGCAGGTGGCGGTAATCAAAATCGTGTTCTGCATAATGAAGAAGAGATTTGCAAATCAAAAAGGACTGTGGGCTGAAGAGCTTCCTGGGGTGTTGTCGGCGTAGGGAACTACCGTGAGGACCCTGACTTGATAAATCTATTCGCAACAACCTACAACTATGAAGTAGTGATACTAGTGGAGATTGGTATGCCCAGTTATCGAGTCCAACACTATTATGAACGGTCAAACAACAAAGGCTTGGCGGGAAACCACGACCTACTAGAAGAAAAGATAGAGTAGGCAGATATAAGAGCAGCAGCCTATAGAAGACGGACAATGCGATACTTCAACAAAATGGTCAAGCAAATATCATTCAAGGTAGGAGATATTGTGTTGAGAGAAGCCAAAACAACAACCAAGTGGAAGGAAGAAGGTGAGCTTGAACCCAACTGGGAAGGACTGTATGTGGTAGTAAAAAATGAGAGGTTGGACTCATACCATCTAGAGGACATGAATGGGGGAAAAGGCTATCACAATCGTGGAATGTAAAGCACTTAAAGAGATAGTTTATCTAGGTGATTTCATGTAAATCATACAAGTAATATAGTCACTTCTTTATGAGTTTGTGGCATTTTTTTATACAATCATCCATCCATTATATGCAGTTACCATCAAGACCAGTCATGCTCTTTGGGCAAAAGCCGAGTGTTAGCAAAGCTCATACGATTGGGACTAATATTCGCACCTAGCGACCAAAGGCTAAATACGCGAATGCGATCTGGGTTAGCCTTGGAAGCAATATCTCGTTGGATATGATCATCATCTTCTACAAATTTTCCTGTTGTTGTGTGTTGGTTAGCAAATGTCTATGCTTGGCTAAGATACTTGGAACAAGAACCGTGATCCCTGATTTAGAGATTGGAGTTGGCATCTAAGGTATGCTATTTTGGATTTTGATTGTGAAACAAAGCATGCAGCCAATGAATTACACACCTTTCTAGAGATGTTCAAACCATATACTAAGGAGAGTTCTCAGAGAAAGTAGTGTGGAACCAACTCAGAAGGAATTGATCATTCTTTTGCCAAAGGGAGTAATCCGGGTTCTTGGCTTTTCCTAATTCATCAACTAGAAATTTAGGAAGGCATGACTCACTACCATTAATAATGCCCATCAACTCATGACATATAAGAATTGGTAAAAACTGAGATACCCAGTTCAGATAATTAGTGTTGTCCAATTTGACAGAGATGAAGTGTGTAATGCTAGGTAGGTTTAAAGTGATGTTGGATTTGGTGAAATAAGAGATAGAGGAAGATGAGGATATGTTGTTGGTGTGTAGGATCGAGGGGTTTCCCAAAAGGGGCTATGATATCATGAAAAAGTAAATAAAAAAAAAAGAAGAATTTTTGCACAAAATGCTCACATGAACATACAAGAGTATATTTTATGTGCCAATTGTGTTTTTTTTTATAAAACGGATCTCATTCCATTCATTTAAAGAGACATACAACTTTGACTTCAAACAACAAGTCAATTACAAACGTTAGTAGAATCTCAGTACACTATTGTGACTGACATGGTCTAGTCCAGATGGCTTATCTCTAAAGACCGAAGTCTAAGAGATAGCACAACTCTGTTCCCGACAGAGTTCACAGTAACCAAACATAAAACTCCATACCCAACTAGACTGAGTATGGAGAAACCAAACCCCAACATCACCGACTAAGTGGAGGGGGGACAACACCCTTTGGACCTAAGTCCGAAGGGACAAATGTTTTTGGGTTTTTTTTGTTTTCTTGAAAATAAAGACAAGGCATAAATAAATTACATTGAAAAAACATTGTAAAAAGGGAAAAACAGTGCACAAAAAATGCCTCGGAAAGGAAAACCGACGGTCGAGCTTGGAAGATCCAGAGTCGTCGGTTCAGGAGCAGCCGCGCTTTGCAACGGCGAAGAGCTCCTTGGTGGCGCGTGAAGGACACGCGCCGACGAGCTCGGAATCTTAGTCCCGTGCGTGCAGGCTACGCTCCACTCCGGTTGGGGCCGTGTTCGGTGGATGTGTAGATCGGCGGCTGGGCAATCTCCTGGTGGGGCGCGTGTTGACTATAGGGACCCGAAAGATCACGAACGACGATTCTCCCTTTGTTTGGCGGGAAAAACAAAAAAACTAAAAACAAATACAAAAAAACCAGAAGGGGGAGGGAAGAGTGAAGGGGGAAGGAGCCGAAGCTACCACCCCCCCGAGCTGGTCAGAAAGTTTTAGAGAGAGCGGGAGTTTTAGAGAGAGCATTCGAGGGAGAAGGCCAACAATGGATTTTACTAGAAATGGAAGAAAAAGAAAGAAGACGATGTGCCAATTGTGTTGCTTTCCCCTTACACATCTTCACAATCTGATATGATAAGTGATTCAGATTGCATGTCTACACCATAGCAAGGTGGGTGATTGTATCTTAACATCCATAAAGTGTCAATTGCATTAGCCCAAAACCAACATTTGAGTTTAGTAAACCTTTAAGTATTTGAGTTTAGCAAGTTTAGTAGTCCTGATTGTATTTCCTTATTTGTCGTAAATCCTATTCAACTATAAATAGACTTTTCCTATACATTGCAAACACAAATTAAATATACAAAAGTTTTCTCATATATAATGTTCTACATGGTATTATAATAGAGGTATTGATTTCAAACTCTCACTCTACACTTCAGTCTATTAATTTAATATTCTACTTGTTGGATCTACTTATTGAGAGAGAATCTGGCCCACACGAGATGGAGAGTGTGACAAATATAAATGAGTAAATCTACCTCTTCCTATTAACTTAACATTTTGGGACAATAGCTTTACACTCTTTTTTATTTAATTAAATATTCTACGCGTTGGGCTCAATTATTAAGGGGGAGTATTAAGACAAAAATATATAAATAATTCAATCTACATATTCCTGTTAAGTTGAGATTTTAGGACAAGTGGTGAATTCACTATTAATTAAATAAGAGATTTTTAATCAATTTGATTCCATTGGGAGCAAGGAACAACTGGGAGGCAAATGGAGAGTCGGCGGGGAGAGAGGAGAGAGAAATAGAGAGAGAGAGTGTGTGTGTGTGTCTATGTGAGAGAAGTTGATGGAGAGAAGTATCTACCAGTGGTGATTGGGTATGGAAACCAGGATAGATGACATGGGGCAGGGGTTGCCAAGGGGCATTCAACTTGTTTACATAGGAGAGAAAGAGATGGACGGAGCTAGAGTACTCACTAGCATAGAGACTAGGGTCGGATGATGCAGAGATGATAGTGGCGTTACACGGATGACGGAAGGCAGACGATATGGGGGTAAGAAAAATTTAGAGGGAAAGAAGAGAGGCATTTGGGGTGGGGAGGATTGCTGGACGGGGAAGGAAAAAAGAAATAGGGTCTTAGTTCTTGGGTCAAAATGGTGTCGTTTCATCCCTGTTTGTTTTTAAACTGGGTGTAAATGGGTTTTGGGCTTAGGAAACAAGATAGGCTTCTACAGAGAGGTATGATATTTTAAAGAAATTTGAGTTATGAAAACAACAACTCTCAATTTCTCATGTAATAATGATCCACATATCGCTTGGATTCATAGGCAATTCCTTTGACACAAGATCAAGCTTCGGTGAGTGCTGCGTACTTGGATGAGATATTCAACTATCATCCTCTGCCAAGCTATTCTCTTGTAGTGTAATAAAAAATAGTAATTGCCTTGTGAATCTAAAGCTTTTTTGGATTACAAGAATCCTAGCTATCATTATATTATGATAGAAAGTAAATTGAAAAGGTTGGTTCAAGATGATACCAGTCATATTGCATTTAGTGTTTATATAGACAGAGTACAAGTATTTGAATTGAAACTACAGATAAGTGTTACAACTATAGATAAGTACAAATATATAGACAGAATATTAGTTGGTTCGGGTATGATCTTCAACATAGTACATATCACTGTTATCTTCATTTGAATTCAAATCATTTTGTTTATCTGATAAGTATGTGGGGCCAGCAGTAATCTCGGAGTTAGTTTGATCTTGATCACTATCTCTAGCAGCCCATTCAAGGTGATGGAAGGTCACAAACCATCAGCTTGTCACGAGAGAACTGAAAGCGAGATGAAGAGAGACCTTTAGTGAAGATATTAGAGGGTTGTGCAGTGAAATGTATCTGGCATGGATGTCTTTGTTGTACATTTTCTCGTGGATAAAATGGTAATCCACCTCGATGTGCTTAGTCCGGGCATGGAATACTAGATTGGAAGAGAGTGCTAAGGCACTAATATTGTCAACCCAGAGACAAGGAGTTGTGGTTAGGGGTATGTGAAGTTCTTTAAACAACATTCTCAACCAATAAAGTTCAGCGACTGTAAGGGCCATTGATCTATATTCTGCTTTAGTGCTAGATTTGGCTACAACTGGTTGCTTCTTAGCAACCCAAGAGATTAAGCATGAGCCAAGATAGATGCACACTACAAGAAATCAGACTTTTTCTAACGCTCAAAATCATCGCAAATACCCCTACTAATCGTTGCAATTGATAATTTGCAACGATTTTTAATTCTCTGCATATTCGACGAAATTAAAGTGTCATTTTTTATCAATTTCAGCGATAGGAAAAAATCGTCACAAGAAATTACTATTTTTGGCGATTTTTGTCTGCCACAACTGTACCAAAAATTGACAAAAATGGCATTTCCGTTTATCATTAAATCGTTGAAAAAAGTTAATTGCGGCGAAAAAAATTAAAAAATATTTATTCTCTGTATTGTTTTCTATTATGCTTTACTTTTCAAACTTTTTGGAGGTAGGCCTCAGCTGATTATAGTGGGAAACTCCTGCCACTAACATTTACCTATTCTTTCTCTGGGCTCCTAACAAAGCCCAACCAAACCAAAGAAGAGCAAAGAACAGTAAAAAATCAATAGGACAATTTTGACATTATTTATAACAAGTCATGTCAGTTTGTAAATTGCATTACTTGTTAACAGAAGGAATTCTCAGCCCTTTTTAAATAAAATAAAAAATAAGCATTTTATAATGATAGGCATATATCCAATTTATATCCTCTTCTTGATGTTATAAAACCAAAGCATGAGGTTGCAGACCAAAGAAAATGGACTCCACAGAAAATTTTACATGGCAAGAAAATAGTGCAGCCTATCTTATTTAAATACCTAAAACTAAACAAGAGTGCATTTGTCATCCATTCCAACCTTCTTAGATATATAAAGGAGCGAGAGAGGGGCAAATGCAAAACAGAGTTTTTGAAGAGTCAAACATCCTTTGACGATCCCCACCATCTATTCACGAGGCTTTGTCCACATCTACAAGTCATGAAAACCAGGTTTCAAGACCAACATTCACATATAGCAGATAAATAATGACATGAGTTGCATAAAAAATATATAATGTGACCCAGACTACAGATCCTCAAAGCTTTCAAAACTAGCGTCAACAGGGAGCTAGGAAAAGAAGAACACCTCCATTTCCAAAACCACAACCTCTAGTTTAAAAGATGATTATACAGAACCGATAAAAAAGATAAATCTATTGGTATATAAATTATCTTTTTATAGTTCAAGAATATATTGTCAAAAGAAAAACAAAAGTTTAACAAAAAATAAAACCAAGTTTTCTAAAAAATAAGGTAAAAAAATTAGAGATAATACAAGAAACTTAACCATTAGAAGTATGGATAATCAACTTCCTACTTCATTTTCATTGGCCTAAAGACAATAAAAATGAAATAGCCATCAAGTGGTGAACTCATCAATGCTGCAAGGTAAAGTATTACATGCACAGAAAGCAAATATCCTCACCAATACTTAAGTGCCTCGAGAATATATGTCCCAAGCCTTATATTCTGAGTCTCTGGCTTCCATGACATCCCC
Source organism: Juglans cinerea (assembly GCA_961763995.1). Taxonomy (NCBI): domain Eukaryota; kingdom Viridiplantae; phylum Streptophyta; class Magnoliopsida; order Fagales; family Juglandaceae; genus Juglans; species Juglans cinerea. Next base: position 4,901,803 of record CAUIVZ010000012.1, on the reverse strand, counting down.
GCAGATCTTATAAACTTTTAAGAGCAGTGAAATCATAACACTAAACAAACTAGTATATATTACATCATCTGAGCAACCTGTAAAAATAGTGGAATTGAATGTGCAAAACTTATTTATTTTTATGCAAAATTCAGTTGTAGCATCATATTGACACTACAAAACCGAACCAACATTATGTAGGTGTTATAAAAGAGGATAACAACATCTTGCAATTTGTGGAACACCATTTACCCATCTAAGAGTTTGGTGGTTTATTTACATTTAATTCCGACAAAAAAGCGCACACACTTATCCATTCAAATGTGATGATTGTAGAAAGATTCCTCTCGGCGCATTTAACAACTTTGGACAATACCCAATGGGCCTTTAACAAAGTATATCAAATTAGTAGTGTTTTTTTTAAAGTAAAGATACCAATATCATTAGAAATGTGCAGATTCTCTAACCTTGAATCAGTAAATTCTCGTCTATACATTTCCAAAATCAACTTTAACTCCATATCACTTTCCTTCAAGGTTAACTCATCTGCCTTACTCCTCACACCTCCTCCTCATTTGGTGGTAGTGGGTTGCAAACAGAGCAAGGGAGAGAGGGACGACCTCGGGCTGCTGGGCTAGGAGTGGAGGAGAAGGGGGCTCCAACAAAGGAATGGCGACGGCGTTAAGGTGTGGGTGGTGGCGAACAGCACCCCCAGTGGCGGTGATATAAAGAAATCTGAGAGAGAGAGAGAGAGAGAGAGAGAGAGAGAGAGAGAGAGAGAGGTGAGGCCAGATTTAGAGAAAAGGAAAGAGATCGGCGTGGGGTTGGGGGAGAAGGAGGGGGTAGCCGTTGAGGTGAGGTGGCGGCAGCGTGGTGGGGTCGTTGGCGTATGGGCTGTGGGCGGCGGAGGCTTGAGGGAGAAGAGGGATTGGGGAGAGAGAGGGGGAGGGGGGAGAGGGAGAGGCTAGGGCTGGAGGGAAAGAAATTAGGGGAAATGGCAGGGCACGGGTTTTAAATTTTATTAGCTTTTGCGGCGCTTCTCATTCGCGGCTAATAAGATTTAATTGCCGCATATGCTTTTTACGGTGATAATGGTTGCCGCAAATAGGTTCAGTTGCAGCGATGTTTCTAATCGACGGAACTATAATGCCGCTATAGTTAACAAATCTTTGTTGCGGCGAGAAAAATCGCCGCTAAAGGTAGAAAAGTCGCCACAAAATGTAAAGTCGAAATTCTGCTCCTCCATTTCCCACTTTCGCACTTGAAATTATGCGGCGACTTAAAAAATCGCTGGAAATAAGGTATATTTCGACGATTTTAAAATCGCTAAAAAAAGCCTAATTTCTTGTAGTGGTAGTAACCTGAAGTGGACTTTCGATCATCTAGACTTCCTGCCCAGTCTGAGTCACAGAAGCCATTGAGTTGGAGGGATCCGTTGCTGAACTGAAGACCAAAGTGCAGGATACCTTTGAGGTATCTTAATACTCTCTTGGAAGCTGTAAGATGAGTGGTTCTTGGACAGTGTAGAAACTGACACAACTAATTCACACTATAAGATAAATCTGGCCACTACCTAGTGAGTGTTAAATACTGAAGAGCTACCACCATTATTCGATATTCTGCAGGATCATCGAGTGGATCACTTGATAGATTTGATAGCTTGCCACCTGAGGTGCATAGTGTGGGTGCTGGTTTAGCACCAGCCATCTTCATATGATGCAGTAAATCAATAACATACTTACCTTGATGAAGATGCAAACCAATAGCTGTATTGGTGACTTGAATCCCTAAGAAATATGATAATGGTCCAAGGTCTTTAACAACAAACTCACAACTGAGATTAGAGATAAGAGCATCAATATAAAATGAAGTGTTGCTGGCGACAATAATGTCATCTACATATAGAAGAACAAAAATACAGATGATGTTATGATGAGAGGTAAATAGAGATGTGTCGATCGTGGAACCAATGAAACCTAGTTCCAATAAAACCTAAGACAGCCTCAAGAACCCAGCCCGAAGAGCTTGTTTAAGGCCATATATGGATTTATGGAGAAGACAAATATGATCAGGGAGGCGTGGATCGATCTTCAAAACCATGAGATTGCTCCATGCAAACCTCCTCCTCAAGATAGCCATGGAGGAAAGCATTGGAGATATCAAGTTTTCTAATAAACCATTCATGGTGGATTGCCAAGGTAGAACCAACCTGAATGTAGCAGGTTTTATAACAGGGCTAGAAGTCTCATTAAAGTCAACTCCATCAACTTGGTCAAAACCTTTAGCTACCAATCTAGCTTTGTACCTGTCAAGAGTACCATTAGATTTTTGTTTGACTTTAAATACCCACTTTTTCTTCACTACCTTTTTATGACTAGGTATTGGACAAAGAGTCCAAGTTTTATTATCCAAGAGAGTATTGTATTCAGCTTGCATTGCACTCATCCAATGCTAGTCCCTCACTGCCTGTTTATAAGTTCTAGGTTCAGAGGGCAAAGAAAGGGTGAAAAGGGTGAAAAGAGGATGTTTAGTAGAATAGTAGAGTTGATAATCTAAGAGTAGTTTTGGCTTCAAGGAGTTGGTCTGAGATCGAGTTATGATTTTGGATGAAGAGATGGGTATAGATTGGAGGGTAGGCTTGGGCTTGTTGATTTCAATCTCGTGTGAAGGAGGGGAGGGAGAAACAGATTCAGTCATGAGGGTTGGACTGCCATTGGAAGGGAAATCAGTATTGGAAGGGCCAACAGTAATCTCTGAGGCAGGTGAGTCGTTATGTGTGGGAGAGAGAGAGAGAGAAAGAGAGAAGGGAATATAGTGGCAGTAGGGTCTAATGTGCGTGAATCATGAGAAGTTGAAAAAAAGGAAAAAAAAAATAGAGGATGAAGGATTAGAGAGAGAACCTGGTTGTGAAGGAATTGTAGAACCAAGGGAATGAATTTTGTTGAGGAAAAAATAGTTAATTGGCATATTCTAGTGAAAAACTGTGTAAATTTGTGTCGTAACAAGTGTGGTGTGTCAGTGAAAAACGGGCCAACTCAAGTCAGAGAGTTCGCTCGAAGTGGCTCGAAATTTCGCTCGAGCGAATCTCAAGTCAGAGACTTCGCTCGACATAGCTCGACACTTGGCTCGAGCTAAATTCAAGTCCGAGAGTTCGCTTGACTCGGCTCGACACTTGGCTCGAGCGAACTTCAAGTCAGAGAGTTCGCTCGACATGGTTCAACATTTCGCTCAAGCTACATTCAAGTCAGTGAGTTCGCTCGACACGGCTCGACACTTGGCTCGAGAGAACTTCAAGTCAGAGAGTTCACTCGACATGGTTCAACACTTCGCTCGAGCTACATTTCAAATCAGAGAGTCGCTTGACTTGGCTCGACACTTGGCTCGAGCGAAACTATGTTCGCTTGACACTTCGCTCGAGCCAATGTTCTGGAAACCTAAATTCCTTAGTTTTGAGCGCCTCTTTCCTTATTGGTATAAAAGGAAACCTTTTGGTCTTTCCTTTGGTGTGGAAAAACATAGCCAAAACCTAAAGTGTTCCAAGAGCCAAAGAGAGAAACCTTTTCCGACCTTGTGAATCTCTCTTGGACAAACACATATCCACCACACCACACTCAAGATAAAATCTCATTCAAAGTCCATTGAAGTGGACGTGTTGTTGGCCGGAAGGTTTCCGGAGCTGCTGTGATGCAGAGATCGAGAGGTTCTCGTGGAAAGCTATAGAAGGTCAGAGTTCTGACACTACATGCGTGTAGAGATCGAGTGGGTCACTCGTGATGTTGCAAGCCAAGTTTAGGAACTACAAAGGTTTTGCAAGTGTCTCTATATTGGTTGTAATAAACTTTTTCTATAGTGGATTTTAGGTGGTGCCTTACACCCGGAGTGGTTTTAGAATTTGAAAAAGTTCTTCAAATGAGTTTCCATTTCGTGACCAAAATCATTGTGTTAATTGTTTTTGTTCATTGATTAACTGTTTATTGGTTTCTATTTTTGAAAAGACTATCAAAATTGGAATACACCTATTCACCCCCTCTAGGTGTAGTGATTGTAGAACCACTGCTTTTTCACTTGATATCAGAGCGGGTTCACTCCGCTGGGATTAAATTCCTGAGTGTGATCCTGTTGGAGTGGTTAAAATGGATAAGTCTCAATCTCTCACATCGCCACCTTATTTTGATGGAAACAACTATGCTTATTGGAAAGTTCGAATGAGAGCTTTCCTAAAATCTGTGGATGAACGAGTGTGGGTTTCTATAACAAATGGATGGAGAGAACCAATCACTATTATTGAAGGAGTTCAAACCCCCAAAAGTGTGGATAATTACTCTAGGGATGAAATTAATGAGTGTGGTTGGAATAGCAAAGACCTGAATGCGATTTTCATGGCCGTGTCCCAGGAGGAGTTCAAGCGAATCTCCATGTGTGAGAATTGCAAAGAAGCTTGGGACATTCTTGAGGTCACCCATGAGGGTACCAAGGCTGTAAAGAATTCTAAATTTCAAATGCTGACCACAAGTTTTGAAGAACTTAGAATGAAGGATGATGAAACATTTGATGCTTTTTATGCCAAACTAAATGATGTCGTCAATTCGCGTTTTAATTTAGGGGACAGAATTCCTGAGAACAGAATTGTGAGAAAAGTTCTCAGATCACTCCCTGAGAGGTTTCGTCCTAAAGTTACTGCTATTGAAGAAAGCAAAGATCTGGACAGTATGAGAATTGAAGAATTGGTAGCCTCTCTACAAACATATGAACACACTCTTCTTGTGGATAAGAAACACAAGTCCATAGCCCTCAATACCATTAGAGAGGAGTCAAATGAGTCATCCGATGAGTCGGCTATCAGTGACAGAGAAATAGCTTTTTATGCTAAGAAGTTCAGGAAAATGTTTGTTGCTAGAAACAATAAGAACCAGAGGCTAGAGAAGAAAAAATTTGAGAGATATAATAGAGGCTCAAGTTCAAGGAACAAGGAGAGAAGCACTGAGAAGTACACTAGAGCTAATAAAGATAAGGTACAATCAAGGGTGCAGTGTCATGAATGTCATGGATTTGGACACATTCGTCTGGAATGTGCAAATTACAAAAAGGCAAAAGAAAGAGCTAAGATTGCATCTCTAAGTGAGAGTGAGTCAGAGTCGAGTGAATCATCAGATAACTCTTCGCCAAAAGGAAATCTTAACTACATGGCATTCACTGCCTCTGTTAGCAGCAAAAGTCAATGTAGTGAATCAGTGTCTGATGATGGGAGCATATCTGGAAATGAATCTGGGTATGAGGATCAATTGCAAGAAGTCTACGAGAAGCTGTATAAGGAATGTGTTGAATTGAGAAAATGCAACAAAGCGCACATTGAGGAGATAGACTTCAACAAACGAGAAAATGAAGGGCTTCAAGGCAAATTAAATGAAGCCATTGGTCTAACTGATCAGTTGAAAATGAGGAATGTATCTCTAGAAGAGGAATTAAAAAAACAAGAAAGTGAGATGATTTTGTTGAAGGATAAACTGAAATCCGTGTCCACTGGGAAAGAAAAACTGGATGAAATCCTGAGGTCAGGAAAGCCTCTTGGTGACAGGAGTGGACTAGGATATGATACAGAGAAATCTGATGCAGCTACTACCTCAAAAGTCTCCTATAAGAATGAGAGGAAAACTGTATTTGTTCGTGAGTCTATTGCAAAAGGGAATGCTAACCCATCTGACAAGGGTAAGAAATCCTCTCATATAAAAATGGGTGTTCAGTCTCATGATAAATCAAGAGTTCGAAATACAAGCCCTGTGTGTCACCACTGTGGTAAGACTAGTCATGTTGTAGGAGACTGTTTTAAATCGAAGAGATACACCATGTATGATCATACACGCTCTCAAAGTAGAAGTGTGTACTCACCAAAAATGGGTCGAAATCCCAGAACTGCTCCTAAGTATGTCTCATCTTTCAGGGGACAAAGAGATCGCAAAGAGAACTACGTGTGCCATAATTGTGGTAAGGCTGGTCACATTCGACCAAACTGTTATGAGCTTAGGAGGAATCCTATGAGAGATGGAAATAGTGAATCGAGAAGAGAACATTTGAATCTTTGGAGTCAAGTCAGGGCCCTAACTAGACAAAATGAGATGCTCAATATCAAGATAGACCAACTGTCAACTATCAAAAAGGACATCTCTCCAAAAGTTAGAAAAATGTGGGTTAGAACTGGAAAAAGGCACACGTGCCATGTGGCACACATTGCTCTAAAGACCAGAGACACCTAAATGTGGTACCTTGATAGCGGGTGTTCTCGCCACATGTCAGGTGATAAAAGTCTATTTAAAACAGTTGAAGAGTACAAGTGTGGAACAATAACATTTGGAGATGGGGGAAAAGCTTATATAATAGGAATGGGTGAAATTGAAATACCTGGACTACCCGTCTTGAGAGAAGTCCTATTTGTTGATGGATTAAAAGCAAATCTCCTAAGTATAAGCCAAATGTGTGATAATGGTGTAGAAGTCCGTTTTTCAAAAGATATGTGTATTGTTTCAGATAATAATGGAAATTGCATGATGTAGGGAACAAGGACATCAGATAATTGTTATGGCATTGCCTCTAAGCCTCAGTATAGTTGCAATAGTGCTAAGAGTGAGACTACTGACCTCTGGCATCAAAGACTTTGACATGTGAATCACAAAAATCTGTCTAAGATTGCCAAGAAAGAGATGGTGATAGGATTGCCTGAGCTGGGTAAAGTAGAGACTCCTGTTTGTGGGTCATGTCAATTGGGAAAACAAGTTAGAACAGCTCACAAGAACACAACGGCTATCCTGACCGAACGACCATTAGAGTTGCTGCACATTGATCTTATGGGACCCTCTAGAACTGAGAACCTGGGGGGAAAGAAATACATACTGGTAATGGTAGATGATTTCACCAGATACTCCTGGGTAGAATTTCTGAGAGAAAAAGGTGAAGCTCCTAATGTGATTAGAACTTTGTGCAAGAAACTTCAGAATGAGCAAGGGAAAGCAATAGTCAGAATCAGGAGTGATCATGGAAGAGAGTTTGAAAACTCAAATCTTGAGAGTTTCTGTGATCAAGAAGGTATCAGTTAAGAATTTTCTGCCCCTATCACTCCACAACAAAATGGAGTGGTCGAAAGGAAGAACAGAGTTATTCAAAAAATGGCACGGGTCATGATTCACAGTAAAAATGTACCTACTCACTTCTGGGGAGAAGCTGTGAACACAGCATGTCATATTGTGAATAGAGTCTATCCACCACCGAACACTTCCAAAACACCATATGAGATGTGGAAAGGAAAGAAACCTAATGTGAAATACTTCCGGGTGTTTGGAAGTAAATGCTACATTTTGAGAGATAGGGAAAACTTAGCTAAGTTTGACCCTAAGAGTGATGAGGGAATTTTTCTTGGATATTCCAGAAACAATCGTGCTTATAGGAGTTACAATCTACGCACCCAAACCGTCATGGAATCCATAAATGTGGTGGTGAATGATGCTCTTGGAGAGGAGTTGAACAAGGAAGAGCAAACTCACACACTGAGTGAAACTGTACAAGAAGATTTTGGTACACTGAATGAGAACTTAGAGACCTCTTCAAATGAAAAAGTGAGTTACCAAAAGGAGCCCTCTTCAAGAGTAAAGTTAAATCATCCTCAGGATAACATCATAGGACACATAGATGAAGGAATGAGGCTCAGGAGGAAAGTGATAAATCAATTGGCTTACTCAAGCTACATCTCACAAATTGAACCAAAAAGAATCGAAGAAGCCTTAAATGATGAGAATTGGTTGAATGCTATGCATGAAGAAATAAACCAATTTGTGAGGAATAATGTGTGGTACTTGGTGCCAAGACCAGAGAATCACAATGTCGTGGGTACTAAGTGGATATTTAAGAATAAGTCGGATGAGAATGGTACAATAGTGAGAAATAAAGCAAGATTGGTTGCTCAAGGTATGCATAGATGGAAGGAATAGACTTTGACGAGACCTTTGCTCCAGTTGCCAGACTTGAATCTATCCGGATATTATTAAGCATTGCATGCCACATGTGTTTTAAGCTGTATCAAATGGATGTCAAGAGTGCATTTCTGAATGGGATCCTCCAAGAAGAAGTGTACGTCAAACAACCAAAAGGCTTTAATGATCCAAAATATCCTAATCATGTCTATAGGTTGAAGAAAGCCTTATATGGTTTGAAACAAGCTCCTAGAGCTTGGTATGAGAGGCTTACTTCATATCTTGAAGATCACAATTTTCTAAGAGGAAGTGTTGACAGAACACTGTTTATCAGAAAAGTTGGAGAAGACATAACAGTTGCTCAAATCTATGTGGATGACATTGTATTTGGATCATCGATTGACGTCCTGGCTCTTGAGTTTGCTGAAGAAATGAAAAATGAATTTGAAATGAGCATGGTAGGTGAACTAACCTTTTTCTTAGGACTCCAGGTGAAACAGTTAGATAATGGGCTGTTTATATCTCAATCCAAATATGCAAAGGAATTAATCAAAAAATTTGAATTAGATGGGAAAAGCCATGCCAGAACCCCCATGAGCACGAGTGTTAAGCTTAGTACTGATGGGTCAGGCAAGAATGTTGAGCAATCCTTGTATAGGAGCATAATTGGGAGTCTACTGTATCTTACTGCAAGTAGACCAGACATTGCTTTTAGTGTTGGGGTCTGTGCTATATTTCAAGCCAATCCTAAGGAATCACATTTAGTAGCTATCAAACGCATACTTCGCTATGTAAATGAGACAGTCAATTATGGAATTTGGTATTCTAGAGACTCTAATACTGAGCTTGCAGGCTATTCCGATGCTGATTGGGCAGGTAATGCAGATGATAGGAAAAGTACTTCTGGTGGGTGTTTCTATGTCGGCACAAACCTTGTTGCCTGGATGAGCAAGAAGCAAAATTTCATATCGCTGTCCACGGCTGAGGCTGAATATATTGCTGCAGGCAGCTGTTGCACGCAATTGTTGTGGATGAAGCAAATGTTGTGTGACTATGGCATTACTCAAGGTATGATGAGCATTTATTGTGACAATACTAGTGCCATAAACATTTCAAAAAATCCTGTCCAACACTCTAGGACCAAGCACATTGACATTAGTCATCATCTTATTCCAGAGCTGGTAGAAACACGTGTGGTGACTCTTGAGTACATTCCTACCGAACACCAACTAGCCGACCTTTTCACTAAACCTTTGGATGGGCTTCGGTTTGAATTACTTAGAAAAGCTATTGGTATTTGTGCATTGACCTGAGGGTTGAAACATGCATTGCATGCTTTACCTGCATTTTTTTTGTTTTTGTTTTTGTTATTTTGTGGTTATTCATCCTCTTATTCCATTTTTGGTATTACTGCCTTTACATGCACTCCATGGTTGTGATATTAGTTATTGGTGTTGTTAATTCTAAAAATCTAGGTGCATGTGTCTTTTGAGAATTGTATCATATATCTATGACTTACAAAGGTTTGAAACATGAGTATCAGTTGTAATCTGTGACTAGCTTCACACACTTCACTCCATGCTTAGTCAATTTACGTCTCACCACCGTGAGTTTTTGGGGAGGCAATCAAAAGCGTTAGGAAACTCTACCTACACACAGAATTGACCACGGGCTAGACAACCTCATTATTGTTCCCTTGTGCAAAGAAAAAGAAAAGGAGATGATGTTGTATATCATTGAAAAGAAAAAGGGATGTTGTTGCATATATATATATATATAAAAGGGGTAAACAAGTATCTTGACATTGATACATATAATCAAACAGAAGCATCTAGGTTCTAGCAGTATTGGGTTTGACTTTCTGCATCTTGGAAGAGTTTCTCAAACACTTATGGTTTCTTGTATAGCCCAACCCCGCTCACACCTTTTGGTTGAAATTTCTTGATTGAGCAAGGACTTTGTTGACCCGGCTGTCTTTATTACTTGTGGCACTTTGTTTTTATTACCTGTGTGTTTTATGAGGACATGATGCCTTTCTACATTTGATGTGTGTGAATGATTTGAAAATTAACTTCATTAATAGTTGGATCACACTGAATTTTTTAAGCAGAAAAGTAAAATCTGTGGGCATCCGCTCGAGCGAGCTTAGAAGCCGCTCGAGCGAACGTGTTTTAAAATGCCAAGCGTGCCTTTCTTTTTCCCCTCTGCACCGTTTCCTCTCCCCACCTCGTGCGATAACTTCTCTCTTTCTCTCCGTGTGGTTTCACTCATTTTCTCTCAAGAAACTTGCTTCAATCACGGTAAGTCTCTCATTTCTCCCTCTTCTCAATCATTTTTAGTCATTATTTTCCTTTTTGCATCATGCATCTCCATACACATACATTTCGGAAATTAGGGCTTTTGATTTGGGGATTCCGAAATGGAGCATTTTTGTTGGTTTGTTTCGAGTTTGGTTGGAACTCTTGGTTGTCTATTCCTATTCTCTTTGTATTTAGGATGTTCATAGAACCCCCAAGGGGTTTTTCATTTGGTTTGTGCTTGGATGCACTCCAAGTGCTCGGTGAAATGCCTCAATGAAGTTTGGTTTCTTATTTTCATCATGCATTGACATTGCATTGTTCCCATGGTCATTTTATGTCTATCCTAGTGTTGGGATAGTGTTTGGCATTGAGGCTTGGGACTACCATTGAGGTTAAAAACCAACATTGGCATTATGTTTGGGAGGGTGTTTGCCATGAAATTGATTTGTGTTTTTGGGTTTAAAATCAACCTTGTCGTTGTGTTTGTTGGGTATTAAAATGGTTTGGCTAAGTATGCAATTTTTTATTGGGCATGTGCATGTGCATACATTGGTTCACATTAAGCATGTGCATTGATCATGCATTGGGCATTTTCAGTCTAACGGTCACTTTTTCTGTCCACAGCCTAAAACCATGTCTCGTCGTGTTCGTCCACGTAAAGATACTCCCACTTCAGCCCAGGATCCTCCTGCCCCAGCCCAACCTCACTTCCATAGTACTAGGGCTAGGGATCTCTATGATGAAAACTTTGGTCGACGCACCCTATTTGTTGAGCGTGAGATCTCCTTGGGTGAGCTTAATGAGACCATTGTGCCCCGTATTTTTGAATCCCGCCAGTGGCTTGGATTGACCACTGGTCTTCTCTCTCCTACTGTGGAGTTAGTGAGGGAGTTTTACTCTAATATCCATAACTTTTTGGATGATGGCTCTTTTGAGGTAAGTCTTCGAAACATCCATTTTCAAGTAACTCCTTCTATGGTGGCGGACTAGTTACATGCTCCTCGGGTCTCCGACTCGGTCTATCCATATCTTACCACCCCTGCTCCTCGCTTACCAGTCATTGCTGAATGCTTGACTGGGAGGCCAAGCATTTGGAATGGTCGGGTACCTTTGCACACGGTCCAGTTTCCACCTAACCACCTCCTTCTTAATAGGATTGTCTTGACTAATCTCTACCCGTCTGCTCATCATAGTGATCTCGAGTATGATAGGGCACTGTTTCTTTATGCTTTGATCAATGACGTCTCCATTGATTTGGGGAGTCATCTTTGCCGGGTCATTATGGAGACATTCCGGTCAAGCAAAGTCCGAACTTGACTTCCCTACCCCTGTCTTATCACCCGGATTGCCATGGCCCACTCCGTCCCTTTTATTCCTCATGAGCTAAGAATTTCTCTCAAGGCTCCCATTGGTCATAAGACCATGCAGCTCAGCCGTGCTCACCTTGCCCATCAACCTTTAGATATTAAGCATCCACCGGCACCGGCACCGGCACCAGCTTCTCAGCCGTCGAGCTCTCGGCCTTCGAGCTCTGCACCATCCTCCTCGGCATCTCCATCGATCGAGCCTAGTCTACAGACGCTATTGGATTATATGGTCCGTCTTCAGACTAGTTTTGATGGCTTCCGATAAGAAGTCACACAAAGCCTCGACAACATTGAGGAGATCCTCCGTAATGAGGATGATGGCAGTCAGTCAGAGTGATGCATGGACACCTTTGGCTTGTTGTGACAAAAAGGGGGAGTATATATTCAGGGGGAGTGGTATAGATGTAGGGGGAGTAGCAAGTAGCAAGAAAGCTGTAGGGGCAACTTTTGTTTTTGTTTTGTGGGGGAGCAGCTTTTGTTTTGTTTTGTGGGGGAGCAGCTATTTTTTTTGTATCACATGCTGCTCGTGCTGCTATTGTTTGTCTAAATTGAAAACAATGTCTGATTTAATTCTTAATGAAAAGTCTTTTATGAAAACTGTGCTACAGACATTGTTTATGCTTATGAGATCATTTCTTGCATATTGTTGTTGGTATGTTTAACCGTTTGCTAAGTGTTTGCAGAAATATCTCAATGTACTCAAGATTATTTGCCTGAATAATGGGAATCCTGATTTGGGTGTGTTAGGATTAGGTCCTATGTATAGGTTAGAGGTTTTGTCACAAAAATGCCAAAGAGGGAGATTGTTGAGGAAAAATTAGTTAATTGGCATATTCTAGTGAAAAACTGTGTAAACTTGTGTTGTAACAAGTGTGGTGTGTCAAAGTGAAAAACGGGCCAACTCAAGTCAGAGAGTTCGCTCGAAGTGGCTCGACATTTCGCTCGAGCGAATCTCAAGTCACAGACTTCGCTCGACATATCTCGACACTTGGCTCGAGCTAAATTCAAGTCCGAGAGTTCGCTTGACTCGGCTCGACACTTGGCTCGAGCGAACTTCAAGTCAGAGAGTTCGCTCGACATGGTTCAACATTTCGCTCAAGCTACATTCAAGTCAGTGAGTTCGCTCGACACAGCTCGACACTTGGCTCGAGCGAACTTCAAGTCAGAGAGTTCGCTCAACATGGTTCAACACTTCACTCGAGCTACATTTCAAATCAGAGAGTCGCTTGACTTGGCTCGACACTTGGCTCGAGCGAAACTATGTTCTCTTGACACTTCGCTCGAGCCAATGTTCTGGAAACCTAAATTCCTTAGTTTTGAGCGCCTCTTTCCTTATTGGTATAAAAGGAAACCTTTTGGTCTTTCCTTTGGTGTGGAAAAACAGAGCCAAAACCTAAAGTGTTCCAAGAGCCAAAGAGAGAAACCTTTTCCGACCTTGTGAATCTCTCTTGGACAAATACATATCCACTACACCACACTCAAGATAAAATCTCATTCAAAGTCCATTGAAGTGGACGTGTTGTTGGCCGGAAGGTTTCCGGAGCTGCTGTGATGCAGAGATCGAGAGGTTCTTGTGGAAAGCTATAGAAGGTCGGAGTTCTGACACTACATGCGTGTAGAGATCGAGTGGGTCACTCGTGATGTTGCAAGCCAAGTTTAGAAACTACAAAAGTTTTGTGGGTGTCTCTAAATTGGTTGTAATAAACTTTTTCTATAGTGGATTTTAGGTGGTGCCTTACACCCGGAGTGGTTTTAGAATTTGAAGAAGTTCTTCAAATGAGTTTCCACTTCGTGACCAAAATCATTGTGTTAATTGTTTTTGTTCATTGATTAACTGTTTATTTGTTTCTATTTTTGAAAAGACTATCAAAATTGGAATACACCTATTCACCCCCTCTAGGTGTAGTGATTGGTAGAACCACTGCTTTTTCAAACTTGTAAGGTTGGAGAAACAACAATTGTAGCCTGTGCAGCCTGAGCAGGAAAATTCAATTCATCAAAGATTACATGTCTTGAGATATAGACTCGTTTAGATTGAGGGTCAAGGCAGCGTTAGCCTTTTTTATTAGCACTGTAACCAAGGAACACACATTTCTTACTTCAGAAAGCTAGTTGAATCAAACAAAGTAACTAAATGCTTCAGATTTGAATTTTAAGGGAAACAACCATGTGAATCTGGAGAAATCATCAATAAATAAAATCTAAAATTTACAACCACCAAATGAAGTTACAAGAGAAGTCCACACATCCGAGTGTATTAACTCAAGAGGAGAGGTGGACTTGTTATTGGACTTAAAGAAAGGAAGTTTATGACTCTTGGCTACTTGACATGACTCAGATAATTGTTTAGACTTTGTTGGACCAAAAATTGGCAACATAGAACTCTTGAGTAATCTAGAAACAGTAGACTCTGATGGGTGACCCAGTCTTGAGTACCAGACTTGAATGGGAGCTTTGACACCCAACAATGCAGTGAAAGAGGAGAGCATAACAACTTTAGGAGGTGATTTATGGAATTTGAGCAGCTTCAAGTACATAGGGTACAAACCAGCTTTACTCGACCCTTGGAGGAGGATTTCCTTGGTCTACAAATCCTTCACACTAAATTGAGTTGTAGTAAGAATGAATGAAGTAACAATTGTTATCATTACAGAAACGTTGGATAGATAAGAGATTGGAAGATGCATGAGGACAATGTAGTATATTGTTTAAAAGGAATTTTATTTTGGAGTTAGAGAGCAAAAAGGAGCCAGTATTGGTGATTAGCAAACCTCCTCCATTGCCCATTGTCACTTTGTCATTTCTATGGTAGGGCTGTTGTTGCAAGGTTAAGTTCTCAAGCTCAGAAATGATGTGATTATTGGCTCCACTGTCATGATACCAAGGGTGTTCAATCGCATGTTCAACATGAGCATGAGCTGTCATTGCTGCCAATTGTGATGGGTGATGCCTGCCTTGATAAGAAAAATCCATTCGATGGTAAAAATCGAGGGCTTGATGATTGGTCTTGCTACATATTTGACAAGGTGGAAATCAGTTTGAGAAGAAAGGTGTGCTGGAGGAATGTGATTTAGAGATATGAGAAGTAGAGTTGGAATTGGTGGGAGGTTGAGAGATGTGTTGGTTTTTCTGGTTTGAGAACTTTGGTTTCTTTCCATGATGAGGTTTCTATTTATGGGTGAAGAAGGTCAATTCAGTGCCTTCAAAAGAGAGAGATTTGCCTTGGACCTCAAGGAATTGCTCATAATTGAGCAATTCAGGTTGAAAGTCATAAGAGGAAATGGGCTTATCACGAGTTGCAAAGCTAAGAGATGTGATAAAAGGATTATAGGATAAAAGGATTATAGGCTGGATTAAGTCCTCCAACAACATATGAGATTAAGTCTTCTTCAACAACAGGTTTAGCAACAACTAAAAGTTGATCAAACTAACTCTTGGTTGTAAGCAAATAATCAGAACATGTTTTAGATCCTTGCTGAAGAGTCTAAAGTTGATGTTTGAGATGACAAATTCGAGATTGTGATTGAGGAGCAAACCTGCTGGCCAGTGCATTCCAAAATTGCTTAGAGGTAGTGAGTCCATACACAGTGGATAAAACTTTCTCACTAAGAGTGGCGTTCAACCATGCCAAAATGAACAGATCCTTCTTCTGCCAAACTAGGTATGTTGGGTTGATATTAGAAGTGGATTTTCTAGTTGTGTCAAGAAGAAATTGAGAAGGACAAGCCTAAGAGCCATCAACAATACTTAAGAGGTCATGACTTCTTAGAACTGGAATAAATTAAGTAGTCCAGTTAAGTAATTGGTTCCATCAAGTTTGACAGATACCAAAGGGGTGATGTTTGGAATGACAAAGGGAGGCACAACAGGTGCAGGTGATGAGGCCATGATGGATAAAAAAAAAAAAACGTGAGCTTGATAATCTCTGATACCAAGTTAGAAAGTAAATTGAAAAGGCTGGTTCAAGATGATACCAGTCTTATTGCATTTAGTGTTTATATAGACAGAGTACAAGTATTTGAATTGAAATTATAGATAAGTGTTACAACTATAGATAAGTACAAATATATAGACAGAATATGAGTTGGTTCTGGTATGATCTTCAACAGAGTACATATCAATGTTATCTTCATTTGAATTCAAATCATTTTGTTTATCTGATGAATATGTGGGGCCAATAGTAATCTCGGAGTTAGTTTGATCTTGATCACTATCTCAAACATATTCAAGGTCAAATTCTACTTTTTGATCCCTTACCTCCCATTAACAGATTATTGTCTTTGGTTTTACAAGGGGAGCGTCGAAGGGAAATCAGTCTTTCAATGCCCATCTCTTCTTCAACTTAACTTCTACAGCAATGTTGAGCAACAACAGTGACACTTTTGGCACTTCTGCTTCCTCTGTACATAAAAGCCTGTTAGTAGACTATACCCGCAAAATAAATCTTTCTGAAGTCACCGTGGCATTCATTACAGGACACATTATTGACAAGTGTTGCAGAGTTCATTTTCATTCTGATTTCAACTTTTCAAGAAACAATAATTCATAGCAACAACTCATTAAGTTTCAGGAGTTCAAGCTTCTGTTTCTCAGAATCTTGTTATCCACAAATTAGAAGTTAACTGGTTATCTTAAAATTTAGAAGTTCTAGATGGGCTTGATCGAGACATACTTATTTTCTGTTCTGTTCACTGTAATAAGATATATATGAATTATACCCCAAAATCACAAGAACGACAACGGCCATAATAGCTGGCTCCTAAGTTGTCACATGTAATTTTGTGAAAGAAAGAAAGTATCCATGTAATGCTACTAATTGAGAATACTTGATGATTCCAAGTTCTTATCATTTGAATAATCTAATTGTCATTCTTTTCATCACTCTCCACTCTCTCATCCTTTTCCTCTCTTCTCTTTGTTTCACTCTTTTTGGCAGTAGCTTCTTCGTTTTCTTTCCTTTTCACTTTGAGGAATTCAATTAATTCCTTGAGTACTATGTCAGGCTCGTCGTTCTTAAGGAGTTGCTCAGCTACCTCAGCAGGGGTTACAAGAGTGGTTTGAATGGACTCCAAAATCTCCTCAAACAGTTCGTGATCCTTGATGCCCAGATAATTAGCAGCAAGAAGTCTAAATCCACAAGGGGTGCAGTAGGACATGTGAACGTGTACATCCATGCGTCCCGGCCGCAGCAGTGCCGGGTCGAGCTTGTCTTTGTGGTTCGTGGTGAAGATGATGATCCGCTCGTCGCCACAACTCGACCAAAGCCCATCGATGAAATTGAGAAGGCCGGACAATGTTACCTATTGCAATACAGAGAGACATAAGCATAACATAAAGAAAATGACTGGCTCCAATTCAAACATCAAATTCACCGGGCGAAGTAGTTATTTTTCGTTAATCCATTGCATGACCAACTCATTGTCATGTATACGCTCAAATTCTAGAATTTGAAATTCTCATGATAATCTACAGACAGATATGAACCATTTGAAAGGGACCAAACAAACAAAACTTGAGGTGCCTAAATCAAGCTCCCTTCGCATATGTGTGTGTCTCATGCACGACTACAAAATGTCTTTGTCGAATTACTGAGCTTTCCTTTGGGCTCATTTTGATAATGTTGGGTACAAATTTATGAAATAATTGTCCGGACCTATCTCCTGAACCTGTTGCTTTTTATAAAGTTGTTTTCCTAGGGGGCCTGCTTGTCCAAAAGTTCAATAATACCACTTTTACTGAATTCAGAATAGTACACAGCATTCTACCCTTGAAGTAAGAAAGGCAAAAACATATGGAGGCTGGGTGTAGAGGGTGTAGCACGAGAAAGAGTAATGATATTTTACACTTTTTTATCACTATTTTATTCAGCTATTTTTTTTTCCTTTTTGCTATTTAAATTTGGACTAAAAATCTAAGAATACGATCTTCTTGCATAATCTTAAAGAAAATAAACTCAATCAATTAACGTAATTATATAATTTAATTAAAAATAAATTCAATTTTATAAAAATTAACTTTCTTTTTCTCTTTGAGTTGGTTTTTATAAAATTGTATTTATTTTTAATTAAATTACATGATTAAATTGGTTGATTGAATTTATTTTCTTCTAAATTATGTAAGAAACTCATGTTCTAGATTTTTAATCTAAATTTAAATAGCAAAAGGAAAAAAGTTAGCTAAGTAGTATACTAATAGTAAATAAGATGTAAGAATATCATTATCCTGCGAGAAAAGCCACCGATAAGCAGGAGTGTCAAATCGTGTTAACGGGTCGTATTTTTGTCATCTCAAGACATATACATTATACTTAATGGGTCAAATTGAACATGACCCGTTTAGGATTTTGTGTCAAAATCTCAAATCCTAACACGACCTATTAAGATAACGGGTTGACACGACACGATTCATTTTGAGCCGTTATTGAATACGAAATAGATTGACACGATCCGATCCGATCCGATCTGACCCGACCCGACCCGACTCGATCATTTTCAATCCATTTACTTTAATGAGTTGAGCAGACTCGTTTTAACCCATTTGACATGATTGATTTTATATAAATATTAAAATATAAACAATATCTATAAAAAATAAAAAAAATTAACTACAAGTCTAAAATTACAATCTAAACTATAAAAATATCGACATTAAAATCTCAACAATACCAAATATAATAAACACATAATTATACAAATATGATAAACACACATTATAAAATATTAATGTTATAAGGGTTACTGGTTGAAGAGGGGGAGGCGTGAGACTTGATTACTTGAGTAGTTGAGAAGTTGAGAATTGAGAAAACTGAGAGAGTCAAGGGCCGTAGGGTTACTGGGTTAGGATTTTTTTAATTTTAAGTCTAAGGGTATAAATGTAAATTTAACTTTTTTAACGAGTCATAATAGATTGACCCATTAGGCAATCATATATTAACGGGTCAATCCGTTTTAATCCGAGCCCGTTAAAACTAAATCTAAACTTACTTTTATCGTATCGTGTTCGTGTTGAGTTAACGGGTCGTGTTACATATTGTCACTTCTACTGATAAAGCCATTGCATGTGTTTTTTTTTTATGCATTTTTTAAATCACCTTAAATATTTAAAAAGAAAAATTTACAACACCATTAAAAAATATTTACTTAATCAATAAGTAAAAAAAGAAAAACAGTGGGGACCACTCTATGGAGCCAAGCATTTTCCCAAACATATGTCAAAATTTGTTCGTTTCACACATTAAACTTTAATGATATATATCACTTTTGTTCCGTATCAGTCACTCTTTATAGTACTGTGGTTTGGAGAGTCGATAGTTAAAATGTTCTGAGTTTGAAATTGAAGTTATAAATTAAATAAAATATAATTTTTTAATATTATTATTATTTTAAAAATTAAAAAAGTTAAATTCATGTTTATTATATATTGTATAAAAATTTGAAAAAATTATAATGATAAAATGAGATGAAACGAGATGAAATATAGTTAGATTTAAATAGTAAGTTGAGATGAAATAAGTTAAAATGAAAATTAAAAATTGAATAAAATATTATTAAAATATTATTATTATTTTAAAATTTGAATTAATTAAATTATTTATTATATTTTATTAAAAATTATAATGAGATAAATGTGTGAAGGTAACTTTCTATATATCCAAACCGAGCTCTTTATAGAATATATTGGAAAAACCAACCTGTTTTCGCCGGGGTTCGATTGGAGATGTTCCGGTTGATTCTGCAGATCGGTCCTGAAGCTCAATGGTACAATCAATATCCTCCACCACCAGAATCGACCGGTTCGGCATTGCAATGAGTAATCTCCTCAGCTCCGAGTTGTGCTGAATCTCCGTCAGCTCCAAATCATAGATGTCAAAGTTCAGATAATTCGCCATTGCAGCGATCAAGCTCGATTTCCCGGTACCCGGAGGACCGTACAACAAGTACCCTCTCTTCCAAGCCTTTCCAACCTTCCTGTAATAATCCTTCCTCTTCAAGAACCTTTCAAGATCTCTGAGAATGAAACTCTTGATCTCGGAGTCCATGGCGAGCGTGTCGAACGTCGCGGGGTGATCGAGGTTCGTGCCGGCCCACACGTCTGCAAGATTTGCGTACATGCTGTCGTAGCTCGTCGTGAAGATCCTCAGGGTCTTGCTCTCTTGCTTTATTGACTTGGCTTCCTTCACAATGTAGGGCAAGTAAGAAGTCAACACCATGTCTTTGTGCTTCCCGTGGAAACTAAGTTGGAAGGATCGGACCTCAGAGCGCAGGGTGGAGTTGAGGTCACGTGGATTGTGGAAGCTCTTGGATTCGACTTGGCGACAGATCAAAATCCAGTTGAATTTAACCCCATTAAAGACTTCCGAGATCTCTTCGTTGCTTTCGATGGAGATCGTAAAGTTTTCTTCTTGCTCGGGTTTGCTGACCTTGAGTCTGTGTGTGTTGGGTGAGATTTTGGTGCCCAGGTAAATCTCGGCGGCCTCGTAGATTTGGTTGTTGACGAGTCCGTCGAACTCGTCGATGACCATAGTGACCTGGGACGAGAAGCGGCTGAAGAAGCCTCTGATGCCGGAGAAGAAGTAGTCTTGGATTTCATAGGGCAAGAAGTCTTGAGCAATGGACCGAGCGAGCATCACAGTGGCAGCGACGGAGGCTGCGGCCGAGAGAACAGTCTTTGCTGTGGCCAGTTTGCTTTCAGCAGAGGAAGAGTCCGCCATGATTTTAGGACGTGGAAAAGCTTGCGATCAATAGGTTTTAACTTGGGTGGGCGTGTGGAAGATGATCTTGTGCTTGACATACGAGAGTCTTGATTCTTGAAAGAATTTTAATTCCATGAGGCTGCTGATGGCTTTATACTAGCCTAACTAACAAATTTATAAGGTATAATATGACGTAAATATTTTTGTATTTCTACTATAGTCGTCATATTTATTTATACATCGAATGGCCTCGTTTGCATTCAAAACCCACATCAACTCATCTCATCTCATCATTATAATTTTTTTAAATTCTCACATAAAATATAATAAATAATTCAACTTTTATTTTATTATTTCTAAACATCTCAACTCATCTTTGAATCCGAACTACTCGATTCTCACTTACAATATAATTATCTCTAACCGTAAAACATTACTATCTGATCTAAATTGTAAGGATGATTATTCTCTAGTGATCATACTATCTTTTAATCAAATTACTAGAAGAGATTGAGGTATGTTTTCAATTTTATTTTATTTTATTAGATTCAATACTGTAAAGTATAAGAGAAAAGATACTTACAACCGTGAATTGCGTAACCGCCGCGTAATCGCTTTGAAAAAAATGAATAAAACATGGGACCCATATGAAAAAAATTAATTTTTTAATAGTGGACCCCACTCTTTTTCAAAGCGATTACGCGGCGGTTACCACTTCACGGTTGTATATAGAATTACTCAAAGTATAAATAGTAAAATATTTTTTAGAATTAAAATTTGATGTTAAAATATTTAACAAGTGTGTACTGAATTTTTTGAACGATGTAGTAAGAAGGCAGAGGTGGTGGACAGACTAGGACCACCACCCAACAGGACAGGTATGGTTGAAGCATCTAAAGCAAGACTCCAAACATGTGGACATAGGATAGTCGGTTCTTTCTCCCAGGTTGACTATTGACTTTGTAACCTTCACTCAGATCTGTCTTGGGATTCTGCACAATCACAAAGAAACTACGTACCCTCCTCTATTTTATTATTATTATTATTATTTTTTCTCTCCCAAGCACCCATTTCAATTTTTTTTATGGAATTCATATTTGAGTTAGTTTAGTTTTAAGTTGAAGACTATTTATGTAAGTCCATACAGTTATGTTTAAAAAAATTTAAAATTATAATAATATTATTTTTAAAATGATATTTTTTTTTCCTTTTATCCCTAATCATCAATGAGACTGCACATGCAGTTTCTCACTCAGAACTGTAAATAGAATTTTTCTTCATAATTTTATAAAAGATTTGTACATAAGATTACTCTATTTTAAATGACGATTTTGAACAATTCTCCCAACAAACTCTAATAAAAAAATTATTTACATCAGCCTACTGTTTACATCAACCTCAACACACTTAATGTGTTTGAGTTAAAAAAAAAAAAATTGAAACTACTGTGTATTGAGAGTGTATGCTGATGTATAATTGGCCTCAACTCTAATATCATCGGTAGGGGTTGTTTTGTGCTGTAAATTGTTGCTTTGAAATGTCTAATCGACAGACTCACTTCTTGCTAGTCAAGGTTTTTGTTTAAGAAAGATATAAGAGTAATGTTAAAGAGAAATCACTATAACAGTACATAATTTGCACTCACTGCGTGACTGCTTCTAGTTGATTGTTCTCAACACTTACTTAGAGAGATGTGTGGTCTAAATGATGTCACATCATGTATGCAAATTGAATGCTCTCAATAGTATCTTCTTTCTATATTTATTCAAGATATAAAACGTACTTTGAATAGATAGCATGGGGTGGTCCATGTTGACGTAGCTAGGAATCTTTGAAGTGCTAATGTGATAGGGTGCATGTAGCAACTTACCATTGTATGTTGTTAACAATTACTTGAATAGATTTGGATGTCAATTCAATTCCAAATAATAGTATATATTAAGATAGAATTTAATTAAATCGAATTAATTTAACATGAATCCAATAATAGTCATATTATTTTCGAATAAATCAATTAATGCAATCTGGGACTTGATTGGACTGAACCACTTATTTAATTAGTTCTTCATGTTTGGATTACACAATTTTGTTCAATATAGCATCTATACTTATATTACAAATTAATCTTCAAAAAGTCTGAATTATCTATGATTTAAATTTTAATGACTGTTTCACCCATAAATATTAATGGAACAATCAACATTATCTCATGTATCTATATTGGTAGTCGAATAAATTAAAAAAAAATCACAATTATTGAAAGTATAATTAATTCCAACGAAAACTATTTATTACAATGAAAATGATTATTTCTAATTAAAATGAGTTTATTTTTATCGTAAATAGTCGTTATCGTCGCAAATAATCCGTCGTTTGTTTTTTTTTTTGCAGTGAATTACAACCTCATAATTTTTGCTAGAATCTCTAACAAAGAGTTGCTTGAATTTTGTCCCAACAATTATGAGATATTATAACCAGGAATTATTCGTTCTAATCCGTGCCTTTTTCCAGACGTTAAAGGAGACAATTTTCCAGCAAAAGACTTATTTTTCTGAATAAATTGGTTTAATTATTCTGAATAAAACGTGCATGACCTGCATTCTTTCCATTTTCCGTGGAAAAATCAAAAGGAGTACGCGTAATCGTATTGCCTCTTGGCACGCAGTCAGACCTTCGGCGTGGAAAATCGAAATTGATTGCTTTCAGATTGGTTGATTTTTAATCAAAAAGTGGGGCCTCCTTTTTTATGTGAATGGGCGAACTGGCAAGTGGACTTCTGGTCAAGGCCAATGGGTTGTAGTGCAAAAGACTTCAAATAGAATTATTTTATTTTTTAAAATCTTAAATTATATCACATAGGAAAGAGAGAAGGGAGAGTTAGGGGTTGTTTGGATAATGAGTTATCTCAACTCATCTCATCTATTTATTACAAATTTTTCAAACTTTCAAACAAAATATAACAAATAATTCAATTTTTTCAAATTCTAAAAAAAAAATAATATTAAAAAAATATTCTAACAATATTTTATTTAACTTTCAACTCTTATGCATCTCAGCTCATCTTAACTCAACTCATATCGAGATTCCAAATCTCCCCAATTAATATTTATTGATTCTTGCACTTCACATGCTATTTCCTTAAAGTATATGCTAAGGTCTATATATACTTGTGTGTGGTCTATAGATTCAAGATTTAGGGGCTAGATCAAGACCATTGGATAGTTATGAACTTGATCTAACGACAAGATTTATTTGACCATTGATTAATTTAAATAACCATTACAAATGAGTAGATCTAATGGTCAAGAAGAAATGATCATATTTATATCTTCTTCCACTGGTTGAAATTAATAGATACAATTTATAGATACAATTATGATCAACATTAAGATTGCGTTTAGATATTGAATTTAGTTGAGTTGAGATGATAAAATATTATTTTTTAATATTATTATTATTTTAAAATTTGTAAAAATTAAATTATTTATTATATTTTATATTAAAATTTAAAAAAATTATAATAATAATTTGAGATGAATTTAAGTACTAAACGAAACCTATAAGTGTGAGCCACTGTTGAAGTTAATTATAACTGCGCAGTTGAAAATTAGACTTTTGACTATTCACAAAGACTCTTTGAATAAGTCACACTCAAAAGTAGTTATAATTAATAGTCAGTAATATCTCTTTACACGCAAGACTTACAATTTTTTTTAACTTTCTATAAATACATTTAAACTCTTCTTAACATTTAAATACATCTAAACTTACCTTAAGTGGGTCTCACAAAACTCACTATACCATCTTAAGTCGTCATTACTTATAAAGAACTCAATTCATATCAACTCAACTAAACATCGGCCTTAATTTTCTTTGTTAGAGTTGTCAATTTTTAGGTATTTTGGTTTGATTTCGTTAAGCACGTAACAGAATCAAATAATAGAGTAATTTGTTGAGCTTCATTATCCTAGAAGATACCTTGTCTTAAGATGGTGCACACCAATTAATTTAGGTTGATGGACAAAAATTAAGAAAAGCTGTGTAATTAGGCACCTTGAATCAAACTATTCCGAGAGAGAGAGAGATTTTACAGTACATCCACCTAATTATTTGTATTTGTTTGGAAAATAAATAAAGAAAATTTCGTAAAGAAGAAACTAAAGTCGAGGATAATGAATTGAGATGGATTGAGATGGTTTGTGAATAGTAGAATAAAAGTTGAATTATTTATTATATTTTGTGTGAGAATTTGGGAAAGTTGTTTTGGGATTTGAAAAAGTTGAATTATTTATTATATTTTGTGTAGAAATTTAAAAAAATTGTAATAATGAAATAAGATAAGTTGAGATAGAATTCGATAAACCAACCTCCATTGCATTAATACATTGTGCAACTATTTTTCAGATGAGAGGCTCAAAGCTAATATGAATCTATTTATCCAATAAGTCCATCGGAACCAAAAATCTACAACCCAATTATCACTTAACGGCCTAACTAACCACATCACTTATTATCAGCCCATGTGGCCCATTTGCAAACCTTGCAAATTTGACCCATTACAGCTAGCTCGGGTATTTGCAACCATAACTGAATGTTATCTCCCCAAAGTTGGCCATTTGGAAGCACCGAAGCTTAAAGAAGACATGAAGGACTCAAGTTGATCATGGAAGTGATATGAAGCAAGGGAGTAGTAAAAAGGACTGTAATAGAGACCAAACCATCTTCATCTTCTCAACCTCTCATCTACCATTCTAAGCACTGTAATAGAGAGCAAGAGAAGTTATGAGAGGTTGTATCATGACCATACAGAGTGGATTTTGTCCCAAAAGGGTCGTGGATGTAGAACTTAGTGATGAACTAGGTAAATATCACTATCTATCTCTATTTTATTTTGTATCTTTTTATACCGGCCATTTACGTTACAAGTCATAGATGGGCATTCCAAGCAACGTATTACCTTCCTAACATATTATTAGCATCCACCCAATGGAAACTTGAACTAATG
Source organism: Juglans cinerea (assembly GCA_961763995.1). Taxonomy (NCBI): domain Eukaryota; kingdom Viridiplantae; phylum Streptophyta; class Magnoliopsida; order Fagales; family Juglandaceae; genus Juglans; species Juglans cinerea. The sequence goes on along the minus strand of CAUIVZ010000012.1, from coordinate 4,876,502 downwards.
GCCTAATATATAATGATCTTTTAAAAAATAAGATGCAATGAAAACAATGTTCTACTATGATTAAGAAGAGTTAGCTTTGGTTAAGAATGAGTTTGATCTACTCGATGATGTTCAGTTATATATATGTGTGTATAGAGAGCAACTTCATAATTATTTTCTTTCTCATAAAACTAAGCTATTTATATCTTTAGAGAGGGGAATGCTTCGACAAATTTCCTAGCAAGGATGGGAGCGGAGGGAAGCAACGGCCTATAGTGGTCTTCTATGAATATTCTGTCACTACAAGAAATATATGCTATTGCGGCGAATTACTGTTCGTCGGAAATAATTTCGCTGCATTAAGTCATGCTTTTGTGAGGATTTGAAGGTCGACGCAGCTTATAAATCGCATATTGTTGGTTTTACTTTTTGCAGCGATTTTAACAATATTTGCAGCGCAAAAAATCGCCGGTAATATTATTTTAACTTTTGCAGCGCTTTTAATCACAATTGTGGCATTAAAAAGCACTGTAAAAGATGAAAAGTAAGTGAAATGTAAGTTGCGACAGAAAATTTCACTGCAATTGCCGTTTGAATGTTAAGGGCGCCAAAACGCAAGAAACTTAGAGATTTTCCCCCATCACCTGTTAGCATTTCTCCCGTGCACTCCCAAATGCCATGCGAAGTCCTTCCCCAACTTGTTATTCCCCATTTCTATCTACCTGAGCAAAACCCAGTCGAAATTTAACGCCACACTGCTGCCCCTTCCACTGAAATCCACCACTAACAGCGGAGCTACTCCACCTCGGCCCGTAGATTTTCGCGTAAGCAAAACCCACGAAATCGTCGTCTTCACTCATATTAGCTGAGGCTATACCCAGCGATTAAGTTGCGATTTTTGGGACGTCCTAAGCCGTCTTTTATTCCATAAGTGAGAGCTATCAATAAAATTGGAATACTGTCTTTATTTTTTTAAATGCCATTTATATATGATGGCAGGCATTTCCCCTTTCACACACAAAATATACAATATAATAACAACGTACTACATTGGCTAATCTTGAGTTTGTAAGTTGTGTGTTTGGTTATTGAAATCAACTCAATTCATCTTAATTTATTTCAAACTAATCATTGATCACTACTTTTTTAACTTATCATAAAAGGATTAAACTCATCTCAACCTATTTCATACATTTAAGCACATCTCTTAATCTATTTACATTTAAACATATTTCAATGGAACTCACAAAATAATATTATTTACAGAATCAATTCAAGTTATTTGAGATCAGCTCAGCCTAAAGAACTCATGAAAGGTTTTATCTCTCTTTTGGAACTCTCTCTCTCAGGACCCCTTCCACAAAAACTTTCCACGCGATCGAGGAGGTTTCTCCCCTATGGACCATGTTTGGGATGACCATTGATGGTATCCATTCTTTTGGGCCTTGGGCGCAAAGATTACATGTACGGGACCTTGTTGATCCACACTTCCAGATTTTTTATTTTTTATTATTTTTCTTTTTCTTTTTATTTTTTATTTTCCTTCTCGTATGGGATTCATTTACATGTTCGGACCTTGTTGATGATGTGATAAAGAAATGTCACATAATAGAGCATGATGGATAGGGTTCGTCTCGGCAGCCCACATGAACGATAGGCACTCGCTCACAGACAAGACATGAATTGTGGGCGATGTTGGGTGTCTGAACTTGCTCCTCTTGGTCTCCTGTTTTTTTTTTTCTTCTTCTTCTTCTTCTTCCCATCCCCCTCCCCCTCCTTTTGTGGAGCAGCAGGATCACCAACACTCACTACGTCAGCAAATTTGCCTGTTTTTTTGGTACGGACTATGATTTCATATGGGTCTGCATCTCCTGTTACAGTCAAAGTTCCCTTGTCTGCATCAACTTCAATTTTGTCGACACCTACATGCACAAAAATAATTATGATAAAAATAATTATTTACGATGAGATTATTATACAGAAATATATGTAGAGGCTCTCGACTTGAATTCGAAATAAGTATATTGATCATACCTTGTAACTTAGTCACCGCCTGGAGGAGCTGCTTCTTGCATTTGAGGCATGCAATACGGACCTTCAAGACAGTTTTCTGCACCATTGTATAAGGAATCCCACTTTTCTGAATGGTTAGGCCAACTTCTCGGATAATGATCATTCGCTAGCAGCTTCACCTTTATTTAAGGAGTGCGTTAGGAGCAAGAATGGCGTAACGAACCTTGGGTCTTCTACGTTCGCTTATTTTCAAGAGCTACCTTGTCCTTCTTTGATTGTCCTTTACATATCGTTGATTCGTGTGTGTGTGTATATATATATATTATATATGGACTAAATGAAACACAAACCTAATCACCATGTCGATCCACCAATAAGCGTAGGATCTTGGGTTGGTTTGACCATTTGGATTTACCCGTGGCTTTGAATATTCCATGGAATGTTCAAAATGTACTACAATTAAAATCTGGTGCAATCACTTTATGGGGATTAAGATTTTTAAAGCTTACTTTATAGTTCATATATCGGTTTCTAAATAGAATTTTCATAACACGAACCGGCCGAAATCGGAAGATAATGTATCGTGCCTTTACAATACAAGTGATTGATATGAAACCATAACGCTATATCTACTCGTGTTCGGATAAAAGTTTAAACGAATAAAATTTTACCACTCAGTACTTTTTATTTGGACTCGACTCATTTAAACCCATAGTCAAAGCTCGTTTACAAACCCCTATTTACTAGGCAAGGGAGGGGAAAGAGATGATCAACCTTAGAACCGCGCATGAGTAAGGCTGCATTTAAATTTTGAGCTGAATTGAGTTGAGTTCTTTATGAATAATAGTGAGTTGAATTAATGGAGTGACTTCTGTGGACTCCACTTAAGATGAGTTTAGATGTATTTAGATGTTAAAATGAATTTATATATATTTATAAAAAGTTGAAAAAGGTTGTAGGTCCCACGTATAAAGAGATGTTGAGTTGAAAAAAGTTGTGTATCCCACGTGTAAAGATATTTTGAGTTGAGATAAATTTAGTAATTTGATAGTTGTGTGTTTGAATATTAGAAAAGATCTAAATCTAAACTGAACTCAGTTGAACTGAGTGCACTCATGGAACCAAACGAGCCTTAAAAGATGGAATCAAGGTTTGTAAAAACGTATTACAGACAAATTATTTTGATTACTTTTATTTCACAAAATAATTAATCAAAGAAACTATAATTTCTTAACAAGAAACAGATGATTAGAAGTATGTATTATTAATTACTCAAAACTTTTTTGTTCGTTTAATTTATTTTGGATGATTCTTTCTATCTAGCTCCCGACCAACCGACTCTACCCGCTTTTTATCCTCTTATTTTTTTTTTAATTGTCCTGTTTTAAACAGCATATAAGACAGGCGAAAATGATAGACATAAAATACACTAAATTAAAGCAAGTGGCCAAAATTATTTTCGGTTTATTGTCATCTATTGTGATGACCTCATGGCCATGAAGTTGCAAGTTAATTTGTTGAAAACAGAGCATAATTAAAGAAAAGAAGAAGAAGAAAATATCGAGAAGATGCTGTTGAGAATTATGCAGGTTTTAATTTGGACAAAAGATCGTTTAAAAAAGAAAAAAAAAAGAAGAAATTTTAATATGGCGTGTCATGTAATTTGTACGTGTGCGCTCAGAAACATGCAAACACACGTACACACACGTACGCCTCTTTTAATTGGTTATCGGATCTACTTGTTACTTTTGTTTTTGTTTTTGTTCTTTTTTGTTTTTTGTTTTTTGTTTTTTGTTTTTTTGTTTTTTGTTTTTTGTTTTTTGTCTTTCACTCAAATGACTTAATTAAATTAATTATTTGAGTACTCATCTAATTGAGTAGACATCTAATTACAATGTCATTAATTCATACTCTCCCAACGGCCAACTACTGCACACATCGTAATTAAGGAGAAAACAACTTATAACTAAGCATTTCTATTTCAACAAGGGAAACACATCGGCCCTTATATTTAATATTTGATATTAATTAATAAAAATATATATATTCTTTTATATATATCCACTTGGTACGCCTCTTATGCTTTATATAGGATTTGATGAGATTTTTGATGTTTTGTCATGGATAATGCTGTATACAGTCTTGAATTATATAGTCTTTGCGTATTCCATTTGAAAAAAAGTGGATGTCACCATTAAAAAAATATTTTTTTTTCACGTGAGTTATATTTTTATCTATTTTTTTTAAAGGAAGTATGTGAGAACTGCACACTCTAAAATTGCAAATATAATTTCTCTTTATTCTATATTCATATGTCCAAATGTACAGGTAATATATACTTAAAAGAAGAACACATATAACTTAATTCGTCACTACTAGCTAGGTAAATATTGCCTTTTGTACTTGTCATTTTTGCTCGAGTGATGAGAATCTTTCTGTTTTTGTTGTTTGTATTTGATAATATTCCTACCCCTCAACATTAATTATATTCGCAAAGTATATATTATATATTACATTAGTACTATATTACCAAGTAGTAATAATAATAATAATAATAATAATAATAATAATAATAATAATAATAATAATAATAATAATAATAATAATAATAATAATAGGCACACATTAATTGGAACTTTAATATTAATAATAATGAAATTGTTTGAGTCAATATATTTTATAGAGTTGAATTTGTAAAATGAGAGAGAAAAAGTAGATTAAAAATATTATAAAGTTCAAATATTATTAGAATATATATTATTTTTTTAATATTATTTAGTTTTAGGATTTGAAAAAATTTAGATAATTTTTTGTGTTTTGTTTGAAAGTTTGAGAAAGTTGTAATGATTAGATAATTATTAGATAAAAAAGTTAAAAAGTTGAAAATTTGAAATTTAAAAGTGTTTGTATTTATAGCATTTAGATATTGATATCATGAGAAGAGTTTAGAGAATTTTGCTATCCAAATCAGGCTTAAGATATCGCTAATCTTATCTTGAAAAAGAACAGAAAAGAAAAGATAATGTACTCAGTAAATATCACAAAATAGAGCATGGCGGATAGGGTTCGTCCCGGCAACCCACATGGACGACAGGCACTCGCTCACACACAAGACATGAATTCTGGGGGATAAAATGAACTTGCCCCTTCTGGCCGTCAGCTGGCTTATTTCCATCGGGGTTGTTCTTCTGCCCGTCCCCCGGCTTTGGAGGAGCACCAATACTCACCACTTCAGCAAATTTCCCTGTTTTCCTCGTACGTACTATAATTTCATATGGGTCTGCATCTCCAGTTACTGTCAAAGTTCCCTTGGCTGCATCCGCTTCAACTTTGTCAACTCCTGCATGCGCTCAATTTGTATCTATGAATTCAGAAACCAAAACCAAGAATACTGTACGATGCATGCATTAAGAAACAAAGAAATGGAAGAAGGGGAAAAAAAAAAAGAACACTACATGACTGTACAGAAATTTATGCTGGCTCTTGGATTTTAATTCGGAATAAGTACTATATATAATATATATTGATCATCATACCTTGCAGCGATGTCACAGCTTTGAAGAGATTCTTCTTGCATTTCAGGCATGCGATATTGACCTTCAAGACAGTTTTCTGCACCATTGTATAGGGGTACTCCTACTTTTCTGAACAGTAATAAGATCACGGCCAACTTCTGGGATATTAATGATCATTCGCTTTACGTTGTTATTTAAGGAGTGGTTTAGGAGCAGAGCAAGAATGGCTTAACGAACCTAATTTGCATGGTCTTCTACGAACATTTTCAAGAGCTAGCTAGCTTGTTTCTACTTCCATTGTCCTTTACAGATCGTCTGCACACATAGATACATACATATATATATATATATATATATATATATAGAGAGAGAGAGAGAGAGAGAGAGAGAGAGAGAGAGAGGGTCAAAAGTTTAAGAAATTAATATTTTATTCATTAATCGTGCAAAAGTTGTTTACTAGCTATCTCTTAATCATTTGATCAGATATGCATATTTTATATGGACAAAATAATATACATACCTATTCGACCACTATGACCCACCAATAAGAGCATCGGATATTGGGTTGTTTTGATCACTTGGATTTCAACACTACAACAAAAAGGCTCTTTAGGGATGAAAATTTTCATCCCAAATTATAGCCATTTCGTCCCAAATTATTTTTTGGGATGAAAAAAATTCGTCCCAAGCTTGTTCCAACAACACTGTGCCAAAGATATATTGGGACGAAAATCATCATTACGTCCCAAAAAATATCCTTTGGGACAAATTTGAAGGAAACCATTTGAACGTAATTTCTTTTGTCACTGTTGAAATTCATCCCAGAATATCGTTCGAACGGTTACAATTTTACGTTCGAACATAATTAATGTGTTTGAATGATTGCAAAATACGTTCGAACAAAAATAAATTATACACACGTTCAAACGGTATTAATTTAGCTTTCTATTCGAACATTAAAGGGTCAGATCAAACGATACAAGCGTTCGAACGGTATATGTTCTGTTCGAATATTACGAAAATAAATGATGTTCGAACATTATGTGATCGTTCGAACTCTAAGAAAATAAATTGCGTTTGAACATTATGTGATCGAGTGTTCGAACGTTATGTGGTCGTTCTAACGATAACTATTTTATTTAAAGTCAATAATAAAAAACCGAATAGACATTCATAATATTTGAAAAAATACATTAGAAACTGTATAACACTCACAAAAGTTTTATAATAAGTGCGAACTAAATAGATAATCGTGAGACTGGCATTGTTCGTACATAAATAGATTATCCCAAAATCTGTACGCAAAAAATCATTAGTTGCTTGGAGGCCTGTACTGTTGCATAAGCTGCTGCATTTGGAGTTGCATCTGTCTTCTGAACTCTTTTTGTTGTTCTTCATGTTGTTTGAGACGCATCTCTATATCTGCTTGTTTTGCCAATTGAGCCTCTAACTCATGCTACTTTACAGTCAATTATTCGATTCTGGAATTCGCATTCTCTAACGCTATAGAAGTCATAGATGCAAGAGGAAGTGGGAGAAGGCTTTACACCGAGACCCCTCAAATATCCTAAACGTTGACCCAGGACTTGTGTAAAAATATCCATATCACTTGTTAAGGAATTTTGATCTAACGTAGATTCAGCACGTAGGGCAACCATTTTATCCTAGACATATATAAGATAAAGAATTAATATCATCATAAATATTATAATATATTTAATTAAAACAGGTTATAATATTTACATAATTTTCATGGACATCAGGATGAGTCCACTCTCCATTACGATCAGTGTGCGATGCAGCATATAATTTTATCAAATCATAATTGGTATCTGAATCTTGCTACAATAAATATGTGTTAAGATATAAAGTCATTATGATTAATCTAAATAATTAACTATATCCAATAAAAAAATAGCAATATCAATTTCTTAGAGAGGCGATGGAAAGATCTTGAGTCTGCATGATGATTAATCTTCAATTTTGATCTATTTGTTTTGTTTATAGAACTTCGCTCTTGTAAAGAAATTGAAAATATTATGAAGCGAAATGACAAATAGGACAAGTGAAATAATTAAATTTAATTATACCTGATATGATGGATCTTCAAACATGTCACAAAGTTTTTCCCACTCATAAAGGTCGGATATCCTGAAATGGATGTTGGCGTGCATCTTCCTTCTTCTCAAACTTATTATAATGTTCATGACACCTCGCCTTGTATTTGTGGAATGCATTACCCATAAGCTCTTCCAAAGTCTTACGCTCCTCTCTCCGACCAAAATTTAATTCGAAATCATCCTTAAAAAAAATAGTCACAAACACATTATCATTTATAATATTCTAAATTTAAGTAAAATATAGAAATTTATTCTACTAAATCAATGTTTTAAATATTACCAAACAACACTTCTTGATAAACTCCTTAACATCTTGGGGGACTTTCTTCCATGAAGTCGTTGCCAAAGGTGCATAAACTCGTGTAAGAGCACCCACATGCGATGCAAGCCAAGCTACTGGTTCGCCTCTGGTATGTTCGTTAGGAATGTTAACCTTGATCTTATCCACCTTACGATATTTTTCCAACATCACCCCTCTAGTGGTGCTTCAACCTTGACGAGATTGTACTGTAGACTCTATAAAATATAACATTGTAATCAATTTCTATCATATGTCTATTATAGGACTTTAGTTAATAACTTTTATGAGTACTATATTTTTACTTTGTTCTGTAGAGTCAATCTTTAATGGTGGGTCTGAAGGAGAGCTAGGAACAGGTGGAGATGGATTGCGAACTTCCTTCCTCTTTGGTGGCATAATTTCAAACTACTATAACATTCAATAAGTAAAATATTTGTCATTAAGTGTAATGTTAACACATAATTGATCAATCATAATCTATATCAATTTCATTTGACAATTCGCTCTCATCATCTGTAGATACTTCAAGCAGCGCGTCTCGATGGGCCACGCACCAATGCATACAGTTCATCCGATCCATCATTTGGATTATTCGCATGCATTTGTATAACCTACATATTGAGTAAAGCATATATTATATCAAAATTTAAATCAATATTTTATTATTGGTTATTGAGTAAAGCATATGTAATGTCATTACCTGTTCTTCAAATCATCTCGGAAACTCCTCTTCATGTTTCTGGTTTATATCATTTACTCTCAGTTCCTTGAGCACGTTAATATTATCATTGAAATTGATGATTACCACAAATCTTTTATATTCTTAGAATTTTTTTAAAGTAAATGAACGAATTTAAATTAAGAACAAGTTATAACTTACTTCAAGTAGTTCTCTATCTCAGGGCAATTTTCAGCACGTACCACTGAACTTTCTCGAACTCTCTTCCACACAAGTCGTAACCACGCACTGCACCAATTGAACGTACTTGTTGGAAAAACACAGAAAACATAGAAAACACATTCCATTGTCTTGCTATGTCAACGTCAAAGTTTCTTTCCGGCCGATCAAACCGAGTGTCAACTCTGTAGAAATATTTGAAACAGAAGGTATGCCACTCATCATCAATATATGCTTATGTAATTGATCCTTCTGGGCGGGACTTGTTACCCACTATACGTTTCAACTTTTCAAAAAATTGGTCAATGGGATACAATCTATATTGAACTGGTCCTGCAAGTCGAGCCTCACGTGGCAAATGAACGGCTAGGTGAACCATGACGTCAAAGAATGACGGTGGTAAATACTTTCTAGCTTACACAATATTATGGCGATTTCTCGTTCCATTCGATCCAAAGCTTCTACATTCAACGTCCTAGCACATAAGTCTTTAAAAAATGCACCCAACTCAGTCAAAGCCACGCGCACATATCTCGTCAAGTACCCACGGATACCAATAGGCAAGATACGCTGTAAGAAGACATGACAATCATGACTTTTTAATTCAGTTATTTTCCAATCATTTATTCTCACACACCTTGTTAAATTCGAGCATAACCGTCAGGTAATTTAATCTTCATTAGCCACTTACAAAATGTAACCATTTCGTTCCTTGACAATGTATACCACCCAAATATGGTGGAGGTTGGCCCCATTCAATAGTTCCATCAAACATTTTAGAATTTCCATGCCATCTATGGTCACCAGGTAAAAATCAACGATGACCCATGAAACATAATTTCCTCCCGTACGTAAGCCATTCAGATTTGGTATATTTGTTACAAGTTAGACATGTCATTTTCCCCTTAGTACTCCAACCTGACAAGTTTTCATAAGCGAGAAAATCATTTATTGTCTATAATACCGCAACATGTATCTTGAATGACTTACTTGTTAATGAATCAAATGTGACAACCCCATTCTCCCACAAATCTTTCAATTCTGCAATCAATGGCTGTAAGTGTATGTCTATATCATTTTCCGGTGATCTCGGACTTGGAATGAGCAAACTCATCATGAAATATGAATCTTTCATACACTTCCACGGTGGTAGATTATACGGCAGAAGTACAACTGGCCAAGTACTATGACTAGTACTCATGTTCCCGAACGGATTAAATTCATCGGTTGCCAACCCAAGTCACACATTACGCGGTTCTTCAGCAAACCATGGATGTTCTTGATCAAACTCCTTTCACACCAGGGAGTCAGCAGGATGTGACAAAATATCATCGTTCCTTACTCTGTCTGATGAGTGCCATGTCATGTCTACAACCATTGCGCGTAACATAAATAATCATTGTAATCTAGGTATCAATGGAAAGTGGCGTACGACCTTTTGCGGCACATTTTACTTGTCCGATGTCCATATTGATTCGCGGCATATGGGACACTCGTTGAACTGCTTATTCTTTCGCCAAAATAATATGCAGTCATTCTTACATGCATGTATTACGTTGTAATCAAATCCGAGTCCTCGTTTCAACTTTTTTGCTTCATAGAAGTTACGAGATAAAATATTGTCTGTCGGTAGTGCCTCTTTAAACAGGTCAAGGTACATATTGACTGCCTTAATAGATAATTGACACATTGATTTTATGTGAAGCAATCTTACGGTAAATGACAAATTACCGTGTCTTCTGCATCCTGGATATAGCTCACGTTGTGAATCATTCCACAATCGTGCAAAAGTGTTATGGCCCCCATCATTTGAGCTTGATGTGCCCGTGTCACCTTCATGCATAAACATTCCTTCACCGATGTCACCTAACATTTGTTCCATATCCTCATCGTATTCATCTCCAACAACCTCTGGTTGTACATCTTTATCAATCTCTTCTTCTTCATGTGGAGCCTCAAATGAAGTTAGATATGGTTCGCTGTGTAAGACCCAATCAATATAACCCTTGTCAATACCTTTGTCAAACAGATGCTCTCTCACCAAGTCTATCTTATGAGAACGCAAATTTCTGCATTCTCACGGGAGACTGAGAGTGGCGCGCGGGAGGAGAGCGAGATTGTGAGGTTCTGTCGTGTATTTGCAGAACATTTCCTGTTCAAACGATTATTTACTAACTGTTCGAGCGTGAAACTATGTAGCGGGAAAAAATTCCCTCCTAAATTTTCACGTTCGAACGGTAATGGATGTATTCCTGCTCTGACATTAACCGTTCGAACTCTTATTATTAACAGTTCGAACGGTTTGGTAAATGTTTAATAATATTTTTTTTACACTATACCTTCAAATAAAAGAACAACATTAATATATATAAACATATTAGATGATATTATAGTTTAGTAACATAGTAATATCATATTATAATATATAATCGAGCATATTATATATTATATTATAGTAAAGTATATATGAATATATAATATCATATAAATTAAATTATAAGTAACATATATATAGTATCAACTATTGTCTCATCTATAGTACTAGCATAGATAGTGTCATCTAATTAGACCATAATTAAAATATATTATGTTAATATATTACACTATATATAACATATATATAGTATCATATATAGTGTTACCTATAGTATTAGCATATATATATAGTGTCATTTAATTAGACCATAACTAAAATATAATATGTTAATATATTAGACTATAGATAACATATATATAGTATCGTATATAGTGTCATCTAATTAGACTATAACTACAATATATTATGTTAATATATTAGACTATATATAACATATATATAGTATCATATATAGTGTCATCTATAATACTAGAATATATAGTGTCATCTAATTAGACCATAACTAAAATATAATATGTTAATATATTAGACTATAGATAACATATATATAGTATCATATATAGTGTCATCTAATTAGGCTATAACTAAAATATATTAACAAAACGTCGTTTTCACGTTCATAACCGTCCATCTCCGCCGTTTAAAGCTGTCGCGCCACCGCAAACAGTTCCAAGTCGAAGCCTCTTCCTCTAAGCACAGGTATGCTATTTTTCTAAATATTTTACCGTTTAAATTTAGGTTTTTGATGGATTATTTGTTTAAATTAGGATAAAATAATTTATCCATCAATACTCATCGTAGATTTGTTTAAATCCATTGTAAGAATGCTTATTTAAGTCTCTTTGTATTGCTTTGTTGAAAAATCGATGGAATCGAAGGATTCCATGGATTTCAATGGCTGAGTCGACTCAGCATTGACGCTGAGTTCTATTCGCATACCGTTCAAACGCTGGGTAGGGCATTCGAATGGTATGAACTAAACAAGTTTATTAATTAATTGTTCGAACGTTGTTTTATTCGTTCGAACAGTACCCCCTTCGACCGTTGTTTTATACGTTTGAACTGTACAAGCCAAATAGGCTTGCATACCGTTCGAACACTATTTTAAGGGTTCGAACGATATAATTAAATTTAGTAATATTAGTGAATCGATATTTTTATTCCATATTGTAGTTCTATTAAATCTTAACTAGAATATATATATTATATTATAATTAAATTAATATAGAAATTTCTCACATTTTGTTAAATATTTAATTTCTATTAATATTAATCTAATTAATATTAAATAATGTGATATTATTTTTTTAAAATTATGTTGTTCACAATGTCTCACTTTATTAAATTACTATTCGTATGTAATTTAGTGATTAGTTATTTATTATATTTTTATCGTTAATGTTGTATTGATAAAGTCTTTAATTGTGAATTTCAGGTTGATTAAAATATCTTCTCCTAGGGCGGGACGTAAGCGACGCAATTTAGCTGAGACTAGTATCAGTCCAGGCAGGGAGAGGACTATTTCACTAGAGCGACAAGTGAAGCTTTCTGACTTCTAGAGTCTTGTTTGAGAGGGTCATTCCATGCCATCAGTCTTCAGCGATAGTGGTTGGGGACCTATCTTAGATGAGCTGGAGGAATCATGGGAACCGTATCCTATATTGACATTATTTCTGAGTTCTATAGAGAGCTCGGTGGTGCCAGCTTAGATGACGGAGGGGCATACAGGATCTCTGTCCGAGGAGTTCCAGTTGTATTTTCACGGGACGAACTAGCTGAGCATCTCGGTATTCCTAGGCTGCCAGATGCATATCCGAATGTGATGCCTAGAGAGTCTAATCCTTTGGTTGAGGCGGAGACAGCTAATGAGGAGGCCCAAATTTATACAGATGAAATTGATATCCTTGCTGATCATGAGGTGAGGGATTTGGTTGTTGGTTCAGATGCTCCCCTATATGATGGGACGAAGAGCATCAAGCAGGTAGATCTATCTTCGTTCTACAAGATCCTGAATTTGATAATCGCCAGCAATATTGACCCTCGATAGCACAAGACAGAGGTTGGCATTGATCGGACGAAATTTATGATACGGGTCGCTCGTGGTATTCCTATCGACCTGGTGGGGTATGTATTCAATAGGATTCGATCAGAGTCCTGGTAAATTTCGACGAATATATTGCTATTCGGGATCCTGATCACCCAATTTCTGCTATTTTCCGGTGTCGTGCCTGAAGTTGCCAAGCATAAACGGGAGCCGATGAGACCGATCAACAGTACCACCCTCTCACGTAGCACGGGACACTCGAGACTGCGTCTTCGTGGACATGTTCCATACCCAGTTGATCCTCAGAGAGATGCACAACCGGGAGATAATGGAGTATCGGTCGCTGGGACATCCAGACAGACTGAGGCATTAGTACACAACACTACAAGTGAGGACATTGCTGAGATCTTGCGTGCAACAATCAGTAGACAGACATCAGCGTTGATCGATGCAGTGCGTATGGAGGTCCATTCTGCTGTGTCTGAGTTTCGTACAGAGATTACTGGTACCATCTCTAAGTTACGTACGAAGCTTGATGCCATGTCTGCAACTTAGGTCACCATCAGTACTCGACTGACACAGATAGTGGAACGCTTAGCTGCAGTAGAGGAATTGTACAAAGAGTTGGGGTCTTAGTACTTTCTATCTTTTATTTATTTATTTATTTTTGTTTTTTGAATGGACAATATTTAGTGTTTTGTAAATTCAGTATTTAATTATGAATTAGTATTATTTTATATTTTCTAAACTAATTATTGATTGATATTATTCCTATTATTTAATTGATAAATTTCTTATAATTACTACTTAATATAAATATAATTCTCTAAAAAATAAAATATGATCACCGTTCGAACCATACAAATAACGTTCGAACAGTATTGATTCATCATTCGAACGGTGAAAATTATACGTTCGAACAGTAGAGCAATTTTTCGCTATAATAATGTTACTTAACGCGCCAAATTGCACGTTCGAATAGTGCTGATTCATCATTCGAACGGTGAAATTGTACATTCGAATGTAGAGCAGTTTCCCGCTATAATAATTTTACTTAAAGTCCCAAAATGTACGTTCGAACATGGCTGATGCATAATTCGAACGGTGAAAATTATACATTCGAACGGTAGAACAATTTTTCGCTATAATAATTTTACTTAACGAGCCAAAATGTACGTTCGAACGGTTCAATTTAACCGTCTGAACGTTAAAACATTACATTCGAACTGTTTCATTATTAGGGACAAAATATTTCGTCCCTAATTATACCATTCGAATGGTTTTGTTCTTTTGTCATTTTTTTGAGATGAAATCTATAATTCGTCCCTAAATCTCACTTTTTGGATCGATTTTCATTTTGTTCCAAAACAAAATCATCCCAAAAAGTCTTTTTTGTTTTAGTGCATGGCTTTGATTCCACAGGCCGTCCACTGCATGCAGTACTACAACATGATTTTGTGTATTTAAAATGGCACGGCCCGGGAGGCAGTGGATGACTTGCATATGTTGAGAAGTCACACTAGATTTAGGAATAAATTCATCTTGATATTTATAAGGAATTATTTCACTCTTTTTATTAGGTCTTTGATTAAGAAAAATTAGTATTTCTATATGGTATCAAAATAGGTTAATCTATGATCGATGATGAACTCCTACGACCTGCTCACGATGATGGTACTAGAAATACCGGCCTACACAGGAGGGAGCGTGTTGAGAAGTCTTACACAACTTAAGAACAAATTCATCTTGATCTTTATAATTAAGGAGTTACTCTATACCTCCTATTAGATCTTTTATACGAAGAAATAACTATTTCAATAGTATGTATATATATATATATATATATATATATATATATATATATATATATATATATATATCTGTGTCGGTAAGAATCTGATCGATCAGGTGGGGGGCACGTACGTTAATTAGCTGTGATCCATGTTTTGACTGCGAAATATGTCGTTTTCTTATCTTCAAAATATTGATTTACAATCTGTGCCGGTTAATTAGAATCTAAAGTGGGGCACGTCCATTAATAATTGCTTGATGGCAGTCCACATCTTGACTCCGAAATTAATCGATTTCTCCCTCATAATCTCAAATATGCGTTGCATTTTGCATTTTTAGTAAATATCTGATATACTTTTGGAGATTATTTTAATTTAATTTTTACTACTCATCATTTTTATACGTCACATTTATTTTAATTTTAATTAGTTTTAATTTTTTAAAACTAAGTAAATTCTTATATTGATTATCATCCATACGTCACATATTTAGTAAGAGAAAAAAATTAAAAATTAAAAAATTATATGTGATATGTGCATGTATGAGAATAATGAGTAAATTTTTTCTTTTAATTTTGATTTTCACCAGATTTATTGAAGAAAATTTTTCTAGTTACATATTTAGTTTTTTGTAATTAAGATTTTGCATTTTAGGATAAATTATTCTCATAATTTCAAAATTGTCTCAGTCGTTACAAGAGCTTGGCTTGTGGGTTCAATTAGATGATTCTAGCTAATCATGGCCTTCCCTATATATTGGCTTCTTATTACTAGCCAATATATATATCAAAAAATCTCCAACTTAAAAAAAATCAACACAAATTCTCACAAATTAAGGTAGAAGAGAGTGAGAGAAACAGAGAGCTATTCTTCCTCTTTACAGCTAGCTGGGCAAGAAAGGATAAGATCAGGTGATCATCATCTCGATCTACTTTTTCTTCCTTTTTTTTTTTTTTTTTTTTAAACCTTCTACTCAAGTGACTTAATCACATTACTTGAGTTTTCACAAATTCAGAATAAAGATAATGTCATTTATAGCTGGCCATGCATGCAGAGAATTAAGCTTCAAATTAAATTAAAGACTTTCATGCAGGCCGATCATGATTTGTACTTGTTCAAGTTCATTAATGCGTTAGCTCAAAATATTTTTACCGCATTTTTTAAAGGTTTTATTATAATGAGTACATACGTAATCATCTTTTGAAAGTTGTCATTGCAAAAAACAAGGAAAAAAAAATAGTATTATTGGTGTTAAATCAAAGAGTAATTTTACATACAACCGTCAATTATGCAACCGTCGCGTAATCGTTTTGAAAAAAGTAAATAAAACATGAAATCCACATGAAAAAAATTAATTTTTGAATAGTAGACCCTACTATTTTTCAAAGCAATTATGCGATGTTTATACACTTCACGGTTGTACGTAGAATTACTCCTAAACTAAATACTCTATATCTTTTTGAGATTGGAGAGGTGATCAACTACGTACTGATCTCCCGGCCCAACACACACCAGATAGTAAATAATATCTTCCAAAGTCTGATCATATCCTCATATATCAATATCGATCGACGTAAGTCAAGGGTTAAAAGTTTATAACTAATTAATCATTTCTTGCAAATCATGCAGGGCCCGAATATTTAATATTCGATATTAATAATAAAGATATTTATTTTTTAGAATCCACTTACTAGTTATCCTAATGGGTGACAAATCGTGTTTTTGTGTCGTGTCAAGTTATAAACATTCGACTATATATGTCAACCTGAACCCAACTCGTTAAGCTAAATGTGTTAAACTTTCAAACCCTAATCCAACACATTTAGATAACAGGTCATGTCGTATCACTTGTTTTGACCCTGAAGGGATATCTGGATCCCCCTAGCTAGCCAGGCCAACGACAAAGAAGCAGGCCCAAAGTTGAGTCCGTTATCCTGTTTACATGGTGGATAATTCCCATAGTGTTGGAGATCTGACCTACGTTTATACATGATCATCATAGGGAAGATAACTCCTACAAAACAAGAGATATCTTCCCTCGGTTCACCAGGGATCACAAAGGATACGCCACGTCCATGTCCCTCTATAAATAACCCATGAGAGGTAACACACATCTTCATTTTCATTTTACATACACTTAATTCTCATATTGTTATTGACTTAAGCATCAAAGTTTACCCTGGGCGACCAATGCTGCCTCTTCATTTCTTTAGGTCAACTGTATGGTTGGTGGTGTGAAACACGTCCACTACAATGACGTCGTTTGTGGGATCTTTTCAGATGTTCAACGTGATTTTTACATGTCAACCATCACACGATCACACGTACACCGAGATCTAGAAACAGGCATGACGGAAGTGGAGATGAGGTTAGCAGAAGCATAAGAAAGGCTGGAACAAGTAATGATGGTTGTTGAGCAACTGTGAAAGGAGAACGAGGAGTTAAAGAAGTAAAAGGATAATCCCCTAGCCCAAAACGGGCAAGCTGAAAGAGATGCACATTGTGCGCGCGGAGGGGGTTAATTGCGAAGGGATGGAAAAGAAAAAGATGCAAGACGAGTTGCGCAGTTTGGTGGACAAGCACGAGGAGATGGCAAAGAGGATGGTTGGTTCCCCTTTCGTGGAGCAGCTCCTTACTTGTACGGACCTCCCTTACAGTGAGGAGGTCATGGCAGTTCCACTACCGTCCAAATTTAAGGCATCAAGATTGACCTATAAAATGGATCCAAGGATCCTGTTGATCACATCGAAAATTTTAAAGCGCACATGACCCTCCATGGCTTCCCCGGGGAGGTTGCTTGTCGCGCTTTCCCATTAACATTGAGAATAATAGCAAGATGATGGTTTGTGAACCTGCGCCCTGGATCCATTGGCAGTTTTGAGGAGATAGCAAAACAGTTCCTTAAGAAGTTGATGGCAAGTAGAAGGTGCTGCAAGGAAGCTGCCTATCTGCTCACCATAAAACAAGGAGGGAGAAAACCTGAAAACCTACTTAACGCACTTCGACAAATAGAGGCTCACCACGGATGACCAAGATGAAAAGATCACCTTGGCCACACTCTAGGGAGGGATCTGGCCCCAAAGCCCGTTCATGGCTGAACTGGCCAGAAGAATTCCGTCTACCATAAGGGAGTTCATGGACCAAGTCGACGACTTCGTTAACACGGAGGACACATTACAGGCTCTCTTGGAGCTGCAGAAGTAGGAAACCAAACCGGAGAACAAGAACCAAAACAATTCCAAAGATAAAGACAAAAGCAACGACCGAGGGTGCTAGGGTGATAAACGCGACCAATACACTAGTCAATAAGACCAAGTGATCTGCCTAATTCACAACAATCACAATGTGCAAGAGAACAATAGTGTCGCAAGAAAGGAAGAGCTTTCACCAGACAGGGGCCAGCACCATTGGACGTATCACCAAAGCAACTCCCATTGGACTAAAGATTACATTACTCTGAAGAAGCGAGTTGAATAGATTTCTGTGAGTGTGGAATTGAAAAGGATGCTGGCTGATTACATCAGGCCATGAAAGGAGGAGAATTGCCAATGAGAATATAGACGAAGTAGAAGCCCAAAACGCCAGAAACAAGAGAGGCAAGGGAGGAATAACTCTCCTCGGCCAAGGAGAGACCAGGAATAAGCCCCCCTTGGAGAGATCTGCACGATTGCAGGCAGCTTCCCTTGGGGTGGCGCCATGACATCTAGCAAAAAAGCCCATGCTTGTAGGGTAAGGTATCACGAAGTATATATGGCAGACAGGCCATGCAAATACCCCAGGATGGGGGCAACCCCGACCACGACGTCATGTATCCCTATGACGACGCCTTGGTAGCTACACTATTGATAGCCAACTACACGACCAGACGAGTCTTGGTCGACAATGGGAGCTCAGCCGACATCCTGTTTTGGGACACGTTCACTAGAATGGGTATCAATCCCGACAAGTTGCGACCATCACCTTCTCCACTTAATGGGTTCTCAGGACAAGTCGTTCAACCCATCGGCGCCATCACGCTTCCTGTTACGGCAGGCCAAAGCGCCCACACTATCACGTAAGTCCAACCCTCAATAACGTAAGTCCCTCTATGGTCTCAAACAAGCCCTTGGGGCTTGGTTTTCAAAATTAAGCAACAAACTTTTGTCTCTTGGTTTTTCTGCTTCCAAGTTAGATTCCTCTTTGTTTATATATTGCCATGGCTCTGATTTAATTTATGTTCTTGTTTATATCGATGACATTATTGTCACTGGCTCTAGCAAACAACTGATATATGAATTTATCTCTGCCATGCACAATTCGTTTCCAGTAAAAGACTTAGGTTGCTTGCACTATTTCCTAGGAATTGAGGTTATTAGAAACTTTGGTGGTCTGTTCCTATCTCAGTGTAAATATATCTCAGATCTCCTAAAAAAAACCAACATGCATAACTCAAAGGCAGTCTCAACCCCTATGTCTACATCTGAAAAACTCACTGCTATTGATGGGTCTTCCTTTGAAGACCCACAACTCTATCGTAGCACAGTAGGAAGTTTTCAGTATTTATCTTTTACCTGTCCTGACATATCATTTGCCGTTAACAAAGTTTGCCAGTTCATGCATTGTCCTAAGATTCCTCACTGGCAAGCCGTTAAATGCATATTTCGTTACTTACGTCACACTCCTCACCATGGCCTTCATTTTTCACCTTCGTCTTCCTTTAATTTATCAGCCTTTTTTGATGTTGACTGGGCCGGATGCCTAGATGATCGTCGATTCACTGGTGGATTCTGTGTGTATCTTGGTTCGCACCTTGTATCGTGGGGATCCAAAAAGCAACCCACTGTTGCTCGATCCTCGACTGAAGCTGAGTATAAGGCAGTAGCAAATATGATGTGTGAAGTATTATGGTTACAATCTCTTCTTGGTGAACTTGGAATTTTCTTGTCCACCCCTCCCACTTTATGGTGTGATAATCTAGGTGCCACTTACCTATCTGTAAACCTTGTTTTGCACTCTCGCACCAAACACGTGGCCTTAGATTATCACTTTGTGCGTGAACGTGTGGTTGCCAAAACCCTTAAAGTTTCATTTGTTTCCACTAAAGATCAAATTACAGATGTTTTTACCAAGCCTCTATCAAGTGCTTGGTTCCAGCTACTTCGATCATGCCTAACCATCTCTTTGGTGCCACTTGACTCGCAGGAGGCTATTGAAGTAATGACAAACTTTGCAGCCACAACGCATGGTAATGCGCATGGGCAAGCACACACCCAAATTGTTGTACCAGACATCATAGACCACAGCTAGAAGCAAACAACAAACTCATGCACAACGACTACAAAAGAGCATTTGCCAAAAGCATCTTCAAGAGAACAAATGAAAGAGCTACAAGTGTCCTTGGTCTAGAATATCATTTACAATCATTTGTGTAAATCTGTACCATTGATGCAATCTGATTCTTTGGAAAGTTTATAATATAAATAGCACATAGATGTAACGAACAGTAGGTTGGAGAATACGAAATACAAAAAGAAAATTTTCCTCTCTGGTTGTGTCATTTTCTCGAGCACCTTGAGTGCATTGTATTTCATTCCATACGTGTTCTTTCATGGTATCCAGAGCCCTCTAGGACTCGCGTCCCCCTTCTATGGCCAACCCAGAAAACTCAATCCTCTCTTCTTCTTCCCCACCACCTTCCCTTAACCCCACCATCATTAATTCCTCTACCCATTTCATCACCATCCAGTTAACAATAGAAAACTACTTATTGTGGAAAGCGCAGATTGTACCGTTCTTGAAGGGACATCGTCTCTTCGGCTATGTGGATGGCTCCATCCCTGCGCCTCCCTCCACCTTTGACGGTTCTCCCAACCCCGAACACACCAACTAGGTCTTATAAGACCAGCTGATCATCTAGGCCATAAATGCTTCTCTGTCCGAAAATATCCTTGCTCAGGTTCTATCGTGCTCCACTTCTTTTGATGTTTGGTCTACTCTTCAGACAATGTTTTCAGCTCAATCCTCTGCTCATATAAAGCAAACTCAATACCGTCTTGCTACCTTGAAAAAGAGATCTGACTCAATCTCCACTTACTTTCACAAAGCAACCTCCCTAGCCTCTACTCTTGCCGCTGTTGGCCTAACACTCTCCAACTCTGAGTTTATTATTTACCTCTTAGCTGGTCTTGGAACTAATTTTGACTCCATCGTTACTTCCCTAACCACACAGCCTGAACCCCTTACTGCTCCTTAGGTCTTCAGTTATCTCCTAAACCATGAAAGCTGACTTGCTCATCAAACTAATGCTCTGCTTTCAGGTACCTCTATTGTAGCAAACTCTACCGCTCGACAGGCTAGCTCCTCCCAATACCCCTTCAAACCGAGGCTGGGGAAACCAATCCAGGGGTCGATGTGGACGCGCTGGGCAATGTGGGGCCTTCAACCAGCGCTCCAATCGTCCCTTTGACCGAACAATATGTCAAATATGAAACAAAGCTGGTCACTTGGCAGCATCGTGTTATCAACGTCTGAA
Source organism: Juglans cinerea (assembly GCA_961763995.1). NCBI lineage: Eukaryota > Viridiplantae > Streptophyta > Magnoliopsida > Fagales > Juglandaceae > Juglans > Juglans cinerea. The sequence continues at coordinate 4,854,954 of CAUIVZ010000012.1, read as the reverse complement.
CCAGGCGTATCAAGCCCCTGCACCTGCCTCATTTGCTGCTCATTATACCTCTCTGCCTTAGCAAGCTCCGAATTCCAATATGTGGTTCACAGATGCAGTGGTGATGAACCACTTTACCAATGATTTCGCCAACTTCAATCTTGATGCTGCATCATACAAAGAAATGGAAGAAGGAAAAAAAAAACACTACACTGTACAGAAATTTATGCTGGCTCTTGGATTTTAATTCGAAATAAGTACTATATATATATATATATATATATATATATATATATATTGATCATCATCATACCTTTCAGCGATGTCACTGCTTTGAGGAGGTTCTTCTTGCATTTCAGGCATGCAATATTGACCTTCAAGACAGTTTTCTGCACCATTGTATAGGAGTACTCCTACTTTTCTGAACAATAATAAGATCACCAACTTCTGGGATATAAATGATCAGTCGCTTTACGTTGTTATTTAAGTAGTGGTTTAGGAGCAGAGCAAGAATGGCGTAACGAACCTAATTTGCATGGTTTTCTACGAACATTTTCAAGAGCTAGCTAGCTTGTTTTTACTTCCATTGTCCTTCACAGATCGTCTGTACACATTGATCACACACACACACACACACACACACACACACACACACATATATATATATATATATATATATATATATACTAGTAAAGGGCAAACACGTGCATTGCATGTGTGCCCAATTGTGAAAATATAAAAAATATTTAAAAAAATAATATCTATGAAATCTAAAAATATGTAATAATAAAAAATAGGTTAATATATATAATTATAAAATGTAATAGTTTTGTTTATATTTTAAGATTCTCATTGATTATAAAAATAATCATATATATAATTTGTAGAATATTTATGATTATAACATAGGAATTTACACGAACATATTTATAATTATACAATGTTCTATTGTAGATAAAAAAAAGTAATTATTGAAACAAATGCGTTATCATCATAATTACAAATAAAAAGCAAGAGCTATCTCATAATTACATATGAATTTCTTATAGCTATACATTATAATAACTGGAAGTCTAGAAGAAAATTTTTGAAATGGCTATTCTGCTGTCCTAGGTATGTCATTGACAGATAATACGTTAAGTTTGTTTTGGCGTAGTTTCCCAAATTCATTCATAGATGCACCCAAAACAATCATCCACTTTTTATCTTGAATCCTATTTGTAATGTTCTCTATGTACGAATGATTTTATACAAATAATCATCCACATTGGCTACTGTTAACTAATTTAATTATATACAAATAATTTTATACAGATTATATTAAATGAATCAAATGACATAGTATATTTTAAAATAGAACAAATATATTAGAAGATATTAATATGATCACAAAAACAAATATTCATACAACAAAAATACAATGTGAACAGTTTATTTTGACTACAGGTACATTTATATAAATTTTAAAAAAAAATTTGAATAACATTTGATTAAATGATGTAGAAGGGAACATACCAGAAAGTACAATGGAAATAGAAGAAATTGACAACAACCGCAACAAGGAACAGTAAAGTAAGAACCAAAGCAGCAAACCTGTAAAAAAAATACATTAAAAAATATTAGATCTATATTAATAAAATATATATTTATACGTTATGAAAGTTTGTAATTATATTAATAAAACTATTAATGTTAAACCCACAGTCATTCAAAATGCCAGCGTTGCAGACCATCATAAAAGACGCAAACTATTACACCCAATGGAGAAACAGCGTCGTTTCCATCAAGAGAGAAACCTAATTTTACACCCACCACTATAAATACATCATTATCCGCATGTGCCTCCATTTCGTCCACTAGACATTGAGCTTCCCGTCTCGCCCTATCTCTTTTTCCTTCTTTTTCTGAGCTTTCTTCTTCTCCTTCCCTCGTCTCTTCCATTTCCGTCCCATCTTTCTCTCACAAATCCTCTTTTGTTCTTGCCGCTCACTGCCTCTTCTCTCAAGAAAGAAATAAAAAATAACAACTCTATCTTTATTTGTGTTTTACGATATTTTACAAGTTTTTTTTTTTCCAAATGCTACGAATCTGAAGCTCCATGTTTCAGATCTAAGTTTTTTTTATTTTTTTCGTTCATTCGGCTGATATCTGTTGGTTTGTTCTTATTGATCTGTGTTTTCATTTTTTCTCTGCTCACTTGTTTATTTTGCATAAATAATTTTTTGTGAACTCATATCTGAGATTTTTTTTCTCAAATTTTGTTTTTTCTTTCTATTTTTTTTTGTTTTTAATTTTGGTTGCAGGTTTATTTCTCCTCAAATGTATATAGATCTCTAGATCTTTTCTTTGGATCTTCTCTTGCGATTGTTTTTTTCCCTGGCAGGTATTTCTCTTCTCAATAGATATAAGAATTTATTGATTTCATTTTTTTTTTTTGCAATTTTGTTTTTTTTTGGGTTGCAGTGGTGATTTTTTTCTTTGAAGGAACTTTTTATTTCGGATTCCTACAGATCTGTAGATCTGTTCTGCTGCTTTGGAAATGTTAATATTTCCTTATTTTGTTTCCATATATTTTTTTGTATCGGTTTCTTTATTTCTTAGCATTTTCTATTCTGAACTCACACAGAACTAAGATTTTTTCTCAGATCTGAATTTTTGTTTCCTTTTTTTTTTTTTCGTTTTCTATGTTTATTTTTTTTACTATTATCATTTTTTTCTAAAAAATCTGAAAGTTTATTTCTCAGATCTTGAGGAAATGTTTTGCTATTTGTGCAATAATTTTTTTCTTTTTCTTGTTTGGAAATGTCTTTTCTTCTACCCTTTTTCTTAGTCGATATGGATAATATTTGTTTGGATGTGATCTTAACACATTTATAATTTGTAGGTTTTGAAAAGTTTATTTCTTTTTGATCTATATTGTTCCTCTTTTTTGTTACTATGAGTTTCATTTTGAGTTTAACAAATCTGTAAATACACATATAACACATCTTTTGATTTTTTTTTTATTTGTCGAGTTGAAACTCTTTATTGGATTTGTTCCTTGTACAACCCTTAGGGATCACCATATGTAGTTTTATTCTTCTAGTTTCCGAGCTATAATTTTTTAACTTGCACGCATAGCAACTATCTGATAAACATTTCATGGTTTGTATTTTAGCATATATGTTTAGATGATAAGCTTATTTTACGGTTTGTATTTTATGTAGTTTGCAGCTTGTAACTTTTAAATTTAGAAGTTTGTGGTTTGGATTTTAACACATGTTTAGATGAGAACTTTATTTTAAAAGTTTTAAGTTTTATTGCACTAAATATTTGCTTTTATTTTTCACATGGCCTCTTTTGTTTATATCCTGAACTCACCAGATGTAGACATTTGTTGTACATCTCGTAAACTCTGACCAAGATATATTATTCTACAAAGTTTGATCTTTTTCAAATATATTTTTTTAGAATCTATAATCTTGTTCTTATTTTTAGAATCTGGACTTATGTTGACATTAAAATCCAGATTCGAGAAGTCTAAACTCAGATTCCCTCCAATAATTTTCTGTTTTTATCTTTATAATTCTCAACAGATTTGTACCTGGAACTCTAAATCTGATTTCTAATGCAAATTTGTTGGGTAACACATTTCTTTTTGTTTTTTAGTTTGTCTATCTTCTTATCTGATTTTTTTTTCCTTATTGGTGTTGCAGTTCTCCTTCTCCAACTTGTCTCTTCCAGTGGAGGTAAGAAATGTTTGCAGATGACATGTTTGTGATTGTGTTTATTTTTTTTTTCTATATGTGATTATTAAGCCTGAAAGTGTGGAGTTGTAAATTATCAAGCGTATTTGTGTAATTTGTGTAAGTCAGAATCTTATTTTACAGCTTTTAACGATGTGCATATATAGTTTTAATTTTTCAGTTTATAGTTTCTAATTTTTAACTTGCATATGTAACAACCATTTGATATGTAGTTTGTAGTTTGCATTTTAGCACATTTGTTTATATCAAAATTTTATTTTGAACCTTTTATTTAACTGATAAGAAAAGCCAAACAATTACATACAGTATTTTTTGAAAGTAAAAACCATATATCATATCTGTTCAGATAGTAATTTTGTTCTCAATTTAGTCTTCAGTTTGTGAACTTGTGTGTACCAACTATGTGATAAATGGTCTACAATCTGGAATTTTTTTTTAATTTACGTCAATAAACATGCCATAAGAGCATATATGGTATATGGCATAATTGAAAGAAAAACAAACAGACCCATATAATTATACTTAAAAATAGAGGAAAAATTAACTGGAGAAGAAAAAGAATTACATACCTAGTTATTTTTGAAACTTCAAAGTGAGAAACTAATCTATCAACACTGAGCCATTGAAAGTTTGTACGATGTGAGTGAGAGGATTTTGATTTTAAAGGTGCTGAACGTAAGAAGAAATGGAGTAGAAAGTAAGAATGAGTTTTGCTTTTATATGAATCGAGAAGGGGTGAAACCGGCAGAACAAAAGGATAAGAACAAAAGCAAAAATTATACAATTTTTACAATTTTGATAATACCATACTGCAAACGGTCGAAGCGGTGGTAGACATGGAGAGGACGTGAAGGACTATCCAATTTCTACAAATCCGAGATTAACAAATACCAAACGATCCAAGCGGTCACCGCTTCGTCAGGGATGCAAAAAAAGCATATCCAAAATTAAAAGAAAGCATATCCAAAATTAAAAGAAAGTATATCCAGTAAATAAAGAAAACAGATTAAAAAATTAATTAGAGAAAAATAGTAGAACTTACGAGAAGTCTGTAAGAAGTGGAAAAGAAAATAAGATTAAAATATATTGTAAAACCGACACCACTCTACAGGGTTATTTCCGTAAAGAAAAAATGATTTTACACAAAAGCCTATTCGGTGCAGACGGTTGTCAAAGGGGAGCCGAACTAAACAGTAATTTAATAAGAACAGTAGCACCAAAATTGGCAAATAGGCTCACTAATTCAAGGGCCCAACTGTAAAATATAAAAGTCAAAGAAGTCAAATACCAAAGCAAGATAAAAATTAAAATACATCACTGCAGAATCTAAGGACGGATGTGGAAAATAGATAGAAAGTGAAGGACAAAAAAGGAAGAAACAAAACTAACATAGGACGGCAGACATCACTGAAATGAACTGAAATTTAGGGACAAAATTGGGAAAAAACAATCGACGAAAAGCAGAGATGTAGGGGCGAAATGAACTGAAATGCAGGGGCAAATTCGAAAGAAATGATTGACGACAGCTGCTTATTGACCCTTATTAATATATGAGAAAATATACTTACAACCGTGAATTGCGTAACCGTCGCTTTGAAAAAAATGAATAAATTATGAGATCCACATGAAAAAAATTAACTTTTTAATAGTGGATCTCACTTTTTTTCAAAGCGATTACGCGACGGTTACGCACTTCATGATTGTATGTAGAATTACTCTTAATATAGAGAGAGAAAGGACAAAAAGTTTAAGAAATTAATAGTTTATTCATTAATCGTGCTAAAGTTGTTTACTAGCTATCTCTTAATCATTTGATCAGATACGCATATTTTATATGGACTAAATAATATACATGATACCTAATCCACCACTAAGATCCACCAATAAGAGCATCGGATGTTGGGTCGTTTTGACCACTTTGGATTTCAAGGCTTTGATTCCACAGGCCGCCCACTGCATGCATGCATGCACACTACTGCAACATGATTTTGTGCATTAATGGCCGGCTCTCTTATGTAAAGTTAGGATTCAAAAAGTATTTTATTTTATTATTATAATTTTTTAAATTTTTAAATTTTTATATAAAATATAATAAATAATTTAATTTTTTTAAATTTTAATTCAATCTTTTCAAATTTTAAAATAATAATAATAATAATAATAATAATAATAATTTAACAATATTTTTTTTTAATTTTTATCTCTTATTTAAAATCATTTCATCTCATTTCAATCTATCTGTCTAGGCTCGGGAGGGTTGGTGACTTGCTATACTATATATATATATATATATATATATATATATATAGGTAAGAAAATGAGGTGGGTTGCCACGTACGTTAATTAGCTGTGATCCATGTTTTGACTCCGAAATAACTAGTCGTTTTTTAATCTTCAAAATATTGATATATACAATCTGTATCGGTTAATTAGAATCTACAGTGGGGTACGTCCATTAATTGCTTGGTGGCCGTCCACATCTTGACTCCGAAATTAATCGTTTTCTCCCTCACAATCTCAAATATGCGTTGCATTTTTCATTTTTAGTAAATATCTCATATACTTTTATAGATGATTTTAATTTGGATTTTACTACTCATCATTTTTACACGCTATATTTATTTTAATTTTATTTTTAATTTTATTAGTTTTACTTTTCCTAAATTAATTAAATTATTCTACTCATCATCCATACACCACATATTTAGTAAGAGAAAAAAATTAGAAATTAAAAAATTATGTGTGATATTTGCCGTATGGTGTATGAGGATGATGAGTAGAATTTTTCTTTTAATTTTGATTTTTACCAAATTTATCGAAGGACCTTTTTCTAGTTACATATTTAGTTTTTTGTGATAATTAAGATTTTGCATTTTCGGTCAAAATTCTCATAATTTCAAAATTTTTCGGACAAAATGCTTGTGGGTTCAATTAGATGATTCTAGCTAATCATGGCCTTCTCTATATATTGGCTTCTTATTACTAGCCCATATATATATATACATCTCCAACTTAAAAAAATCAACACAAATTCTCACAAATTATGGTAGAATAGAGAGTGAGAGAAACAGAGAGCTAATCTTCCTCTTTACAGCTAGCTAGGCAAGAAAGGATAAGATCAGGTGATCATCATCTCGATCTACTTGATCTAACCCTCTCTCTCTCTCTCTCTTTTTTTTTTTTTTTTTGTTTTCTTTTTCTTTTTAACCTTCGAGTCAAGTGACTACGCTGGTTTGAATTTAAAGATGCGATAAGATGATATGGTTTTAGATGAAAGATGAAAGTTGAAAAAATAATTATTAAAATATTATTTTTTAATATTATTATTATTTTGAGATTTGAAAAAATTGAATTGTTTATTATATTTTGTGTGAAAATTTAAAAAAGTTGTAATGATAAGTTGAAATAAGATGAAACAATTTCTGAATCCAAACGTGGCTTAATCACATTACTTGACTTTTCATCTTTATTTTGGTGCTCATAATGTTTTATTTATTTCAAGGCTGGTGCAAATATTAATACTGGATTAATGTTAATCTATCAATTTTACAAATTAAGAATAAAGATAATGTCATTTATAGCTGGCCATGCATGCAGAGAATTAAGCAGCTTCAAATTAAATTAAAGACTTTCAAGCAGCTAGGCCGATCATGATTTGTACTTGTTCAAGTTCATTAATGCGTTAGCTTTCAAAATATTATTACCGCATTTTTTAAAGGTTTTATTATAATGAGTACGTACGTAATCATCTTTTGAAAGTTGTCGTTGCAAAAAACAAGGAAAAAAAAATAGTATTATTGGCGTTAAACTAAATACTATTATATATCCTTTTGAGATTGGAGACGTACGTGATCAACTACTGATCTCTATATCTTCCAAAGTCTGATCATATCCTCATATATCAATATCGATCGACGTAAGTCAAGGGTTAAAAGTTTATAACTAATTAATCATTTCTATTTAATCACGTGAAGCATGCAAATGCAGGCCGGCCGGTATATTTAATCATGTAAGTCATGGCAGTTCCACTACTGTCCAAATTTAAGGTACCAAGATTGACCTATATGATGGATCCAAGGATCCTGTTGATCACCTCAAAAATTTTAAAGCCCACATGACCCTCCACAACTTCTCCAAGGAGGTTGCTAGTCGCGATTTCTCATTAACATTGAAAAGAATAGCAAGTGGATGGTTTGTGACCCTGCGCCTAGGATCCATTGGCAGTTTTGAGGAGCTAGCAAAACAGTTCCTTACGAAGTTCATGGCAAGTAGAAGGTGCCGCAAGCCAGCCACCTGTCTGCTCTCCATAAAACAAAAGGAGGGAGAAAACCTGAAAACCTACCTAATGCGCTTCAACAAGTAGAGGCTCACCACGGATGACCAAGATGAAAAGATCACCTTGGCCGCACTCTTGGGAGGGATCTGGCCCCAAAGCTCGTTCATGGATGAATTGGCTAGAAGAACTTCGTCCACCTTAAGGGAGTTCATGGACTGAGCCGACGACTTCGTTAACATGGAGGACACATTACAAGCTCTCTTGGAGCTGCGGAAGCAGGAAACCAAATCGGAGAACAAGAATCAAAACAATTCCAAAGATAAAGACAAAAGGGCCAACGACCGAGGCTGCTGGGATGATAAACGCGACCAATACACTAGTCAACAAGACCAAGTGCTCCGTCTAATTCACAACAATCACAATGTGCAAGAGAACAATAGTGCCGCAATAAAGGAAGAGCATTCACCAGACAGGGGTGAGCGCCACTGCACGTATCACCAAAGCAACTCCCACTGGACTGAAGATGGCATTACTCTGAAGAAGCGAGTCGAAGAGATGTCCGGGAGTGGGGAATTGGAAAGGATGCTGGCTGATTATATCAGGCCATGGAGGGAGGAGAATCGCCAGTGAGAACATAGACGAAGTGGAAATCCTAAATGCCAGAAATAGGAGAGGTAAGGGAGGAATAACTCTCCTCGGGAGCACGCCCCCCTCGGAAAAGATCCGCAAGATAGCAAGTGGCTTTGCTTGGGGGGCACCACAACATCTAGCAGAAAAGTCCACGCCTGTAGGGTAAGGTATCACAAAGTATACATGGTAGACAGGGCATGCAAATACCCCAGGACGAGGGCAACCCCAACCACGTCGTCATGTACCCCCATGACGATGCCTTGGTAGCTACACTATTGATAACCAACTACATGACTAGAGTCTTGGTCTACAATGGGAGCTCAGCCGACATCCTATTTTGGGACACGTTTCAGTCCTGACAGTTGTGACCATCACCTTTCTCCACTCAAGGGTTCTCAAGACAAGTCGTTCAACCCACCGGTGCCATCATGCTTCCGGTTGAGGTAGGCCAGGGCACCCACACGATCACCAACATAACTGACTTCCTAGTGGTCAAGGCTTTGTCATCCTATAACGCCATATTGTGATTCCTAATCCTCAATAACTTAAAGGTGGTAACCTCCACTTACCACCTTAAAATGAAATCCCCAACAAAAGCGAGAGTCGGCGAAGTCCGAGGCGAGCAGATATTGACCCAAGAGTGTTACGCCTAGGAGTTAAAGACGGGAGCGCCGGCCGTATGTTCGGTGGGTAACTCAAAGGAGTGCCCACCACCACCACCTCTGGTAGAAGAAGAATAAGACATAAAAGCCAGTGATGAAAGCAATCTGCTTTAGGCTGAGGCTAACGAGCCCTTAGAGATAGTACAGCTGCACCCAAAGCACCCAACCGCCACCATAAGGGTGGGTACCAAGCTGCCACCAGAATATCGAGAGGCCCTAAAACAATTTTTGATCAAACACAGAGACGTATTTGGTTAGAGCCATGAAGACATGCCGGGAATCTGTAATACAGTCATAGAGCACAGCCTCTACGTCAACCCAGAAGCCAAGAAAGTGCGGCAGAAAAGGAGGTCATTTAGCACAGAGAAATGCGTGGCTATAGTTGAGGAGATTGATAGGCTCTTAGCGGCGGGTTTCATATGAGAGGCGAACTACCCTGAATGACTCTCCAACGTAGTGCTTGCCAAAACAACCAATGGAAAATGGAGGATGTGCATGGACTTCACCGACCTCAACAAAGCTTGTCCCAAGGACAGCTTCCTACTCCCCCAGATCGACGTCATCGTGTATACCACAACCGAGCATAAATTTTTTAGCTTTATGGATGCCTACTTTGGGTACGAGGAGAAGGCGGACGAGGAGAAGACCACGTTCATAATTGACAGAAGGCTCTACTACTATTGAGTAATGCCTTTCGAGTTGAAGAACGTTGGGGTAACATACCAAAGGCTGGTTCAAGTACCAGATTGGGAAGACCATGGAGGTATACGTAGACGACATAACGGTGAAAAGTAAGGAAGCTGCCCAACACTTAGTAGACCTCAAGAAATCCTTCGCGATATTACGCAAATACAAGATGAAGCTGAATCCAACCAAATGTGTGTTCGAAGTGAACTCGAGAAAATTCCTAGGCTTTATAGTCTCGGAGAGAGGAATAGAAGCCAACACTAAGAAGATAGAAGCAATCCTGAACATGGCACCACCACGAACTATCTATGATGCCCAACGATTAGCAGGAAAGGTGGCAGCCATGAACAAGTTTATGTCTAGGTCCACGAACAAATGCCCCCCATTTTTTCAAGTTCTAAGGAAAGTACATCCTTGGAATGAAGAGTGTGGCCAAGCTATGAACATTTGACTATATAGTTCAACCTGAACCCAACCCGTTAAACTAAACGTGTTAAACTTTCAAACCCTAATTCAACACATTTAGATAACGGGTTGTGTCGTGTCACCCGTTTTGACCCTAGAGGGATATCTAGATCCCCCTAGCTACCCAGGCCCATGACAAAGAAGCAGGCCCAAAGTTGAGTCTGTTAATTTGGTTACATGGCGGATAACTCCCATAGAGTTGGAGATCTGATCTACGTTTATACATGATCATCCTAGAGAAGATAACTCCTACAAAGTAGGAGATATCTTCCCTCAATTCACAATAGATCACGAAGGATATGCCACGTCCATGTCCCACTATAAATAACCCATGAGAGATAACAAACATCTTCTTTTTTATTTTACATACACTTATTCTCATATTGTTACTGACTTAAGCATCAGAGTCTACCTAGGGCGACCAACGTCGCCTCTTCATTTCTGCAGGCCAACCGTACGGTTGGTGGTATGAAACATGTCCATTACAATGGTGTCGTCTGTGTGATCTTTATAAACGTTCAACATGATTTTTACATGCCAACCGTCACGCGATCGCACGTACTCCGAGATCTAGAAACAAGCATGACGGAAGTGGAGATGAGGTTAGCAGAAGCAGAAGAAAGGTTGTAACAAGTAATGACGATTGTTGAGCAACTGTAAAAGGAGAACGAGGAGTTAAAGTGGCAGAATGATAATCCCCCAGCCCATAACAGGGAAGCTGAAAGAGATGTACGTAGTGCGCAGGGGGCAATAGCGAAGGGATGGAAAAGAAAAAGTAGCACGACGAGCTACGCAGTTTGGTGGACAAGTACGAGGAGATGGCAAAGAGGATGGCTGGTTCCTCTTCCGTATACGGACCTCCCTTACAACGAGGAGGTCATGGCAGTTCCACTACCTATATATGCTTGTTTAACTACAAAGAAAATGAGTGTACTAATTACTTTTTTTTTTCAAATGAGGACGATACCTCCAGATCTTTTAAATGGCGGAGGAATACCTTTAACGAAAAAATAAGAACCAACCAAACAAATGACAACAAAACCCATTAATTAAACAAGAAACCAATGACACAATTAAGGTCTAAGGCTAGGGAGGCCAATCTTGTCCAGCCAAATAATACCTCGCAACTGCCTAGGTAGCAACCCCCCTTCCTTATATCTGCATGTCAAGCTTGCTTCTCCTTCTCGAGCTAAAAAATCTACAACTTGATTTGCTTCCCAATAGAGATGTCTGATAGAGAAATGGACTCCCTGAAGCTCATTAACCACCGCCTCCCAAAACTCCCAAAGATACCAAACCGTATAATTATCAGAAATAATCCAGTCAACTACTACTTTAGAGTCACATTCAATTTTCAGATTAAAGAAACCCAACTCTTTATATAAAACCACTCCCTCAAGGAGGGCACAAAGTTCAACCTCATTATTCATTCATTGTCCAAAGCAAGTAGAGAAATCACCTTTTACATTACCAAGAGCATCCCGGATTACACCGCCTCCCCCACGAGAACCCGAATTACCCTTACAACTCCCATCAACATTCAGCTTCACACCTCCAAGATTTGGCTTGATCCACGCAACTAGGCGCTATGAAGTAGCACCTGTGCGACGATGGAAGAGACCGACCCAAACTTAGTATGTTCTGCCACCATTTTCCTTAGCCAAAATTTCAAAGATCGCCATACCCCTTCCACTGATTCAATAAGACCTTCCATGCGCACCTTGCAATGGCGTTACCATAGACGCCAAGTTATAAGAGTCGACAATAAACCAATAAGAACGCCCCTTTGAGAAAATTTCTTTGCAAAAGAAAACCAGTTGAGCACTCTTCCCCTTTGATAATGTACTAATTACTTGTAATTTATTATTTTCCTTCAATTTGGTTTGGATGAATATTTATTTTTGCTTTTTTTGTTTAGCTCCTGGGGTGGCAATTCGTATTTGTGGGTCGTGTTCGTGTTGTATCAAGTATTGGGCATTCGACTATATAGGTAAATCTGAACCCAACCCATTAAGTTAAACATGCCCAACTTTCAAACTCTAACTCAATCCATTTAGATAATGGGTCGTGTCAACCTTTTTGACCTGTTTAACAATTCATTATAAATAGGTCAACACAACTCATTTCAACATGTTTTATTTAAATAGATTGAACGAACATGCATAACCCATTTGATCTGATTAACATAATTTCACATAAAAGTTAAAATCTATATTTAATAATAGCCACAATATCTAAAAAATAATAATAAGACTATCTACTAACAAAAAATATCAATATTTTTAAAATTTTATCCTATAATAAAACTAATATTACAAACTCTACAATAACAAATATGAGCATAGGTTCAGAATTACAATCCCAATAATAAAAATACAAGAATATTGAAAAATATCAATATTACAACTCAACAATAATATTAAAATTATAATTTTGAAATAAAATTTAAACGAGTTGTTGCAGTTGATTTCGGGATAAGCGAGTTGACCCGTTTATTAATCGTGTCTTAACGAGTCAACCCGTTTTGACTTTTTATATAAAACACAAACACCCACTAATTTCGTGTGTGTTCGTATTGAATTCACAGATCGTGCCACATGTTGTCACCCTTTATCCAAACTGATCGACCGACTCTACCTGCTTTTGGACCTTATTCTTCCCCGTTTCAAATTAAACAACATATACAAGACACGCAAAAAGGACAGAAATTGAAATACAGTACTAATTAAAGAAATTAGTGGCCAAAACTATTTTCAATTTTGCATGTTATGTATCTAGTATCTATTGCGATTCTCTTCTGGTATAATATATTGAAGTTTGCAGGCATCAGTACTACAATCAAGAAATGCATGCACTAGTTCAAACCAGTGAAACAAGAGTGTAACACAGGTGCTCGTAAAAATGCCTCAAAGAGAAAATATATTCATAAAAGTGTTCTTTGTTTTCATACAATTCCTTAATACAGTAGCACTAGTATTTATAGCAGAAATACACAAGAGACCTATTCTAGAAGGATCTAATTTATTTCACAAGAGTTAGAATCGGTTATAGCATTCTGTTGAGAATGAGCAGCAGAGGAAATGGGGATGACATTCTGTTGATGGTGCGCTGCAGATGCATCGGTCTTGACTTGTGAGGAGTTATCCTCTACGACAGGTACACATGCTCTAACATCCCCCCGCGATTCAAGCGGTACCGAGAAGATGGTGAGACTTGAACGAAGGAGTGCAAATCGTGCCGAGGAGAGCGGCTTAGTAAAGATATCTGCAATTTTTTCTTTACTTGGGACAAAAGAAACAGTAACACTTTTGTTAGTAACACGGTCACGTACAAAGTGATAATCAAGATCCACATGTTTAGTCCGTGAGTGTAATACTGGATTCGCCGAAAATAAGTTGCACCAATATTATCACATAACAAGTGGGGTGCTTCAGAAATAAAAATTCCCAATTCTTTTAATAAAGCTTGTATCCATGGAAGTTCACAAGCAGTATTTGCAACTGATTTATATTCTGCTTCGGTAGAGGATCTAGCTATTGTCGGTTGTTTCTTGGATCCCCAAGACACTAGGTGAGACCCAAAATAGACACAAAAACCACCCGTCGATTTTCGATTCCAGGCAACTAGCCCAATTAGCATCTGAAAATGCTGTTAGTTTAAGGGAAGAGACAGAAGAAAAAAATAGGCCAAGATGGATGGTGAGTTTGAGATAACGCAGTATGCATTTGACAGTTTGCCAGTGAGAGTGGCGAGGACAATGCATATATTGACAGATTTTATTGACAGCAAAGGAGATATCTGCACGGGTGAAAGAAAGATATTGGAGACTACCAACGACACTTTGATAAAGCTGAGGATCCTCAAATGAGGATCCATCAAGAGCTGAAATTTTTGCAGAAGTTCACATTGGCGTTGACACAGTTTTAGACTCATGCATATTAGTCTTTTTTAATAGATCAGAGATGTAGCGGGACTGAGATAAAAATAATCCTTTAGCCGTGCGACAGACATGGATTCATAAAAAGAAATGAAGTGAACCTAGGTCTTTGATAGGAAAAGATGCAGACAGAGATGAGATAAAGTCAGTAATGATAGAATAATCAGAGGCTGTAACAACTATGTCATTAATATAAATTAGAACGTATACAGAGGAAGTAGCAGATGTAAATATAAAAAGAGAGGAGTCAGAAATGGAAGCATGAAAACCGAGTGAAATTAATTTCAAACTAAGCTTTGCAAACCAAGCCTTAGGGGCTTGTTTCAAGCCATAGATGGATTTTTTTAATTTACAAACAAAATGAGGAAAATCAGAATGAACAAACCCAGTAGGTTGATGCATAAAGACATCTTCTTCTAAGTACCCGTGCAAGAATGCGTTCTGTATATCCAATTGATGAAGGGGCCAGTTTCGAGACACTACAATAGAGATCAAAAGGCGAATAGTAACGGGCTTGACTATCGGACTAAAGGTCTCTGAATAGTCAAGTCCGGCTTGTTGATGGAACCCTTTGGCAACAAGACGAGCTTTGCGTCGCTCAATGGTTCCATTAGCAAGCCGTTTGGTCTTGAGGACCCATTTTGAACCCAGAAGATTTTGAGAAGGATGGGGAGGGACGAGAGACCATGTTTTATTTCGGATGAGAGCTTCAAATTCACTGGCCATGGCAGCATGCCAGGCAGGGAATTTAGAAGCTTCCGTGTAGGAAGTGGGTTCGTCGGGAATGGAGGAAAGTGTGGAGAGAGCAGCATTGTGTTTCGGTGGTGGCCATAAAATGGTACCATCTTGTCGATGAAGGGGCCAGGTTATGTGAGATTTGGACCGAGTGGTCATGGAATGAGTATTGTTGGAGTCCGAATGGGTATTATCTGAGGAAGAGGAGGGCTGGTTTGAGGAAGATGGCGCAGGAGAAGATGTTGAAGAAGACGGCGCATGAGATGTCTGGAATGTATTTTTGGAAGGGATGGAGAGAATAGAGTTAGGGTTTGAGTTGGTGGGCTCATGGGTTGAGATATGAGATGGAGGTATAGATTGAGGTGGGTTGGGCTGGTCGAAAGGTTGAGAAGATGAGAATGGGGCTCGATTGGATAATGAGGGAGAATAGAAGTTGGTGGGAACGGGCTGGGTAGAGGATGGGGCCTGGGTGGATATTTGTTGAGTTGAAGAGAATGGAAAATGAGTTTCATTAAAGCGTACATCACGTGAAATGTAGATTCTACCAGATGGAATATGTAAACAATTGTACCCTTTGTGATCAGGAGTGTATCCTAAAAAGACACAGAGCTTAGATCTCATGTCTAATTTATGATGATTGAAAGGGCGAAGGTTAGGCCAATAGGCCTAGCCAAAAACACGTAAAAAATTATAATCAGGTGGAGAAATTGCTGAAGAATGGGTGTGGGCATTCTATTTATGAGAAAAACTGCTGTTTTAAAAGCATCAACCCAATATTTAAGAGGAGCCGAAGATTGGGCTAGAAGAGAGAGCCCAGTTTCGACAATGTGGCGATGACGCCGTTCAATGCTACCATTTTGAGCATGAGTATGGACAAGAAATTCTATGAGAAATACCAAGCTTTTGCAAAATAGCATGAAAGGGACGAAACTCACCCCCCCAATCTGATTGAACAGCTATAATATTTTTAGAAAAAGTATTGTGAACAAATGTAACAAAATTTAGAAAGATTTGTGAAACATCAGATTTTGCATATAAAGGAAAAAACCAAACATACTTCGTAAAGTCGTCAACAATAGTAAAATAAAATCTAAAACCACTGGAAGATATATAGCACAGGCGCAGGTCCCCAGATATCTAAAAATAGCAACTGAAAAGGAAATTGCGAGCTAGAGGGTGAGAGTGGATGTGGGAGAGCATGAGACTTGGCTTGAAGACAGGCCGAGCAGGGTGACGAAGTGGATGTGGAGGTGACTGGAAGATTGTGATGTCGTATAGTAAAGAAGGTGATCCGAGGAGATGGGTGACCAAGACGAGCATGCCATATGTTAGGTGAGGTCCGTTCGCCAATGAAAGCATGTCGTGGGGGAAGAGTGACATCCGCATCATCAGTTAGAAGGACATACAAGCCATTCTTAACGGGGCACTGGAGAAGTACTTCCTGGGAACGTAAATCCTTCACAAAAAAACCAGAAGAATTAAATTCAAAGAAAACTGAATTATCCAAACAAAATTGTCGAACAGATAATAGATTTCGAGAAATTAAAGGAACATGAAGTAGTTGACGGAGAAGAAAATTTCCAGAAGGTGTCGGAAGCAAGCCAGAGCCAGAGTTTTGAATAGCAAGGGATGATCCATCGCCAATAGTTACTTGATCTGGCCCTTGATAAGGTGAGGACTCGAGATTAAGTTTGAAAAAATCAGAGGTGAAGTGAGTGGAAGCAGCAGTGTCTGGAAACCAAGTTGAAGATGGTGCGGATGTATTTGAAAAATTGGTGAAATTAGATGAGAGAGAAGGAGGGGGTGGGGACTAATATGCATGATCAAACCGATGATAATAGGAGATAACTGTGTGACCAATGTGATTACAGAGCTGACATGTAGGTCGATTAGTCTGAGAAGGAGAAAAAAAATTAGAGGGAGATGGAGAAAAATTTCGACCACCTTGTCCACGCTGAAAGCCACGGCCACGACTTCGATTTGGAGGAGTAGACGAGCCACGCACAGTGGTGGAGTTGGCAGTGAAGGAATTATGGGAGAGAAGAGATAGTGTTTGATGAGCAAGACGAGATTCATGGTTGACAAGAAAACTATAGACCTGAGAAATGGAGAGAGGATCGGGACGCGCAGTGATGGAAGACACTATGGACTCGAAATCGGAGCTTAAACTAGTCAAAAAGTAGATGATGAACTCAGACTCAGGGAGTGGTTAACCTGCGGCATCGAGAGAGGCAGAGAGTGCTTTGGCTTTTTGAAAGTAAGTGGAGATTGAATCAGACCCTTTTTTCAGAGTCGCAAGTTGAAATTTAGTGTGCATGAGGTGGGCAGTGGACTGAGCCGAGTGTAATTCATGAAGGGTTTTCCAGATTTACTGGGAGGTGGAACAATCGAGAATTTGAGAGAGGACAGTCTCGGTGAGAGAAGAATAAATGGCCAACATTATGAGTTGGTCTTGGGTACGCCAGGAGATGTAGTTCGGATTAGGAGCATTATCAACGATGGAGGATGGCATGGGAGTGGATCCATCGACATAGCCAAACAGTTGGTTGCCGCGGAGGAAGGTTATGATTTGGGCGTGCCAGAGTAAATAATTGTCGGTAGAAAGTTTAATGGTGATGAGTTGTGCGGCGGAGTTGGTGATAGAAGGATTCGGAGAAGAGGTTTTGGGTGGTGCCATGATGATCGGAGAAAGAAAAGTGGGCGTTGGCCCTATTCAGGCTCTCAATACCATGTTCAAACCAGTGAAACAAGAGTGTAACACAGGTGCTCGTAAAAATGCCTCAAAGAGAAAATATATTCATAAAAGTGTTCTTTGTTTTCATACAATTCCTCAGTACAGTAGCACTAGTATTTATAGCAGAAATACACAAGAGACCTATTCTAAAAGGATCTAATTTATTCCACAAGAGCCAGAATCGGTTATAGCATTCTGTTGAGAATGAGCAACAGAGGAAATGGGGATGACATTCTGTTGATGGTGCGCTGCAGATGCATCAGTCTTGACTTGTGAGGAGTTATCCTCTACGGCAGGTACACATGCTCTAACAACTACGTACAAAACTTATTGAAAATCGAGGACAAAGAAAAGTAGAAGAAAAATGTGAAGAAGATGCGATTGAAAACTGTGTAGATTAAGTTGTATAAAATATCACTTTTCAGTGAAAAAAAAAATTGGAATAAGTCGATGCCCGTTTGTTTGTCATGTGTGTGTATTTATATATATAGCCAAAACTATTTTGAATTTTGCATGTTATATATCTAGTATCTATTGCGATTCCCTCCTGGTATAATATATTGAAGTTTGCAGGCATCACTACAGTCAAGAAATGCATGCACTACATACAAAACTTATTGAAAATCGAGCACAAAGAAAAGTAGAAGAAAAATCATGTGGAGAAGATGCGATTGAAAACTATGCAGAATTTTTTAATATGAGTTCAGATTTACCTATATTATTTAAAGGGAATACGCCATCTCATTTAAAAAAAAAAAAAGGCACAGATCAACCAGTTTGAACGATTCTAATGGGCCGGGAAAATTAGGTGGTGCTTGGAGAACGATATTTCCAATGGCCTCGATCGAACCGAATAATTTTAAAATATTTTTTTGGACAGAACGGGAGCACGCGTGGAACCTTTTATTCTGGCGTAACAGCTGTGGAAGGTAACAAAATATTACGGTCACGTAACATAAGGGCCGGATGATTAGGACATGAGTAGCTAGCTAGCTGGCTTCTTAATTAAAAGCTAGCATAAGTACAGATCTGAGGCGCAGCATCAAGAAATCAGCACAAGCTCGCTCACACAGCAACGTACGTACGCACGGGTAGCTGCGTCAAGAGATCGAGATCGAGAGAAATGGAAGTTGGTCAAGTACTCCACATGAATGCAGGAACGGGAGAAACCAGTTACTCAAACAACTCCTACTTACAGGTCATGATTACTTCCTCCTCCCTTCTTCTTCTTCTTCTTCTTCTGTCTTTTTTTTTTTTTTTTTTTTATCCTAAGCAAGCAAATTTTATTAGAAATTAAAATGATGATATATGAGGAGGGAGTGGGGTTCACCAACAAACACTCCAGTTTAATAACCACAGTGCAAAATTGTTGAAAAGAAGGAAAATAAAACGAGTTTTGAGACTAATTTCTTAGTCCCCACCCATGCCCTGCAAAGAGGGCACCATCTTAAAAGATGATTTTTAGGTAAGCCACCATTGGAGGCAGTGTAAGCTGTGGGTACACTGCATTTTGTTGTCTTAAGATATTTTTTGGAGAGATCCGTAATCTATTTTTCAAGATCAAGAAAAGAGGAGTAAGGAACCCTCGCTGGGAGAAAACCCGCACGGTATCACCCACTTCAATCAAGAAATGCATGCACTACGTACAAAACTGAAAACTATGCATATTAAAATAATTTTTTAATATGAATTCAGATTTACTTATATTTTTTAAAGGGAATATACGATACTTACTTACGTATCATTAAAAAAAAAAAAAAAGACAGATCAACCAGCTTGAACGATTCTAATGGGCCGGGAAAATTATCCGGTGCTTTGGAGAACGATTGTAATGGCCTCGATCCGGATAATTCCAATTAAACCCCCTGGCTTTTTTTAAAATATTTTTTTGAGTTAATCATTTTAGGATTAGTAGCTAGGTGGCTTCTTAATTAAAAGCTAGCATAAGTACAGATCTGCGTGGCGCAGATCTGAGGAGCTTGTGGAGATCTGAGGAGCAGCATAAGTACAGATCTGAGGCGCAGCATCAAGAAATCAGCACAAGGTCGCTCGCACAGCAACGTAAGTACGAAAGGCCGGTAGCTACGGCAAAAGATCGAGATCGAGAGAGATGGAAGTTGCTCAAGTGCTCCACATGAATGCAGGAACGGGAGAAACCAGTTACTCAAAGAACTCCCACTTACAGGTCATGATTACTTTTTATTATTATTATTTTTTTTTTCTAAGAAAGCAAATTTCATTAGAAGCTAAAAAGACGATACATGAGGAAGGTGAAGTTCCCTAGCTAACAAACATCCCAGTATAATAATCACAATGCAAAAGTGTTGAAAAGAACGAAAATAAAACCGGTTTTGAAACCAATTTCTTGGTCACCAACAATGCCCTACAAAATGGGCGTCATCTTAAAAGATGGTTTTTAGGTAAGCTAACGTTGGAAGCAGTGTAAGATGTAGGTACACTGCAATTTGTTGTCTTGAAATATTTTTTGGAGAGATTCATAGTCCTTTTTTGAATATAATTGTTTAGGAAAAACGATAACATAGTAGAAAAACTGATAACAAATGGACATATTTGCGGCGAATCATCTGTCTTCCAGCACCTCTGTGGTGGTGCGTGGTGGCCATTTGAAAGATCGTGAGGTGAGGAATCTGCTGGTACAATGCGTGTATCCGACAGAGTCGTCGGGGCGCGGCCAGCGAGTGAAGATCACGCACAGAAGCAAGTTGCACGATGGGGCACGTGTTGACTCATGGTGGCCGGAGTGCAATAGATCTGAAGAAAATTGATCGAACTGGTGGAAGGGAGGAGAGAAAAAAACACTACCATGAAAGTATATTCACACAGTGATGGTGGAAATGAAATGGAGATGGAGAGGGGGTTCCAAAGCATATCACAACTCTCATCCTTCTCTCTAGCAGAGGCACTCAAAGTGATTTGAATTTTCTAGAGAGAAGGAAAAGCTTCTATTTCTAGAGAAAAGACAAACTTTTTTTTACAGGTCATGATTACTTATTTTGCAAACAAATGATCAAAAAATGTTACCTAGTTAATTATAATCACTGCATGCATGCATGCCATTTTACAACTGAGATTGAAGACACTTAATGGCTGACGAAAGATTGTATATATATAATAAACTATTTACAAGATAGAATCAGTTGCAAGATTTGATATTCTCAATATGATAAATGTTATCTCCTATAAACTTGGGCTTGAGACGACGGTATTCGAATACTTTGGGAAGGAGTTGGACTCGGAGCTGATGTCTTTTGAATCTGCATTGGCCTTATCCTTATCAGTAACCACGCATGTATTAAAATTGAAGCTATTTTTATCTTAACTAATTATAAATTGAGTTGTAAATGAGTTGTGAGTATATCATTACCCTGCATAAGAATCGTTGGTATATCACTACCATTTGTGAGGGAAAACATTTAATATACAAGGATTATATATCACTATTTTAAACAATCCATACACGCAATTTAGGGTCATCTTTACGTACCTCTTATATTATATATATATATATATATATATATCAATAAATAGCAATATTTGCTATATTTTCTGCATTTTAACATCCAAATAATTGATGAAAATTATGTGCACAACGTCCTAGATTCCTATATATGTTCATCATGTAAACTAAACAGATGAAGAACTCATACAAATTCTTTGTTTGGACACTTAACAGAAAAAAGTGATATCTATGACCATGCCCATTATAGAGGAGGCTATGACCAATCTCTACAGCAGCATCTCGCCAAGTAGCCTAGTCATCGCCGATTTGGGTTGTTCTTCTGGACACAATTCTTTGTTCGTGGTTTCTGAACTTATTAAGATAGTGGAGAAGCTTCGCCAAGAATCAGGCCATCAATCTCTTGAAATTCAAGTGCTTTTAAATGACCTTCCAGGGAATGACTTCAATACTATTTTCAAGTCCCTACCAAGCTTCCAGAAAAATTTGAGCACTCAACTTGAAGCTAAAGACGCTGGTCCATATTTTTTCTCAGGAGTTCCCGGTTCTTTTTATGGAAGGCTTTTTATGAAGAAGAGTCTTCATTTCCTTCATTCTTCTTATAGTCTTCATTGGTTATCCCAGGTAACTCTTTCTAATATGTAAAATTTTCATTTGTCCTAAAATTTTAAACTAATGGAATATTTAATAAAACGGGATAAAGTATAGATTCAAGATTCAAACTCAAAACCTGTACTGATCTGATACTTTATGAAATCATCATTTGTCCCAAAAGTTTAAACTGATAGAAAAAGATAAATTTAATTATTTATATTATATTCTTAATATTATAAATTAACGAAAAGTACAGCAATTATCATGAATAATCAACCTTCAATAATAATATGATACGAGGTCATGAACATATGATATTGTGACATGTAGTACTTCCCTGATAATGTGGGAAGCACGCACAGAAATAGCAAACGTTTATTGGAGTGTCGTGCAGAAGAAATGGTAACAGGAGGACGAATGGTTTTAACCTTTATGGGCAGAAAAAGTGAAGATCCAACTAACAAAGACGGTTCTAATTCCATGTGGGAGCTTTTGGCCATGGCACTAAATGACATGGTTTC